>WAAF01000029.1:205627-246719 GCA_013400475.1 Tricholaema leucomelas
GGGGGGTGGGGAGTGGGGGTGGGAAGTGGTTCATGCTTTATCCTGATCAGCTTTAGAGACAAATAAGAGTTGACCAAAACATCTCTACATAAAGCTCCCAGAAATTATGTTCTGGAGATTGCTTTTTAACAAGTTAGTCACTGTATGCATGTAAGAAGGGAGAAGGCTCTCAGCCATCTAAAATTACTTAGTACTCACAGAAGCACAGAATCACAGAAACATCCAGGTTGGAAAAGCCCTTCAGGATCACCAAGTCCAACCTATAAGCCTACTCTACAAGATTCACCTTAAACCATCTCCCTAAGAACCACATCCAAACAACCCTTAAACACATCCAGGGTTGGTAACTCTACCATCTCCCTGGGCAGCTCATTCCCGTGCCTGACCACTCTCTCCATGAAAAACTTTTTCCTAATGTCCAATCTCAACATATCCAGTCTCATCTGGGTTAAAAAAAAAAGGTTGGGACGAAAAATCAGCAGATCAAATTTTTACTTTGCAGTTTTCACTGCTAGAACATCAAAAAGCTATACCTGTACAGATTCACAGCTACTGTTCCAGCTGGCATTGAAGTGCCAGCTTTTATGAAGATATCTTGCTATACACTAGCTGAGGACCTAGTTTATATCCAAACAAATCATCCTTCTTCACTATAGATGATTCAACAGGAAAAAAACAACGTTGGCAATCAGGCAAATGTGAAAGAATAATCCTGTTTTTCTGAGCCACTTAATTAGTGGTTGTGCTATTATTCTCATAGAGTGAATGGACAGGTGAGTCCTACGCCAGCAATCACCATCAAACATCACAGGATTTGGTCTCCTACTGCAGCTAATTTGGCTAGTAGAACTCCCTCTGAAATAACAGAATACTAGGAACCTTAACCATTTCCACCAGAACTTCCTTTGAAGGCTTCATGGAACTGGCATAATGGATTCTAGATTTCACCTTTTTCCTGCAAATTATGTTGGTTATAAGGAGAAATAAGAATAGAAATTGCTTGGGCTGATAGCTACAGACAGAGACATCTATATGAATTTCAATAGCTAATGTGAATACATATGAAAAAGGAGCAAGAAGGAATGTGTATCTCTTGAAAAAAAAATGGTTCTTGGCCCAATGATTGCATCTTTTCATCATCTCTCCTGTTCTGCTTCATTAAAAAGGTAGGCTAGTGGGTAGCAATTGAGCACTGTTTGATTGCCATTATTATTCATAATATCATTTGTCACCTACTTTGTTTTTGCAAAGGCTATATGGACTCCTACTGGTGTGTGTTTGGTATCTGGTTTCCCTCTAATTACCAGCCCTATCCTTGGTTTTGAGGCCTTTCATGTGGTAAGCCTTTTTCTTTCCCCTTTGAGTGGAAATTATTTTAATTTTATACAGACATTTTGCACGCATTATGCAGCAAGTTCTGTTACATGCTGTCATGAAATCTCACCTCGCTAATGAGTTCTCCTGCCTTCTTAGCCTGCTCCACATTTAATGACCCAGTGGCTATCCATCCAGCTCCTTTCATCCAGTTCAAATCTGCTCTGTATTGGTTCTGACAAAGACAAAGGGAAAAAAGGTCCTATTGTTGGTGTTCACACACTTAAAATGCCATTAAAGGATTCAGATGTCTCAGAAACAACAACTGAGTCAAACTAGTGCCTGCTTTTCTTATACTCACTACTGCACAGTTGCAAAGACAGCAGAAAAAAAATTATATTACAGAATGAAACAGAAGCAGCAGAACTCATCAGCCCTCACACAATATGCTTTGCAAGGTAAATCTTAGAAGTGGTCTATACCTTACTGTCATTTCTAATTTCTACGCTAACATAGCAAAAACTTCAGTTTTACTGTCCACAGTGCACTGTTTAAAGGATTATTAATGACTGGCAATGGTAACAAAAAAAATTATACTTAGCATCTCCCAACCCCTATATTGTTGTTATACTGGAGAGAAAGTATTTTGTTCCTTTTTACTTCTTACTTTCCTCACAAAATCTGCTGAATTCAAAAGACTTTAGTGCTACATAAGCACTAGAGCTTTACTTCTCACAGAAGCCAAGAAGCTTTCAGCAGCACTACCTCAAAAAGACCTGTACACTTAGCTATCTCAGACTCCTTGGAAAGCTCTGACTTAAACCCTCAGAACGGAATGTCTAACTTATAAAAGCTCTGACTTAAACCCTCAGAATGGAATGTCTAACTTAAAGTAACCATTTACAGTATCCAACAATTCATCTGATGGTTATGGCTGGGGACATGGCCTCCATGTGGAATTTTATCATTGATTTTATCACCCTAAATTCTTTAACCTCCTTGCACATTAGGTTATAAAAGTACATCACATATTAATCCCAGTGCTCTGTTAATATTTAAAGTAAGTTTTGAGAAAGCTACACTACTAAACAGGATTATAACTCTCCTCAGAAACACTGCACAAAAGATACCTGTTGAGCAAATAAGTGGTTAATATTCACTATTTTAACATTTACTGTTTGATTACAGAATGTCAGAGGTTGGAAGGGACCTCCAGGGATCATCAAGCTCAACCCCCCTGCCAAGGCAGGATCCCCTAGGGTAGTTTGCACAGGAATGCATCCAGGTGGGTTTGGAAAGTCTTCAGAGAAGGAGACTCCACAGCTCTGTGGGCAGCCTGTTCCAATGCTCTGTCAGTCTCACTGTAAAGAAGTTTCCCTCCATGTTGAGGTGAAACCTTCTATGTTCACATTTGTACCCATTGTGCCTTGTCTTATTACTGTGCACCAATGAAAACAGATAGGCCCCATCCACTTGACACCCACCCCTCAGATGTTTATAGATGTTGGTCAGATCAGAAGCATAAACATCTGAAGAAACTCAACCCTATGGGTTGAATGAAAGGGTACTGAGAGACATTAAGCTCTGAACTTACATCACTTTGCAATCCATAGGCCCGCTTGGCCCATGCCACTTTCATGTCAGTAGGCAGGACAGTGTAGTGATGGAGAGCTGTCTTGTACCCTATATCTGTGGCCAGATTCTGAGCCTTCTTGGCATGGACGAGGTTAACCATATCCATGGAGACCTGGAACTGATTCTTTGTGTCCTCAAATGACTTCCTATACTCCAGATCACTCTGCAACTTCGACATTTGAAGGGAATGAGCTATCTGTGAATCTTCCTCCACAGCTTTTACTCCAATCAGCTTACCCTTCATCTTCTCATAACCTTCCTTATATTTAATCTGTGAAGAAAAAAAAAAAAAAGGCAGACCATGTGCAAATGATCTTAGCTTCCAAACAGAAAGTTTTGTCAGTAGTAAAGCAATGGTCTGTGGCTTGCTTTGTCCTTGATACCAGCAAGTAAGAAGTCCATTTGCAAAAGAGATTGGAATGCTTCAGAAATTATTCAACAAACCCTTCCTCAATAATAAAAATAATAAAAGCTGTAACAAATTATTCTCTGTTTTTGTTGTTGTTGTTCTCTCAAGGAAAAACATTCTTTAAGCATTGAGGTCAGAAGGTTCTTTTCACAGAATTTTCTGGCCAGTATAAATATATTAAGCTATGATATTTCATAGGAGATTTTTACTTCATTCTGAGTTCTGAAATTCACCCTCCAGTCAAAAAGAGAGCAGGAAAACACAGGCAGCACATGAGAAAAAACTCTGAACTGCTCAGAGCAAACCTGACTAATTATAGAATGCCAATCACTCAGGCAACTCCTCCATCGCTGCTTAGCATGAATCAAGTGAGGGTGGCTTAGGGCACTGAGGCATATGTGACACATCCCTGGCATTCTGGTAGTAACCTGGACTGTCAGCTGTCCTATGAATAAAGAAGGCTGATAGAGTCCATACTCACATCACTTGCCAGATCCCTCTTTGCCTTAGCTGTCAAGAATGACAAAGCATCCAGACGAAGCTCAAATCCTTTTTCCTTCTGCTTCTCCCAGCTACTCTTGTAGAGTTTCTGAAGAGATAATAACACAGTCTCTTTATTGCTATCAATATATGCTACTTGTTATATAGTCACAGGGAAAGGTCTCACTTAACATCAGACCTGCCTGCTTCCCATGCCCAGCAACCACATGACTAAGGATCAGATCCTGAAGTCTTCACTTACATATAGTATCTGTGGATACTGTAACCCCAGTATCATAGAATCGTAGAATTGTCAGGGCTGGAAAGGACCTCAAGGATCATCTAGTCCCAACCCCTCTGCCATGGGCAGGGACACATCATGCTAGATCACGTTGTCCAGAGCCACATCCAGCCTGGCCTCAAAGACCTTCAGGGATGGGGCTTCCACCACCTCCCTGGGCAACCTGTTCCAGTGTCTCACCACCCTCATGGTGAAGAACTTCTTCCTAACATCCAGTCTGAATCTACCCACTTCCAGTTTTGCTTCATTCCCCCTAACCCTATCACTACCCAGCATCCTAAAAAGTCCCTCATCAGCTTTCCTCTAGACCCCCTTTAGATACTGGAAGGCCACAGTAAAGTCTCTTCAGAGGCTTCTCCTCTCCAGACTGAATGGCCCCAACTCTCTCAGTCTGTCTCCATAGGAGAGGAGCTTCAGTCCAATGATCATCCTGTGGACATGTTCCAGCATGTCCAGATCTTTCCTGGAATAGTGACTCCAGAACTGGATGCAGTACTCCAGGTGAGGTCTCACCATAGTGGACTAGAGGGGGGAGAATCACTTCCCTCGACCTGCTGGCCACACTTCTCTTGATGCAGCCCAGGATACGGTTGGCTTTCTGGGCTACAAGTCCACACTGCTGGCTCATATGTTACTTCTCACCAGTTCCAGTGAAGGTGTCAACGTGCCCCACATTTGTGAGCATGTGGAAACACAGAGTTTCTAACTCTAAAAGTGTGAATCTTCAGAACATCCAACGTGACTAGCATTTAATTAAAAGAAAGTAATTAAATGTAGATATTAAGTTTTAACAACTAAAACATTTGGACCTTTTCAGAGAGAGAATCTAACTTTTACCTACAGAATAAACATTTCAACAGCAACTGTAACTACTGACAGGAGTGAGAGGACCCAAACCTCTGTCTTACACATTACCTCACTGATATTGGCAGCATTTGCTTTGGCCAGTAGGAAGACAGGATCATCTTTGCTGATGGTGTACTGATGAAGAAACTGCTCTTTTCCTGACCTATAGGCAACCTGACCACAAAAAGCAAAGCATGGTTAACAAGCAGTAGTTCATGTTTAATGTTCAAGGAATACTGATTAAAACACCCCAAATATTCAAGGATTATTTAGGGTTAATCATTGCTGAGTTAGACTTTAGCATCACAATTTTTTTCCCCCCAAATATTTATTTAACAGCTAACTCATAGTCAAATTACTCAGCTAAATTTCAGGAAGTTAAACAAGATACTTTTAATTCCCTTTCCTAAAGTGAGCTCTTAACTGGCTGTAAAGCTGACATCACTTCATACTCTGTACAAATGTATGCTAGAATATATTTCATCCAATACTAAACTGCATCTATTTTTAGGTGGAATAAAAATCTTTACTATGACCCATAAAGAGTGCATTTTGAGCATGAAATTAAGAACACTAAGCAACTGAATCTGCAGAGAAAAATTTGTGACCTAAGTGTAACAGTTGACATAGTACTTCAGTGAGGACTAATATTCCAATTTTAGACAAAAATAGCAAGGATCCTCTATGACCCAAGTAGCAAACATCTTTATTTTATAACCCAGGGCAACATCAACAGAGAAATGAACTGCTCTGTTTCACATAAAACTGTTGGAGGAGCTGCTGAAAAGCTATGAAGAGATGCTCTAATTCACAAAGTGTTACATTTCTTACCAAAAAAAAGTCCCTACTATAACCAAAAAAAGTCTCTACTATAAAGGCCTAAGTTCATGGTTACTATTTTGACTTCAACACACATACAGAAAGGGACCACTGTCCAGTACACAGGAGATAAGTAATGGGAGTCAGGAGACCAACATTCTCCTCTGATTCAGTTTGGTGTCATCTTTGAGATACACAACACTGACTAGTAAGTGCCAGGTTTTAACTGACAAAGAGAAGCAAAAAAGGAAACATGGCAGCTGCCTGGAAAAGATCAATCAAGAAGCAATAACACTTAATTCACATCACAACTGAGAAGTGACAGTATCTTGATTTCACAGCACAATATGCTAGAAGTCATTTTACAAAAAGCTTGACAAGTCACTACTGCTCTCAAATTAATTAGTCAACAAATTTAACAACAGGTTTCCCTTCTTTTGGAAACTTAAAAGTGAGCTGCTGTCAGCTAAGTCCTCCCAAGGAGTTCTAAAGTACCGTCTCAGCCCTGAAGTGATCAGGCAGTTGGACCAGATGACCACTGTAGGGCCCTTCCAATTGAAATTGTCCTATTCTACTTATCCTAACTCCACTTCTATTCTATCCTAACTCCACTTCTATTCACAGTCTCACAGTATCACCAAGGTTGGAAGAGACCTCACAGATCATCAAGTCCAACCCTTTACCACAGAGCTCAAGGCTAGACCATGGCACCAAGTGCCACGTCCAATCCTGCCTTGAACAGCTCCAGGGACGGCGACTCCACCACCTCCCTGGGCAGCCCATTCCAGTAGCCAATGACTCTCTCAGTGAAGAACTTTCTCCTCACCTCAAGCCTAAATTTCCCCTGGCGTAGCTTGAGGCTGTGTCCTCTTGTTCTGGTGCTGGCTGCCTGAGAGAAGAGAGCAACCTCCTCCTGGCTACAACCACCCCTCAGGTAGTTGTAGACAGCAATAAGGTCTCCCCTGAGCCTCCTCTTCTCCAGGCTAAACAATCCCAGCTCCCTCAGCCTCTCCTCGTAGGGCTGTGCTCGAGGCCTCTCACCAGCCTCGTTGCCCTTCTCTGGACACGTTCAAGCATCTCAATGTCCCTCTTAAACTGGGGGGCCCAGAACTGGACACAGTACTCAAGGTGTGGTCTAACCAGTGCAGAGTACAGGGGCAGAATGACCTCCCTGCTCCTGCTGACCACACCATTCCTGATGCAGGCCAGGATGCCACTGGCTCTCTTGGCCACCTGGGCACACTGCTGGCTCATGTTCAGGCGGGTATCAATCAGCACCCCCAGATCCCTCTCTGTCTGGCTGCTCTCCAGCCACTCTGACCCCAGCCTGTATCTCTGCATGGGGTTGTTGTGGCCAAAGTGCAGCACCCTGCACTTGGAGCTATTGAATGCCATCCCATTGGACTCTGCTATTGTATTCTATCTTATTCTAGCCACCAGGTTCACCCAGATCCAAGGAATAATAGAAAGCATCCCAAAGCAATCTAGTTTGGCCAAATATGACTGGTTTAGCATTTTACTAAATCATAGAATCTTAGAATGAAAAAGTGAAGTACTTCAGTAAGGTAAATAAAGTTAAAATTACAGCAATAGCTGTGATTCTATGTTTCTGTGAAGTACATGTGGTCTACAACTGGAAGTTCTTCACAGAGAGAGTGAAGAACATTGGAATGGGCTGCCCAGGGAGGTGGTGGAGTCACCGTCCCTGGAGGTGTTCAAGAAAGGACTGGATGAGGCACTTACTGCCATGGTCTAGTTGACTGGATAGGACTGGGTGATAGGTTGGACTGGATGATCTTGGAGGTCTCTTCCAACCTAGTTGATTCTACTCTATTTTTCTCTAAATAAAGCTTTAATTAGACTGACAGGGCCCTTAGTGAAATGGAGCACCGAACCTGGGATAGATGTGTATCAGTCCCTGCTTACATTGCTTTGAAGCACTGCCTAAGGATCAACTGGGAATGTTGTATTTTCACTCCATCTTCCTTTCTTGCTTCTCTTACTTCATGGATAACCAGTTTTTGTGCAGGTGACAATAACATCTCAGGAACACTCAGGTATCCTTTCACAAATATACTGCAGCCATGCTTGAATCCAGCCAGCACCACCCACAAGTTCATTGCAAAAACTGTCTTCTAGAGGCATCCTCCCCCAGTTCTGGCCATGGCCTTGTCTACTTCCATTCTCTTTGGGATTTGTTTTGTTGCTATGTTAGTTCAGAGAATCCAGTGAGAGAATTAATCAAAAAAATAAACAAAACTCTTAGAAATAAGTCTAAAGAAATGTAATATATTTCATGACTCCATTCCTTTTCACCACTACCCCCTTAGAAAAGGCCACATTATGAGACAAATTTCAGTCAAAGACTCACCTCACTTTGCAGTTCCTGGCTTTTCTTAGCATGATTGATCTGAGAACTGTCAGCCACACTGGTGAACTTCAGAGTATCAGCCTTCTGCCTGTATTTTTTCTGCATCAAATTAAAGCAAGTTAGGTAAAATTTTCTACAACATTTACCCTCCTCTCAAAAATGTAATGTTTTCAAAAAGTACATGACTGATAGAGCCAAAAGTCCCTTCTAAATTCCAAAGACAGTCAACAACCAAACAAGCTTCCAAGCACTAGCCAGTGTTAGTGTTTTTGTGGCAAGGAGAGCAGCACAAGAGTGCCAAATGCATTGCTGCTGACCCTGCAAACATGGATATTATTTCATATATTAACTACATTTCTGACAAGATCTAAGTGGCACACCAAAAAATGAGTGTCCTTCACAAACCAGGTATGAGAGCTCATAAGCTGCACAATCAATGCCACTGTCTCATTTGCTTATATGGTACTTTTCAAGGGTATGTACAAGTGTGCTGGTTTGAGGCTAACTGGAATATTTTAATGAGAGAAATAAGATCATTGACTTTGAAAAGAAAATAATATTGATGTCTATATCATTCATTTGTTCTGCTGAGAGATATAAAACAAGAAGCATAAACAAAGTCAGACAGTGTGTCTCTGGCTGTTGCTGCTGCATTAACTATCTCTGCCTGAGTCTGCATAACTTCAAGTAATCATTCTGCTTCTAACTCCTTATCTGGCAATCTCACCCCTGCATGTAAGACTTCTGATATGAGTGGGGGTGGACAGAAGGAGATGAGTTGGGTTGAAAGCCCTTCTGGGCAGTTGTGTTGTTCAGGAGGGGTTTTATATTTCTGTATTACTTTTAACTTCTATATAATTGTATATAGTTGTAAATATCTGTGTATATATGCTTGCATGTATGTGCAACGCTGTAAATATAGCTTCATTCCTTAACTTCCAGCCAGCTGAGTTAGTCTGATTAATTTGAGGGGGGTGGGGGGGACAGGACAGGAAAGTCCCAAACTATCACAAGTCATTCAAATCACCAAACATAACTTACTGAGATGTTTCTAAATATCAGTAAAGTTAGAACAAACAGTTTCAGTGTCTTGGTAGTAATTTAAATTCAACATCTTCCCCACCATCTCCTAGTTCTTTTGAAAGCAGAGTTCAGCAAAGACACTGCAGTCAAGCCTTCCTGGGAGCAACAGCTGTGAGACTTTCACAAGTCTCAAGTCTTGCATGAGGGAAAAATCACCATGCTCTGTTCATCCTCTGGTATCAGTACTGGTATTAAATCTATTTCAGTGAACAAGCTTGCATAGAGACTAACATTTCTAGTTTGGTAAATAAGACTAACCTCACTTTTATTTCATCTTATTTTTTGTCTTACATTTGAAACGTATGGAAGTGAATGGAAAACTTCCACTGACTTCATCAGGCTTTAAATCAAGCCTGCCCTGAATCAATGTTTCTGCCTCAGCCCTTTGCATCACTCATTTGAAAGCAAGCTGAGCATCTCTTTCTAGATTTGAGGCAGTAGAAGGAAATGCAGCATTCTAGTTCAAGACCACAGTATGACAGGCGGAGACCAAGCAAACATTTCTTGTATACTTCAGTCAAATGCTTATTCTAACAGCTCAACCACAAAGTGGGCCATTCTACCTAGGAAGGGTGTAAATGCATTCTCTCATTATCTGGCATTTCAGGAGAGAAATCCTTCTGCTTGAACTGATGGGTGAACAGAACAGTTCATGCTGTGTTTCTGCTAGGGTAACACAAAACAGAAGTTAAAAAAGCATGCAGCACTTCAAAGAGGTGCTCATCGCTTTATTTTAGGAACTGGGAAGGGAGGGAAGCAGATTAAAACCAGCATGTTTGTCATATTGCATGGAACACTACTATACAGTGACATTCTGCAAAGAAATGACAACATGCCAGGCTCTATATGGCAACAGAGATCTCTAAAATAATATCCACAAGTCTCCAGTTTAAGTGACTGTCAGACATCTCTTGGCCTTACACAGCACTGGAATGAAAAGACAGATCATTATGGATTAAATATTTGTGGAAGTGATTATCACTACTGCACACCACAGCAGCAGATGTCAGTCTGTCCCTAGCAAGACACTAGATCTGAGAGCAGCTGCTTTTCTTTTGTTTCTAGGATGTACTTTTTCCCCTTTCAGGAGTAGTGAGAGAATGTCAGAGACCCAAGGTAATAGAGAGTGCGATCTCCAGTAACTAAGTGGCTTCTGTTTCGTCTTCCAGCACTAAGTGGGATTTTATACTTCTTGTCAAACTTCCTCTAATTTCTTCTTCTGTCTGTCCTCTAGTTTTCCTAGCACTAGTGAGATGGCTCACCCATAGCCAAGCAGCTAAGGAAGTGTACTTCCACAAGGTTAATGGCAGTGCAAAATCATGAATTAATCAAGTGAAAGCAATAAAATCCAGCATAAGCTGAAGCTGCCAGTAAAGATACAGCCTTTATTTGCAAAGAGCAAGGAAATATCTAAACATTAATTTCCAAACATAATTTTTCAATACTTTTAAAACTCTAAAGACTTAATCATGTTACATAGGAAATTCTAATTCCTTCCAATGCTGCTCTGCAAAATGGGCAGGTGAATGGAAAGAGATGAAAGCACAATAATGGGGGGCTTCTGCCTTGGAAGAAGTGGCACAATAAATGTATAATGGGAAAATATATTTTTAACCTCTAACCCAGGATATTCTAAACTGTAGAAAACCAAAACAATGCCCATCAGTTCTTTAGGGCATCCTTACATATTCCATACAATGCAGTGAAACAAATGTGCAAAAACCTTTAAATAAACAACAGACAGAAGCCTGAGCACTTACCTCACTGACCAAATCTCCTGCCTTTTTGGCTTGCTGTATATTAAGACTTCCTTCTGTGATACATCCAGCTCCTTTCATCCACATCAGATCTGCCCTGTATCGAAGCTGCAGAGAGAAATAACATTTCTTGAGATGGGAAACACAGGTGAAATGTTTGCATGTGGACTTAGAATCATAGAATGGGCTGGGGCTGGAAGAGACCTCAGAAGGTCATCTAGTCCAACCCCCCATGCAGTCAGCAGGGGCATCCTCAACTAGACCAGGTTGTCCTTCCCAGGTTCAAGGATGTTGCAAATACATTTTAAAAAGTCATAATGGAACTCAAACAGCATATATATGAAATGAGAATTAATGGCAGATTGCAAAAGTCTATAAACACCCACAGTGCTTGTAATAGTTAAGCTGAGTATACAACATCTTACATCACTCTGCAGACCATAGGCCTTCTTTGCCCATCTGGTCTTCATATCTTCTGGAACCACTGTGTACTCATGAAGTCTCTTTCTATAATCAAAGTCACTAGCAAGTGCCTGGGCCCTCTTAGCATGTCTCAGGTTTATCATATCCATAGGCAGATGGAAATGGGTCTTATTCTCCTCAAAATCTTTTTTGTAGGCAATCTATAAACAAAAAGAATGAAAAGAAGTTGTCTGTATTAGTGCACTGCAAAGCTGAAGCTATCTTAAATCTCCACTCTTGTTTGGGTCCTCACTCAGATTAGGAAAAGAACACACGTAGAAATCAGGATCTAGAAAGCAGATAGCATAATGAATTTTGCAGACTCTAGAGAACCTTCTCTATTACAGTACATCTTACTTTTAAACATACTTTTACCTGCTGCTTGAATGTTTTACACAGAAGTGTTTATATTGGTGTTTTAATAGGATGTTATATCTCTGCCCCACAATTCCTTCTGAGAACAAAAATACTGTGCAATCATAGAATAATTGAATGCTAGGTGAGGAAGGAATCTTCAGAGATTATTGAGGCCAAGCCCCCTGCAAAGCAGGACCACTAAGGGTGGGTTACTCAGGAACACATTCAGGTGTGTTTTGAAGATCTCCAGATGAAGGAGACTCCACAGCCTCTCTGGGCAGCCTGCTCCAGTGCTCTGTCCCCCTCACAGTTAAAATTCTTTTCCTCTTGTTGAGATGGAATTTGCTGTGATTGAGTTTACACCCATTGCCCCTCATCCTATAACTGAGCATCACTGAGAAGAGACTGGCTCCATCTTCAGATATTTGTAGATGTTCAAGAGGCCCCCTCTCAGCCTTCTCTTCTCAAGACTAAACAGCCCCACGTCTTTCAGTCTTTCCTTGTAAGAGAGAAGCTCCAGTCCCTTAATTATCCTCATAGCTCTCCACTGAACTCTCTTCAATAGTTCCCTGTCCCTCTTGAACTGGGGAGCCCAGAACTATACCCAATACTCCAGATATGCGCTAACTAGGCCCGGGTAGAGGGGGAGAAGAGGCTCCCTCGACCTGTTGGACATACTTTGCTTAATGCATCCAACTATGCTATTGACCTTCTTGGCCATAAGGGCACACTGCTGTGCTATGGACAACTTCTTATCAACTCAAGGTGTTCTGTGGAGCTACGCTCCAGCAGGTCAACCCCTAACCATTGCAGATTAACAGATGAAGAAAGGAAATCAATTTTTGTTACATGCTTCCAAGAATTTCATATAGTGAAAGTAGTGTTTGATTGCATAGATTTCTGAAAATGTCAAAGTAACAAAATAACCACCATGTGAGCAAGAGAAAGAAATATTTTACCTCGCTACTCATCTTGGCTACCTTCAGAGAGTGCAAAAGTCTTGAATCTTTGGTTCCAATTGCTTTTCCTTTTGTTTTTTCATATTCTTCTTTGTATTTAATCTGTGAAAAAAAAATAGTTTAAGTCAAAGCACATTTCCATTTACTCAAGAGATAAGCAATACATTTTTTTCACTGATCAAAATTTACAAGGGCTTAATCTGATTCTCACTTTATCACTTCATAATTCCTGGATTTTTTTCTTAGACATTCCCAAAGGTGCAAGGTTGGTCTCATTTTTGTTGCCTTTAACCTCATTATTTAAGGCTAACTCCTCTGAGATGGATATACTTATAAACTTAAAATCTGATTAGCTAAATTACCTGGTTCTTAAAGCAAAAGATGAGAAATCAATGATCTAAAAATGAAGCCAGGGATTCAGGATTTGATTTTCTTAATGAGGTGGGGTTTCAAAATCAGCTGCAGGAAAAATGTCTTCACAGGTTAAGAACAAGTTGTTTTGAAACGGCTTTATTTTTACATGTTTTAGATATGTGTGTTTATGTTAAAGGAGCAGACAAAAGAAATATGCATTACATTTGCAATGGATGAGAATGCTATTTTGAGGATATAAACAATGAAAAATGCTGAATTTTACTACAGAGTTATCCTGCATATTTTTCTTCTCTCTGAATGCTTATAATAAACAAAATAATTTTCAGAGAGTGCAATTTCATAGCAGAGTCTGCTAAAGTTTCCATCTGTTCATCAGTCATAAAGAAAGATGGACAGCCAAATGCAGGACTTAAAATTCCAGATGAAGTGAGCTGGACTTTATTTCCCTGTGCTATATCAACTTATATAAATAATAATTCCTATGTAATTAAATACAACATACATCACTGGCAAGATCCCTTGAAGCTTTGGCAGCAAGTAAAGGCAGAGAATCAAGTTTCATCTCAAAGCCCTGTCCTTTACTCTTCTCCCAGCCTTCTTTGTACTTAATCTGAGGAGGGAAAGAAGACAGTAGCATGTCACTAACACATAAACACACAAGATCTTCACACAAACATAAATATGACTAAGAGCAAACCATAATTGTGTGTGTGTATATATATATATTTTCAGTCCACAAACTGGAAGCCTTTTACATTGCAATTCATTATCATTTTAAGATAATCAATTGGCCAATACTGAGTCAATAGTTTTATTCTTGGAGTTTACAGGCACTTGAAATACCAGAATGTGTACCAATACCTCTCATTTTCAAACAGGCATGGAAGTGAAAAAGGTTTTTCAAAAGTTACATCTATATATGCAAACAGCATAGATCAACAGGAATTTATCGGTGCTCATTTGAAAAGCTGCTGCTCAAAAATCAGACATCACTGCTCATTTCAGGATTTTTCTTCCTCATCAACTCCCCAAAAAAACAGAGCTGGCCCTCTGCAGCAAATGCCCATTTGTAGCTGCAGTTCATTGTGGGAGATGCTGCAGAACATCTTTCAGTTTGGCAGCATTTAGAAGAGCTCCAGCTCATGTGCTCTGAGACCATCCCACAATGCGAAACAATCCTGATGATCAGGAGATATGCATGAAAAGCACACTTATGAGTTACACAAATTAAATGCATGAGTACCACATGCTTAACTTCTGCAAGTTGAACTACTAGTGGTTTTAAGCTCTTTTTCAAGATTCCACTTCAAAATCCATGACAGCAGGATCAAGTATGCCTTCATGCACACTACTATCCATGCACTTAATCAATTATCCAGGAAGCCCTGATGTATGAGTTTGGCTTTTCCTATGATTATATTTTACCAGTATCTAACAATTGTGTATACATCCCAACACATTATAGGGACAAAGAGTGCTGCTACACAACACTCCACCAACACAACACAGATAAAAGTGGGACATGAATATACCAGGGAAAATTTTCAGTAATGGCAAATCAGAACCATGGAGAATTATGAAACTGCTTCAGAAATAACAGCAAACCAGTTAACAAGTCTCGAGTTTCTTTTTAGTTTTTCATTTGACTTTTTGGGCTTTTTGTCCCTCCAAAATTGTCTACCACAGTGGAGACCTGAAAAATACTTTAAATAGAATTTAAACTTCCTACAAGTGCTTGATTTTAACATCAGTCACTACATATTGTCATGAATGGCAGCAACAGTGGACTTAACCGAAGCTCACACTATTCCTGATACAGGCCAGGATGACGTTGGCCTTCTTGGCCACCTGGGCTCACTGCTGGCTCATGTTCAGCTACCTGTCAACCAGTACTCTCAAGTCTCTTTCTGCCTGACTGCTCTTCAGACACTCTGTCCCCAGTCTGTATCATTGCATGGGGTTGTTGCGACCAAACTGCAGAATCCAGCACTGGGACTTGTTAGATCTCATCCCATTGTGAAGTGAATACTGATTCACTAAAAATCAAATCATCTGAAAAAGTTTGGGGAAAAACCCTCCATTAGTTTCACTGTACTTGAGATTGTTGCCCTGTCTATTCTAGTTACCATATTTCATGCCATTTAGTAAAGACCAATGATAATGCTTCCAGAAGCAGTGCCATCATCTTTACATTCATTTCTGTTTGTTAATAACATCACAAATATCAGTACGTCCCCAGTGATTGGCTTACCTCACTGTACAGCTCTGCATTGGCTTTTGCCTTGACTAACTGTGGCACATCCTGAGGTAGAGTGTAATTTGTTTTTGTCTTCTCATACTGGGCTCGGTAGTTCAACTGCCACATATTGAAAAAGTCAACAACAAACTCAGTTATTTTTAACTCATTGCAAATGTGGCTGCTACACTGATCGACTGCTGTCAAATTTCAGGCTATTTGTGCCAGCTGTCACAGATAAATGTATAGGTATGGCTGACAAAAATTTGAGGGTAATAAGGCAATTAGAACATTTAGGTACTAGGAAGTAGAATAATTATTCTGTAAGTAGAACAGTTACTGATTATCTCTAAGTGAAAAATACATTATTTAAAACCAAGCATTAAAAATACACAGAAGATAAATCCCTAACAATGCACAATAATACAAAGCTTTTAAATGGATGAAAATATTAATAGATTCATAGAATGGGTTGGGTTAGAAGGGACCTTAAAGATCATCTAGTTCCAACTCCCCTGCCATGGGCAAGAACACCTCCCACTAGCCCAGGTTGCTCAAGGCCTCATCCAACCTGACCTTGAACACCTCCAGAGAGGGAGCACCCATGACCTCCCTGGGCAACCTGTTCCAATGTCTCACCACCCTTTCTGTAAAGAATTTCTTCCTAATATCTGCTCTAAATCTGCTGCCTCAAACCTCAATCCAAATTCTTTCATCCTATCACAACAAGAGTTTGTAGTCCCTTCCTGGTTGTCCTGTAGGTCCCATTCAGATGTGCTGGTATGCTTGCCACACTTTTAAAAGCAACTTAATGTAATTTGTATTCTTGTTTTGGTTGTAAGTCTACCAATGAACTATCAAGAATAGAAAGAGTTAAGTGCCACAAATGCTATGAAATTAAATAATCTCATAATGCTAATCAACACTAATAATTCTAATAAACATAACACCAATAAACAAATATATCATAATACTAATAAACAAACTAATAAATGATGACAGAACTTACATCACTGAGTTGCTGTGCATTTATTTTGGCTTGAGCAATTTGTGGAGTGCTGGCAACAGAGCTGTACTTCAGCTTGTCTATGCTTTGCCTGTAGTTTACCTGATTTAAGATAAAATAGAAATAAATTAATAAAGGAAGAATCATTCAGACTGAAAAATGAGAGACTGAGTGGAGAGAACTGCTAGGATCTCTTGGATAAGAACCGAGTTAATGCTCTTGGAACTTTGTAGTCTGAGGTAACAGTTTTTACTGCACTTTGAAAATGAACTTCACTTGTAATCCCTCCCCTTCAAACTCAAAAATACTTAAAAAGCTGAAGCTTTATCTGATCCTCCAAAGCATTCCTATAAAACTGATATTCTTAACTGTCACTTAGGCTATCTTTATAAAGGAACATTTTAACTATCTATCAAGACATTTGTCCAATGTAAGGCTGTGCAGAGATGAACTCTCTCACAAGGGAGTACTGAGTTTCAGTACAATCACCAATCAGAGAATTTCCCTGTGTGATAAGAGTTTTATGTGGATGATGAGAGAAGAAAAATAGATATGCATGGTATAGAAGAAGTAATTTTAATGCCAGCCACTGATAAGACTGGAGCCCACTAAATTTCTAACATGTTAACATAGCAGTAATAAACTATAAAATAAATGCATTAAATCCCAACATCATACAAAATAAGAAACTCAGAGAAGCTTCCTCTCAAACTTGTTGCTGCCAAAAGACTCAATGCTACATTGTAGGGCACAATTAATATTCTGCGGAACTTTAATTAATATTCACTGTTGTTAATCATCACAGAATCACAGGTTAGGGGCTGGAAGTAACCTCAAAAGAGAGAACAAGACCACCTATACCAGATCAAATATTGAAAATCATTTTGTTTCAAACTAGTTCCTTAAGAATTTTTTTTTCCAGTAAAGCAAAATATATTTCTAGAGGCTCTGAATTACTGAAACTACTTTAATGTGAACCTTCTTATCTCAGGTATCATGTCACAAACTTGGAACTTCTGCCATAATGACAAAAGCTTGGGAAAAAGCCCTGAATTATCTCATGGATGTAAAGTTATCAAGGTAGTTAAAACAGTTCATTTTGCTTCTTTACAGAGAGAGAATTTTAATTCCATAGAAAAGGATCATTTCTGTGTATCTGTTGCTACTTGTGATTGCTTAGCATGTGAGACTTGTATCCTTAAAGACTTCAAAGTAAGCAGGCAAAGTAAGTTATCTGTGAGCAGATGAGTCCTAAGACTGTTTCAGACTACTAGATGATGATCATGACTAGTACAACAGAGTCTCTATGGCCAACCAATTTTCATGTTCCAGACCTAGATGCTATGAATTGTAGAGCCACTGATAGCGCTGACACGTTTACAGTGGGTAGAACTAATTTGTAGACTTGGACATGAATTCATGCTTGCTTTGAACTCTTTAAGAATGCAGCTCTCTCACACATGAAACCTGAACTGTACTTATTAAAGGAAACACTGATCTTTATTTAACAAAAAAAGATTTTCCAAAGACAAAACTGAAATTACTACTAAGAAGCGATAGTGTATTCTACAGTGGAAGTACACCAAGCACTTCCCCAAAAACATCAGGTTTCTTAATTCTACCTCTTCATACTACTATGTTTTTTCCTGGAAGTGATCAGGCTCAGACACATCTCATATAATGTTATGAGTCTCTCTGTTTTCTTGAAATTTCTGTGGAAAGACATCTCAGGTAGTCAGAAACACCCTGAGGAAATCCTGCGCTCCTCCTGCTGATTTTATAAGTAATGCCTGGTGACTGTGCTCCTAAGGCACAGGTTAAGTTCCCAAGGAGTGATGAGGTTACTTAAGCATTCAATGCTTGTGAAAGGTAGAAGTATAGTATCCTCTGCAGTATGACATTCTCCATTTAGCTGAAGTGCACATATAAACATAGGAGTACACAAATTTCTTCATACCGTTCCATCAGTAACTCAGCTTCAAGTGCAGAGGCCACCTCTTTCCCACAGACCCCAGGCATAAGGAAGGTTATGTGAGCAGTTAGTTCCCCTTCAGAGGGGAACACCTAGCTTCAGGGAATTTACAAAAGATGAGAAGCCTATTTAAATCTCACTGTTCTTTCAGCATTTGCTGCTGCTGCTGAAGCTGCCCAGGCTGGTGATATGTTTTGCAGAACAGACTGGGGATAGGGCAGAGCTCATTCATTTCACATCACCGTATAACTGGTGCTGAACTGAAGCCAACGACAGGAGGTGGCAGCACTTTCCACTATCTTGAGCCCTCTTGACTACCCACACCTCTTTCCTTTAATTTTGCTATCACTAGCTGTGTGCCCTCATGACTAAATCATCGTTTGACATATGCAGTCTATCACAGTCTCTCCTACAGAGAGATGATGAGCCATGCAAGTCATAGGGGGGAAAAAATCAAAATATAAAATTACTTACATCTTTCAAAGGAACCAACTTCCTTGTTGTCTGATATGAAGGAGTGAGAGTAGCTGGGTAATTGTAGTCAACACCATCATGTTTGTAATCAGATTTATAGGCTATCTGAAACACAGAGAGGAGAGAACAAAAAAAAAGTCAGTCTTTTTTTTTAAGCTGTCATTTGTTTGAATAATTATCAGTCAGGAGGAAAGGAGAAACAATAATATTAATATTAAATGCAGGAAACAAAGTAAGTTCAGTGTCATGAGTGACAGAGAAAATGAAATTATTTGCATAGTTTAGCCACTAATTGATTCTTTTTCAGCTCCTCAATTAATCCAATGCCAACAGTGGGAGCACTAACTTAACTTCCACCTATGACACATCTCTTTTATCTTTCGGCTTAGTTCTCAAGCTTCTTACAGATTTGTAAATAACGCACTTGAAGGAAAGGTATGTAATGAAATAGCTTCTTCACTAACCCAGTAAATTAAATTGGAATCCAGAAATCTTCATTAAAGATTGTTTTTTCAGCAAAGGTCTGACCCTAGGGTGGTGGCAAGAAACCTTCAGCATTTTATTGATATCAAAGAACACTGAAGAAGCTCAGTATATTGCCAGATCAATGAATTTGCTTATTTTAACTTATTTTACACAGTGAGCTATAAATCAGTACAAAAGAGCTTCCAGAATTTTTCCTCAACACATCTATCCTTCAGATCCTCAGTACAATATGATCTAAAGTCTTGTATCAGCTTAACTCTGGAAAAAAAATCAAAAGACAAGAAAGCAACAACCTTACAAATGTGATTAGAAAAGACTTACATTGCTTGCCAAGCTGCCAACTTTCATGGCATGCAGCATTCGCTTGTCCATGCCAACACCTACATAATGACCTTTCATCTGGTTCTGGTAGGTCTCCTTGTATTTAACCTGTAAAAAAAAAATGGCATAAATACTCTAGAGAAAATATATTTACTTTTTTAATAAGTTTCCTTATATTGCAACAATGAGATAATTTATTACAGCTGTGGCCTACTACCGTTGCACCATTACAGCAACTTGTGAGTCCACAACCTCAGTACTTTAAAACGCATCAAACTAAAACCCTGTGTGAGCTTCCTGCTCATACTTTTCACATCACCTGGATACCACATAAAGCAGCTATGTCTGCATTCTCTTGCTGCATATGATTTAATCAATAATATTAGATCAAAGCTGCAGAGAAACATTATGTGCATATTAACAAATGAACACATGATCACGTGCCAAAACTGGACTGTCCAGAACAGGGAATCCAACAATAAGATGAGCTAACCACACTACCAGCTCATCTGCATGGCAGAAGTTTTATTCCTCCTGATAGCAGGCAGTATAAAGCAAAATTATACTTCAATATCACGAGATACAAACACTATAATTATTTATACTGATTGCTTTCACACAGCAAGCATGTTCTTGTCTGATTTCAACTCTGGTGCAGTATCTTCTGCCTTCCTTTCCAGTCAAAAAATAGACATATACAGTGATATAAGTAATAATTACAATAGATAACAGTAACAACCAACAGCTGTTTGTCCAGATTAGCAGTCCATGGTAAGTAACCTCTCCTCCCTATATCATAACAGCTCTTTTCATAATACTGTATAAAATGAGTCACTCTTATCCATCATAACATACTAGGATAGTTTCTGTACAGACATGGGTTAAAATCATAATATCAATTATAACTTAATTCCCAGACCACACTTCTCTGAAAGACACGCAAACCACTTGCAATTCCAGCAGCAATCAGGTTAAGCAATCCACACAGGATGGACCAAAAATACACATTGCTGCTGAATTTTGACATCTTGCTCACATTCCTGGAGAGTTATAATCATCTGCCAAAACTGGACTTTTTTGGTGCAGATTTCACCAAGGCCAGGATAGAGAATTCAACAATAAGATGAGCTACACCACTTTACCAGCTCATCTGCATGGCAGAAGTTTTACTTCTGATAGCAAGCAGTACAAAGCAAATTTATACTTCAATATCACAAGATACAAACACTATATTGATATTCACATATCAAAAACTTACATCACTGGTGAATTTTGAGATCTTGCTCACATTCCTGAACTGTGGAGTATCACAGTAGTTCATGCTGTAGCCTCTGTTGTTGTCAAGATCCTTCTTATACTCCACCTTAGAGACAAAAATGTACATGGGAATAATATGGCAAAAACCTTAACCTTCTCTGTCAAATTCCTCTGCACACAGGCTCACTAGTCAGAGATTTTGATACGTGGCTTTCGTCAGAGGGCATATGATGAAAATTAATGAGAGGATGATTGTCATATACTCAATTTTCATTTTACAGGCAAAAGAAATGTAACCTATTTCATCCATTTGGACCTCAGTGAAGTGTGCAAGACTGTGCTGTGAGGAAAATTATTAACAAAAAGAAAGATCTACAAAGGAATTTTAAGATGTCTGTGGAGCAGATGAAAGCACCAAAAGTGATGGTTGTTTTTCAGTAGGAAGGACTGAACAGGGTAAAGTTTAGCAGCAGAATTCTTCAGAGTAACTTTAAATACAGAACTAGTTTAGTATTGTCTTTAAGTACCTTTGCTCTGAAGTAGGAATGTTGAATGTGATATTAAAAGGAGCAATAAAAATGGGACTAAATTGAGCAATGTACAGATTAACACATGTGAAGAGTAGTCATACAAATTTCAGCTCATCTCCTAGAAAGTCTGAGAAAGTTTTGTTCACATGTATGCTGACCGCAGAAATATGGTGAGATGCCAAAGTAGCACAGCCATAAAAACACCAAATGCAGCCCAAAGCAGGAGGAAAAGAAGACATTTGAACAGAGATTGGGAAGTGCATGAGTTATGTACCAGGTTCCAACAAGACCTCAAGAACTTATGTACTCTTACAGTCATTCCCATAACAGCTGCAGTGAAAGATTGTGAGAGAGAAGAATTTGGCTTGCTTAGTCCAGGAAACCAAAGGCAGAGAGAAGAATCACAGGATCACAGGATGTTAGGTGTTGGAAGGGACCCAAGGAGATCATCGAGTCCAACCCCCCTGCCAGAGCAGGACAATACTATCTAACACAGATCACAGAGGAACACATCCAGACAGACAGACATCCAGAAAATGGTATCCATTTGTGAACTTCTAGAAATGAAATCATGCAGGGTGAACAACAACTTTTTTAAACTAAAAGGCAATGTTGGCACAAAACACAATAGTAATAAAGTGGACAGGAATAAATGTAGGCTAGAAATTAGAAAAGGATTACATGATACTGTGCCAAAACTGAAAGAGCCAGGAATCACTGGCCCAGGAGGCCCCTTCCAGTCCTACTTCCAGAGGTTTTTCATTATTGAAGGTTTTATACTTTGACATCTCAAGAGTATAAGTTTTTTAAACGCCATGGGGAAGCTCTAGAAACTCACACTTATTAATAGCTTTATAGCTGATATGACACTACAAATAATAATTCAGAATCTACTGAGAATTCCCTTGCCAAGCAAATGAAGATTGAATTATCAGTAGCTCACAGTCCTTCATATAATGGAAGAAAACAGAAACCTGCATTAGCAGAACATTCACATTCTGGTGCTGGCAGTGTCATATTTTAATTACCAGTAGAAATTTCTTTCAACACTCAAAGGTACACACTCAAGACATCCTAAAGCATTTATGATTATAACTTTGCAGTATATTAAGAGCACAATTCAGGTCTTTCTTTTTTTCAGATTTCTGTTCCTAATGTGGCCAGGATTAGAATTATTCTTCTGGGGTTAGTTTGCCATACTTTCACACAGATCATTGGAGGTGACGAATAACAGCACCTGAAGATCTCTTCTTGAACTTTTCTCTCCAGTTACTGTGCTACACAGAGATCATTTTTACATACAAGGCAATGAGAACAATAAATGTGATATTTGTAGTGCCTACCTATCAGATACAAGTGTTTCTAAGAGCTGCTCTCAAACTTGTTATCAGATCGATTAAACCCCTTACCTCACTGACAAGCTTGTTAACATTTTGGGCTTGTTTAAGGACTAAGTTGTCTTCAGCTGTTAGAGAGTGAAAGTGAGCTGCACCTTTCATCTTGGAAAGATCTTTCTTGTATTTTATCTGAAAAGAAGTAAGGAAAATTATAAAACAGATGTCTAGCTTTTCACTATTTCTATCTAGACTGGCATCATGAGTCAGGATTTCTCCTGTCCTTGCTTTGATAAACAAACAGAACTTGCTAAATTGAAGTACTGCAAGTTGTTACCTCCTGAAGTAAACCACATATAAAATCACAGCCCTAACAATCCCTGTCAAGCCACTTCACTAGACAGACACACACTAGATCATTTTTTACACAGACTGAATAGTGCTGGTTGCTGTTCATTGCTTGAACAGATAACTAGCACACTCTTGGCTAGTGGCTGCTTGGAGTTTGTGCACTCTTCTATTATTGAAGTTAACTCTCAACATTTAATTTTATAGTTCTAGTCAGAGAACTACAGATAATCTGCAAACTTTTGCTTTTGTAGAATCTAGCTTTTTTAAAAAGCTGTATTTTATTTTTTTGCACTTAACATTGTTTTTAATGGAATTCGATTTCTCTACCAAGTCAAGATCAAAATAAGTGAGCTGTTAATCTAATTTAGACATCAGGTTATTGACTTTAATTGGACTTGGATGAGAGAAAAGAGATCACATTTATATTGGCTTTTTGCCAAACTCTATCCATAAAAAAAAACAGTTGGAAATATATTTCTGTATTACTTTCTGTAAGAGATTCTCTCTCTTCAATTACTGTTTCAAAAATCAGACTCATATCATGCAAAATTATAAACTGTTTTAAATCTGCTGAAGTGCAAAGTGTTATTTTAGATTTTATTTCATTTTTGTCTTCCAAGTCTGCACAGTTTCTTAGGCTTTAATGATACAATTCAGCTTAAGTGCTCCAGTGTGCCATGAACAAACCTTTCTCCTTGCTCCAGGTATTACAACTTAATAAGGAAACTACTGACCATTAACATTTTGTAAACCCATGAAACTGTCTCCTTCATCTGGAAAGGTTAAATATTTCATCTTTGAGCATGAGATCACTGAGTTTGTCATCAAAATAGGGACTTGCCACAGAAGATTTCAGTATTTCTGTACTCTTTTAGTCACAAGTTCAGGTAACAAAATAAGATTGATCTTTTCACACTATTTTACATGTAGAGCCTAGCTCAGGCTAGCTCAAGCTAGTATAAGCTGGAACACTCAAGCATCTCTTAGGTCCCCAGAAGACTGATTGAGCCCATAAGGCCACACAGCCCTATGAGGGACAAGTGTCCACCCTACAAAGGTTGTCACTCACAGGAACCCTTCACAGCAGCCACAGGGTAGTGACACACTTTTTGTCACTGCTAGAAATGGTCACTTCACATAGGACTGAGACTCTTTAAACCACAGGCTGCAGGCAAGAATCACACATCACCACCTTCACCACCTTTTTTGCCAATTCTTTAGCTTGTAAATAAGATCAGTCTTGTGAAGTGACAGTGTCATACTTTATGGTTTCTCTTCCTCCATATGACTTGCTTTGTGCTAGAGGCATGATACATCAAAATATCAAAACCAGTTCAGCTCATTCATCCTCCATTTATTTGCTACTGGGAATACCACAGCAGTCCACAGGATGATTAAGGCAGTTGAAGGTTTCATTAATAATACAGGTGCAGATTTGCCAGAAGGGTTAACCTAACAGTGGGGATCCCCATTAGTTGCTACATCCATCTCCTCCCTTGTGCAAGCTGGAGCTGTATCCCCTTCTATTAATGGATATTATTAATCCCCTGAGCCATCCAGCTCCCAACAATGCAGTGAAATGTCGTTGTTGTTTACTTCTCAAGTGTAATTTTAGCATTCTCCTCCCAGGCACTGCTCTGACAAACTGCTGCTTTTAATTGTTTATGAATCATATTGATTCAGGTTTCACACTTACATCACTTGCCAATTCATTTGCTTTCTTGGCATTTTGATAAGCTGGAGTGATCATAGCAGGAAAGCTTCCTTTCCCTCTGCGCTCTGCATACTCATACATATAATCCTGAAAAAAAAAATCAGAGTGTTTACTCATCACATATAAGTAGGTATGGCAAGGTGTGAGTTCCCTTCCTTGTTAGTAGGGAAGTTCATCATTTTTTATTTTTTTAATGAAAAGGACAATAAAATTAGCAATTGCAAGAATAAAGTCACTCCTTAAAGTAGCTGCTACTATAAAATGACTTGTATTACATTGCAAGAGAAATGTAGGTAACAATTGACTGTGGTCAAGAGAGCATTGCAGCAGGAATGATATGAGGTGGCATCTGCTAACCTTTTTCTCTGTCAATCTGTATTTCTCTGGAAAACTCTAAAACATCTAATTGTTTAGACAGGCAGGAGACTTGCTTAAACTTTCCAAGATTAGCTTAGAGTTAGCCTTCTTCTGTGGTCTCTTGACTTCTCTATGGCCATTTCTCACCCCATAACTGACCAAAAAAGTCTATTTCTGTAGTGATGTGAAACATTTTGAAGAGACATTCATAAGTAAAAAAAAAAAAACAAAATAGAAATACCTTTATATTAAAGTGGCAAACTCCTTAGGAACAAAATTACATGCTTGATTTTCTTTTATAAAAACAAAAATTATTGCAGAATTAATACAGAATCACGGAAACATTCAGCTTGGAAAAGACCCTCAGGATCACCAAGTCCAACCTATAACACTACTCTACAAGATTCACCTTGAACCATATCCCTAAGCGTCACATCCAAGCAACCGTTAAACACATCCAGGGTGGGTGACTCAACCAACTCCCTGGGCAACTCATTCCAGTGCCTGATCACTCTCTCCATCAAAAACTACTTCCTAATGTCCAATCTAAACCTAGCTAGTGTCAGCTTGAGGTCATTCCTCCTTGTTCTGTCTCCAATTACTTGTGAGGAGAGACCAGCAGCAGCCTCTCCACAATGTCCCTTCATGTAGTTGTAGGCAGCAATGAGGTCTCCCCTTGGCCTCCTAAACCTATCTATAGGTAAATTTATGTGTAAATGCTTACAATTTTAAAAGCCTTTTGATACTATAATAATGAAATATCCAAGCTTTTTTTTTTTAATGGTAATCCACAATGACCACCCAAAAACTCTCTGGGGCAAGATCTGGGGAAACAGAACATGAAGATACAATACAACATCTCTTCTTCATAATATTCAGTATTTTTTTTTTGTAGCAAAGAGATAATTTAAGTGAAAAAAAAGAACATGAGGGATGCCAGGAATGTCATGGAGAGCACAGACAGAAAGGACTAAAATATATGGCATGTCTGGCATGACTTATCAATGCAAAACAATCTATCTTAGGTAATTTTGTGCACCATCAGTATCACATGATAAGACAAGCCATACCTTAAGTTTCTGAACAATATGATATAGTTATACTTATTGCATCTAAACTATTGCATAAACAGGCAGAGAAAGTGAAAAGTATCCTTGACTAACAGCTGAGTTATTTTTTAAATGCTATTCAAGAATTGGAATTCTTCAGATGAACTTTTTCTTCTGACTTTGTCAACTACATTTTGCTATGAGTTCTAATATTGCCAAACAGCATTTTCAAAGTTCCAGGTAATTAGTTTTAGCCACTTCTAAGGTTTTAAAACATGAACAAAACAGGTATTCAGCACACAGGAATTTTACACTAAGATTCCTTAAACTGTCTTATGTTATACATATATATGTGTGTGTGTGTATGTATGATGTACTCTCATGATCCTGACAGAAATCAAATCCCTTTACCCATGTTAAGTTACACTTCACTCAGAAAGATCCATTCATGTGAGTGTCTCTATTTTATTTGAGCAAAAATATCAGAATCCCATCTATGAGGATTAAAACTCAAATGAGATTTGAAGTCTGACCAAACTTTCAAAGATATCTTCAAAGGAAAAAAAAAAAAAAAAACTTAATTCTAAAGACAGCAGCATTGCAACACTTGAAAATGTAATTAGCACTTTTTCAAATTCATTTTATTTGGTTATTCTTACTATAACTTGTAGTAGTTCAAAAGACAGAAAGCGATTGAATGCTACATATTCTAAATTCATATTAATCAGATCTGGTTTGATTTTCACGTATGCAGGTCTGAACAAAGGAATGCAGAACTCCCAAATATTTGGTTTGGGACAATACAAATCCTCTGCCTTCATTTTTCCAAAGCATGGGGTGTCTCACGAGGAGCCAGGATGAAAAACCTAAGACTAACTCTACAATTTTGTTTATACAAAACCATTATTAAGTCCTTTTCAAATTCCTTTCAGCTATATTCAGTTCCATTTAGCTGTATTATTACCCTAAATTAATGAGATTAGAACTTTAGATGCATTTTTTGGAAACTACAAAAATAACTACATTCCTTTAAAAATGAAACAAAAACAAAGGGGATGCCACAGACCAAAACAGAGTTAAAGCCTATTTGGTTCCACAAATGCAGAGCTACAACTTGTCAAACTTGCAATACTGCTGTCACAGCAGAGCTGAAATTCAAGAGATCACATATGATCTTTAGAGCCACTTCATAGAATCATAGACTGGTCTGGATTGGAAGGGACCTCCAAAGATCATCTAGTCCAACCCCCTCTGCCGTCAGCAGGGACATCCTCAACTAGATCAGGCTGCCCAGAGCCCTGTCAAGCCCCACCTTAAATATCTCCAAGGATGGGGCCTCAACCACCTCCCTAGGTAATCTGTTCCAGCGTTCTACTACCCTCACGGTAAAGAAGTTGCTCCTAACATTCAATCTTAATTTACTCTTCTCTAGTCGGAAGCCATTGCCCCTCATCCTATCATTACAAGTCTTTGCACTTGCACATATTTAGAGCTGCAAAGCTTCTAAGATTTCTGAATGTAACTAAGGCTTACCTTTTGAAATGACCTTACCCATAAGGTTCATGCAGCGACAGTACATGCACCTTGTAGTCTCATCATGGATGTGCTAATGTCAAATACATTACAGCTTCAGACCATGGTGCTGTTGCACACCATGTTTTGTTTTGAGACCTCCCTTTGTCATGCAGGACAGCAAAGTGAAAATGGGTCTTATTGCCATTGCTAAAGTCTTTAGTTATCAGGCATACCAATGACCAGCATCATCATGGATATCTCTCAGATGCTGCATACCTGGCCATCTTGATCCACATTTTCTCTTGCAGCTGTGTGGCTGGCTTTTCCCTTGATCTCTTTTTCATATCTTTGATGATACTTTACCTAACAGGGAAAAAAAAAAAAAAGGAGAAGGAAAAGAATCATCAAAAATGAAATTAAATACATATTACAAACTGGATGAATTTAATCTGGTACACAGATGCTGCCTAATAAATAATAATCAATGACGTGCACACATGTTGACAATAAAAGATTGTCAAAATTTCCATTGCCACCAATCTACAGAAGTCAAATATGCCATTTGAACATATAAAACCAAAAATAGTGGTGCAGTTTTTAGTAAGGCACTGCACTGAGAACTTGCCATTTTGACCAGGACCATAAGTTTAGTGTGTTCAGCACCACCTGCTCGTCAGTGATGCTGAAGCAGGTTAAAAAATAGAACTAATCATAATGTAAATTCATAGTTAGCACAGAGCACATTTTTTACCACAGAGTCATCTGAACACCAGTAATAAATGGGGTTGTTTCTGAGATGCTGATTGCCTTAATGATCAAGGAAATTTTAGGCCATTAACCTTCAAGTTTACACCAAGATTTGCACTACCTTTGGTGAAGTCAAAATAATGCCTCTTTAACCATTCGCTGATACAAATGAAGAGTTTTCCTTGCACCATAAGCAAACAAAAACATTTCCACGTTTTAGAATCAGTTAGCTTTGTTTTCAAAGTTACAGATCTCTTCTTTTCCTCAATGAATCTTAACGTTTTAAATTCACTTCCACTGTAGCAATTCCATTTTGAGTGGCAAGCCCCAGCTCTTCCATAACACTTCCATTATAAGGCAAAACTGAAGTCTCTTTAAAATGCCTTTTAAAGAATATAGGGGTGTTGTGGGTTTGTTATGTTTGAAAAGGTAGAGGAAGTCAATAAAAGCAGTACACTGAGGCATTAAAAAAAAATTCAACAGTAAGGAGAGTAAAATGACTGGAATAGAAAGCCATGTCCTCTAAGTTTACAGGCTAATTTTCTCTTTGTCCATTAAATTAAACTTTGTCCCTGCAGGGGAAAACGGCTTCAAAATTTGTGTACGAAGTGCCTTGCCAGCTAACTCCACAACGCTCATGGAAATTGTGTCACTAAACATTTTAATCCAAAATTTGTGTGGCAGTTTCATCTCAAAAAGAGACATTGCTTTGGAGACTTACATCACTGGCTAATTCATTCGCTCTCTTGGCTATTTGATAAGCTGGAGTGATCATAGCAGGAAAGCTGCCTTTGCCTTTCCGTTCTTCAAAGTCTTCTGTGTATTTCAACTGTAAAAACCAAAGAAAGTTTGGGAGCAATTAAATCAAATGTATCTTGATTGCACACGTCATCAGCTCTTAAAAGTTGCAACATTAGGCATTAGATGGCTGTTGTATGGCAAAAGGAAGAGGAATCACGAAGCCTGAATTTTTACAATGTAGTCTTTTAGCTACAACATCATGTGTCTTCTGTAGGACTTCTGTGTCTCTTTCAGGGTATAGGATGGATCATATTTGTTTAAAGAAAACACTAGAGGTGTCTGCAAAATGCCTGTTCTATTTATATGGGTCAAACAGCTTCCTTCTTTTACTCTGCATGGCACACAGTTGCTGGTTATAGAATAAGCTCGTTCTCTGCCTTCAGTTCTAACAGCCAGTCAGTCCCTAAAATGGCCTTTAAACCCTGCCTTTAGAATACTAGCTTCTTACTCTTCTCTATGTTCATAGTTTCAAGTGATTTATAAATGTCCTAGGAGCCACTTGTGGAAACAAAATCAGGTAAATCT
This sequence comes from Tricholaema leucomelas, assembly GCA_013400475.1. Taxonomy (NCBI): domain Eukaryota; kingdom Metazoa; phylum Chordata; class Aves; order Piciformes; family Lybiidae; genus Tricholaema lacrymosa; species Tricholaema leucomelas. The sequence continues at coordinate 235,471 of WAAF01000029.1, forward strand.
AGTTTGTTTCACTCACATCACTTGAAAGCTGTCCTCCAGCCTTTGCATGTAATATATCTGGAGTGTCTACAACAGAGGTGAACTTGGAAACTCTTTCTTCATGACCCCGCTTGTACTCTACCTGAGGGGGAAAAAAAATGAAATTAAATACATATTACAAACAAAAAGCAGCAAATATGCATTTTCTATTAGAAGGATTCAAGAGAACAGAAGCCATGACACTGCCCATTGTACAGTCAAGCTATCAGGACATATAGGGCCTGATTTCCTTAAAGTGGATGCCTGAAGCAGACAGAAATGGGCCCAGATAATCAAAAATATATGACCCATACATTTGATTAAATTATCATGAGAATAGTCATTAACGGACCAAATGAGAGCATACTGCAGGGACAATGCAGTGTTTGCAGAAAACAATGCAATGCTTAAAAATAATTTCTACAGGATTTATATTCACTTGATCTTTTGCAGCTGAATTGTTGTTTATATAAATAAGCAATTTCCTGTGCATAGAGTTAAATCAGCTTGTATATTAATTCAATTCAATGTTACAGGTATTTAAGTAATAAGAGAAAAACATCAGCTGTAAGTAAACAGATTAATAAAGCCATAAAGTAAATATAAAGGTAATGAATTAAATAAAGATTTCAGAGCAACAAAAATATTGTTGAGATTGTGATAAATTACACTGAAAGTTGCTACATCCTTCAGGAAATATCTGTATTACCATTGCTATACAATGTCTTCCCAAGCCTGTTCCCTGAACCACATTAGAGTTTCTCACTTTGTGAAAACAACAAATATTCATCACAGAATCTAAAGTGAATGCCCTAAACCTAGGATGCTCCAAATTGAAAAGTCTATCACATAAGTAAAAAAACTTATGACTTACATTGCTGCTTAGCTGAGTGGCTCTCTTAGCAACCTGATAACCTGGAGTGATCATAGCAGGAAAGCTGCCTTTGCCTCTCCGTGGTTCATATTCTTCTGTATATTGAAACTAGAAAATGAACATCTTTTGTTTCATTGCTGCTGTAGTGTAATGTGATTTCTCTTTTAAACGCCTACTTCCTAAAGCTTTGTATCACTTTATTTAAAGGTAAACAAATTAGAAGAACTTACACCTTGTAAGTTTGTTAGGTAGAAACACTTCCCACATCCAACAGAAACATTCCCCACTCATATCAACTGTTCCCTGTTAATTTGCTGTGTTGCCTGAGTCACTAGTCCATTGTATCATTCAGAAGTGATTTTCATCAGTCATGGAAATACAGCCAACAAAAGATCTACTCTGTGGAAAATAGACATGTCTCCCATGATGAGTTCTGCTCTACTGAGGGAAACAGCACTGCCTGCTAGAGCAGGTCACCTCAGATATCATTGGTCAGTAGTTGAAGTCCTTCTCAACCATGTAACTGTATATATGTATGATTTCCAGGATGGGCAATAGTACTTTTGGTGTCTTACACGGTTAAACACGTTTTGACAGAAGCAAATATGCCAGTTTGATAACATCTTACACTGTCTTTGATGCATTGATAAGTCTTCAGAATACGACAGACAATGAAAATAAAGCTGTTCCAAACATCAGGCCACTTACATCACTCAATGTCTTCTGTGCCTGTGTTATCTTGACCATCTCAGGATCTGGGATGGTTCCCGAGTACCACGACTTTCCTTCCTCATAGGCAGCATAGTAAGCATTCTACAAAGCAAAAATTAACAACTGCCTTCACCCTTGCTTTAATACATAAGCAGCTGATCCCACAAGAAAAAAAAAAAAGAAACATGCAAAATGCTGTGGAAGTGAAATTTATTCTCTGCAGATATAGAGCACAGCCTAATTCCAAATATTTTCAGAGTGTCATGGCAGAACATGTATAACAAGAACTGCCATCAAGATGGCAGGATCTTGGATCCTGGACTGAGATTCACATATCTTCCCCTACGAATCAGATCACTTGTGATGCTCCAGTGCTAGTATGGCTGTACACACAGCTGTTCAAACTTTCTTGCTTCCTCATCTTCTGATTCTTGCAGCCTAAGTAATAACTGAGCTATGTTGCCTTGCCTTGAAAAGTTCAGCCAAATGAGAAGCAATGGATTTTTTTTTTTAACCACTGAAATGCTGCCAGTAAAACTCTAATAATCAGGACCACCAAGACCAATCCTTGGTCTCCTGCAGGCTAGGGGCTTGGAAACTTGAGAGTATTTCTTACCTGGGTAGCCAGCTGCTGGGCTTTATAGGCAGCTTCAATTTCTCTGGACCTTGCATCCCACTGAAAGACTGATTTGAATTGTTCACTCTGTTCTCGATATTTTATCTTTCAATAAAAAAAAAAACAAAACAACTTGAAGTTAGTAGTTTGTACAAATTAACATACCTGCCTCTTAGGAGATGAACAAGAAGGGAGACAAACAATGTGAACAGTTTTTAGTGGGTCTTATGGAAAGAGTGATACATAATCTGTGAGGACTGCAGCAACAAAAGGGGATAAATGGAAGATGAGACAAAAAGAGTGCAATTCCCACCACAGCAAACCCACTTCACTGCCTGCTAGTTTTGTCTGCACCTTAAATCTGTGTAAAAGAAGGCTATTTTCAAAAACATCTCTGGTGACCAACCCTTTTCGTCTCTCAGACACTGACACCGTCAGACAGGAGGTCATGGGGCAAACTAGTATCTAAGCTTTTGCTGTGTAAGCTTTTGGTTCCTTCTTCTGCCTCACTGCAAAAATCACCAGTGCAAGAGACAAGGAACAATGAGACTGCACAGAACAAATTTTTTCAGTGGCAGCATCAACACAACTCCGTTTTGAGATGATTTATTCTACTTGTAATGCTTATCTATGTCTGTGTGACAGATTTCCAGCTGCTACAGGACAGCCTAGTTTTCACTGACAACTAATAGTTTCACCCCGAAGACACATTTATATATAATATGAATGAAGAAACCAAGGGACTATGGGAAGCACATCTGATCCACCAAATTTCCACAGCCCACAAGAAAATAACAATCACCTTCTGAGAGCCCACAAAATTGTCCTTCTCCCTTCTAGATCACCACTTACATTTTGTCTATGTACAAAATAGGCTACACAGCTTGTAGTTTCATGCCATGCAGTCTGTGTAAGGACTTCTTCCATGCCACCCATTCTTGACAAGTGAGTTAGCATGGAAGATTGCATTTATCCTTAAGGTCAAAACTCTAATTCACAACCAGCTTCCATCTAAGATTTGGAGCTGCATATCTTTAAAGATACAGCATATTACACTTGAAATGTGGCATGGAGTTCTCCAATAATAATTTGGTCTTTAGATAATATTTTTGGGAAAATAACCTATGAGGACTGAAATCCAGAAGAAATTGAAGCAGAACATATCAATGTAGCATTAAATGAAAGAACTAAAACCTGGTGGGCAACAATATACTCCCCTATTTCTCTGCACAGTGTCCACAAAGTATTTTGGCCATGTAAATGTAAATTACTGCTATATTTACTCCCAGCTCATCATTTTCCTACTGCTACTTTTATCACAACAGCATACAGAAATCCAACTGAAATCACAGCTCTCTTACACAAATCACTTTATAGACACAAAAAAAATAACAGTCCCTGTTATGAAGAGTGCAAAATCCAACCTGACAGGACAGAAAAATCACTGAAAATGTGCACCATTATTCCATTTTATAAATTAAGTACAGAGCTGCAAAGAGATGAATTATTTGTCTACTCACATAGAAATTCTGTGTAGAGGGAGTTTTTCTGTCTGTAATTTGAGTCAGTATCTCAACATAAGATTCCTGTCAGAACCTTATGTTAGCACTGAAGAAACTTATTACATTTCCCACGTTAGAAATAGTTTTACCTAAAAAGCTTCTCACAAACTACAGCAGCAACTGAAACCTTTTCCTTAAATAGCATTATTTTATACATTTACCAATGAAAACTTCTCCTGCACTCAAAATCTCTACAGAACTACTCCCTTTACTTAAGTATTGCAGAATCAGCGTCTTTACTACCCTTAGCAATTTTCTCTCTGGAGCAGAATCTCATTATGTGATTGAAAAGGACAGAAGGTGTTTTATGTGTAAAAAAACAAGGGAGAGTGATCTTTGAGCTATAATTTGCCTGGTGTGTATATTCATATGCACTGGAAGTATCAGAGTCTCATATCACTGCTTAAATCCAGAAATAGAACCTACAGTAATCCCAAACCCATTCCTGACCAGTTATGTCACACACAGTTTAAAGTAAGTGTGATAATCACTGCAGAAATAGTTACTGCCCATGATACTGCAAAAAGTGATGCATAAGAATGAGAATGGTGCAAGAATGAGAAAGATGCAGTATCTGATAGAGGGAGTCAATGTATATTAACTTTGTACAGCTAACACAGAACACCAGAATGAATTTTGCATGTTATAGTTTAAGACATATACACAACTTTCTTCTTTCATTTAACTGATGGCTAATCACAACAAACCACATTGATTTGCCTACTAAATATAGTCCTGGAACAAATTGCACTGTTTTAGAGTTTGAAAATATATTACAGTCAAGAAATTAGTATTACACATAGAAGTGAGCTAGCTATCAATTCTCGGCTGCTCCTGTATTTCTCACTTCATAAAATTCTTAGACATGCAAGTTTGAAACAGATGTATCTAGGGGGAAAACAATGCAAGACAGCAAAGAACGGGATTTGAAAAGAAAGAAGACTCTGAGCACCCCTAGAGGTTTACCAGGGCACAGCAGCCTGTCCGAGGACGAAAGCACTTCGAAGGGCATGGAATGATAGCTCATCCTCAATAACTTATCAAAACACCCAAAGCTTCCTAGACTTCGGGCTTCCTCATCTCAGGCTTGCCAGAAATACTCGACAAAGCATTTATGAGAATTTTGCCTTCATCTCACTGAAACAGATTTTTTTGTTGTCGTTTCATGCCTTTTAGTATCTGTTTCAGAAGAGATAAAACAAATAAACCCCCCTGATATAGTTAAACCAGCAAATTTACACAGCTCTGGGCAGTTCACACAAACAATGCTTCCACGCAGATTATCAGATATGGCAGGTGAGAAACTGACATTCACTTTTCTTTCTGTGAGCAGAAACAAATTCAGATCTACCTTTTCTTTTTCATGAACAAACTTATTTTAAATATTATGATTCGAACCCAGGCTGAGAACTTACTGCTCTAAAAGACCACAGGAGGCAAAGGCAAAAGATATATTTCTATTTCTAAAACAAGAAACAAACAGGATATCAAAATGTGAAATATACATTCGACCCTCAAGCTTCTTACCTCACTTACCACTTCTGACAGTTTTTTTGCATTCATATTTATTGGTGTCTCAAAGATGCTTGTGAATGCATTATTTTTTGGATTATGTCTAGAAAGGGAAAGTGTAATGAGACATTAGAAATGTATCCAACAGCCAAAATGCAGGAAATGTATCAGGAAAGTTCTCTTCGAGCACTCAAAACCACAATGCCAGCCCCCACCACTCTGTACGTAACAACTTTTCCCCCCACTCAAACACAGATCTCAGATTATATTCAAGTTATTATTGTATGGAGTAGGTGCCTAGAGCAAAATTAATTTTAATGATCATCATATCAATGCTGTGCTTCTAATAACAAAAGAGAATAATAGAATAAAAAACACCTGTCATCTTTCCTTTTTCTGCTGACAAATTTGACAGGAATTGATCATTATAAAATAAAAACTTCCTAGAACAAACCAACTCCAAAATCTGCATTTTATACATTTTTTTTTTTCCTGATGATTATCCCCACCTTGTTAACCCTTAACCACTGCTTTGGAAAGCACTAAAATTTACAGTTGAGTTTATTTTTTTCTCCCATGATATTGAAGAGGAACTTCACCTTGCATGGACAAAAGAGGAAGCTTTATATACAATAACAAGAGTTTCCCATCATTTCTAATGTGTGTAAATCCAAAGATGTGCAGGAAGACAGGAACAAATCATAATTTCACATCACGTGTGGGGCCAGGCTGTGTCTAAATGGTGATCTCCTATTAGAGTAAAATGACTTTGCTCTACCAAAAGGAGAAAAGGAAACACACTTACGCTTGACAGTAGGGCTTTTTCTCATGGCTAACAAAGTTGTTTACTGTTAACATCATCTTGCATACTTCGCAGTGAAAACAGGCTTTATGCCACGTCTGGAAATACCACAAAACAGAAACCAAACAGATATGATTTGCATTTCATTATTATTCTGTTGAGCTTTACACTCCAGTATTGATCCTTAAAATTAATTTCATGACTCTGAAGAATTCTTCTTAAATTATAGGCCTATTATTAACTCATTTCAGTTCTGAATCCGGTTGAGAGTAAAGAATTTTTGGAACCAAGAGGTTTGCACTCTGTTAAATGTGCACACTGTACATTTATTATAGTCCAAAATAATAAAGAAAGAGAACTGACCTGATCTATACAGTTAATCTTCTCAGCAGGGTAAACCCCATAGCCACATCTAGCACACGGCTGCACATTCATCTTGAAATCCACAGAGGGAAAAAAAATAGAGGTTTATATAAAAGGTTCAAAGAGTATGAAAGTGACTTTTTGGCCTGTGCAAAGCACACTCTAGACACTCCAGTCAGGGCCTTTTGCCGTGGTCAATGGCTCCCATTAAAGCTCTGAATTGAAGTCTGTTGCTCCTCTTGCTGACCTTCTGTTTCAAAGTCAGCTGCAGGCTGGCTTTTAAAGCTGCCAGTTAGTAAGAGCGGTTATTTTGGCAACTGTGTCAGTACGTAAGAGAGGGTAGCGATATCTTTCTCTAAATAGAAGAATGAACTCAGAGAAACAAATCATGTCCATGTGAACATTAGAGTCTCATCATTTAGTATTTCAGTTTTCCTCTAAAGCCAGTTATCAGAAGCCCAAGATAAAGTGAAAGGTACAGCAGCAATTTATCAGTCTTCCCTCACTCTGACATACAAGTGACCTCAGAGGGCTACTCTGTGTTGAGGAACAGCCTCCTATTACAAGGAGGTACCACCAGAGATGATTTCAGAGCTTCTTTCCACTTTGTTGGATCTAAAAGAGGTACACTGCTACATCTCAGCTAGGTACTTACCTTTTACCCTTGGCACCAGCTCAGTTTCACCTTGTATGTTATGGGCAGCAGAGCAGAGCACACCCATTTCTCAAGCCTTCTCTGTTTCACCACCCTAAAACTCCAGCTCCAGGTAGAGGAGGATGCACAGCAAAATGAGAAGAGCCTCTTAATCTGAAGTACTCTAAAGATGACACCTACAAATCCAAACATGTATCTCCAAAAGGAAAAAAAAAAATTAGAAAGGAGTAATTTATTTTTAAAGAGAATGAACAAACCAGCTATTTTACAGTGCTCACAAAGAGTAGGTTAGCACAGATCAGAATACAGAAAATCCTCAGCCAAATAGCAATAACAGAATTATTATGCTGATAGTAGAATTCAAGCAAGCTACTAGGGTTGTGAAGGCTGCTCTGAGCAAAAGGAGCTATTAAATTCTACTGGCTACAAATGGCCAGGGTTTGAAATTTACATCTCACACAATCATAATATGTCCAGTTTTAAGGCTCCATAATCCTGGGACACAGCTTAGGGTTATCTTGATCCAAGTGAAAATCTACTTAGTCATCCATGCATCCACAACACTTCCCATGTCTGCTGCAGTCCTGGGATATTGCTAAGCATTCTCCTTTTCATAAATTACAAACAATCCAATCAAAATAATTTCTGTTTAAATCTTCTGAGTATGCTTTAGGGAGCCTCCTACTCATCTTTCTGTGGAGTTACATAGTTCTGCTTAACTTATTATTACTACTTTTCCTGAATGCTGACAATGTACTGGCACAATGTACGGTCAGCAACTGGTGTGCCGAAAATAGAGTCTCTAATCTGAAGAGCAGTGGGTATGGCACAAAGTCCTGGAGGCACTCAAGGCCTTTCAAAGTAAGTAATTAATATTGGTATATAAACAGACATATTTTCATTAAATAAAAAAATGTCTACAGAACATCATTTCTTGTATTGAAATACCTCCTGAGTTACCCCATGTTATGTTGACCAAAGTACATCACAATATTTACCCTGCTCACACCTGTGAACCAAAATAGTTTGGAAGTCTTCCAGTTCCCTTCTCACTTCCTCTTGTCCCAGACTGCCATTCTGTTTATGTAAGTGACCTACATTAGGGTCAGAGTGCCCAGGTTGTCCCCTCCTTATTTAACACTGGGCACAATACCAGCTGCTGTCTCTTTGTGTTCATTTACTGCAAGAGTCACCACATTGTATATCTTCTAAATAGTTCTAGTTGTCTTCATGCTATCTGAACCCATGCTAGAGGCCTTGTCTCACACTTCATCATACAAAAAAAAAAAAAGATGTGTGGTCTTCTCCTGTCCCAGCATACACAATACATCGCTTAAGGGCCTCCTGAAATGTATTTTGAGAGGTGCTGAATGCAGGACACCTGTGAAGCACACAAAATTATAAAGACTTGGCAACTCAGAACAAGCAATTCATTCAGGTGCAACCTGAACACCTATGATCTGGACTTGACTCCAGTCTGGAGCATCAGAGTATACAACCCATATGCACAGTGCACCCACAGGGCACATTAAAGGTCCCCAAGAAGAATGAAACTGTGTGTTCCTTCCAAGAGACCTGTCAAGACAGTCTTTTATTTCACAGCTAAAACTTGTTTCAAGATACACAAAGCCTATTTGCTTCTTTTCAGAGTAACACATATTACCAGCCTGGCTGGAAGTCAGCAAACACATTTTCCAAGTTCTCCTGCTTCACCAAGTTACAGTATGTTCAAGAAGAGAAGCAGAGTAAGCCACAATGCACAGCTACAGTCTTTCCCAGACAAGATACTTCACTTACATCCATTGTGCGCCACTTCTGCTGGAGTCTATTGAAGATTTCCCCATTTCTGAGCACCTCAAAACTGTCCCGTTGCATGGTCTGTTCTTCACCACCCTGGATTAAAACGGAGCTGCTAGCAGAAAAGAGAGTTTATTGAAAAACAAGCATTGTATGGTCTCATTACAAAGCGCACCCTGCATTTTGATCATGCAAGGAATTAAATCTCAAACCCATCGCAAGTTTGTTACCTTGACAAATCTTAGCAAGACATTTTCTCTTCAGTTAAAAGCTCATTGTGGCTTTCTTCCTCCTTTAGTAAAGCCCCATAAAGGTTTTTTGATATCAATGAAAATCTTAAAAGGCTTTACTTAACAGTAGAACCTTAATCAATGCGGTTTAAAACTACTGCGGCTACGCATAAAGTACAAGGAGACATTACCTTGAAAGTGCAAATTAGTAGGAAGAAACATTGTTACCTCTGCAGTCTCCTTCCATTCATTGAACTAAACCGCATAGAAAACTTGGAGCATGTCTGCATCCTGAATTTGAATCTAAAAAGCACACATTAGTTACACAAAGTAACCTCTTAATAGGCATTCAAAGTCAGGGCCACCTTCCCAGTCTCTCATGAATAGCGGCCGTGCTCTTCCAGCCCCGTGAATAGCGGGAAGCCAGACACCGCAAAGGATGGAATCTTGTCTTCCCTCTGAGTGCACCAAAAAAAAGAGAAAGGTGCTCTTTCGCTACACAACCGGGGGATGTTACCCACTGTCAAAAGCTGCCTGTAAAAGTTCAAACACTGGACCAGCCTCATCGTAACCTTCTTTGTACCACGTGGTTAATTAGTTACCTGGACCCAGTGCCTTTTATCTCGTACAGCCTCTCCATGATACTCAAATTCAGCATCTAGCAAATCCAGCTTGCAAAAATACTGAAAGAAAGCTGGAAAAGATTTGCCAACACCAGGATGTCCCAAGGAAAACCTCTAAAGGCAGAACACCTTTTTACATTTTTGCTGTTTGGAAACCAACCAACAACTGCTTACATTTCACGACTAAAAGGGTTTGTGCTTACACTTTGTTGCCAGCTTCAGGAAAATTTGAGAGTGTGGAGATTTTGCAAATGCTTCTAACAGAGAAAGCGAGAGGAAGCAGGGAGAAACAGAAAAGAACCAACTGGCCAGTAAGGCATCACTGTTAGAGGCAGAGAAAGAACTGGTCAGGATGTGCTACAATTTAAACTGAAAGCTTGAAGGAACGTGTGCAAAGAATCCCACAGCATAGCCCATGTGCATGTAAACAGACCAGTGTCCAAATATGCCCATTTATCACAGACCATAACCCAAAACCCACTCAAGCTTAAAACTTGTAGCGTGCACACTATAGCCCATGTGCATACAGCAACAGCAGCATCCAAATATGCCCAACTTTCATGGATCATAACCCCCAAACCACTCAAACTTAGAACTCATAGAACATGGCATGTGCAGAAGATCATCTCTGCCTCACTACAGAGACACAACATTGAAACACAAACACCAAGCTGACTGAGACAAATAATTCTACCAAATTTCATAAAGTTGTGCTGTGCCAAAACCCACTGCACAGCCCTTACATTTCCTGCAGCATATCCAAACCATCCACGACTTTTTGCAAAACAGATTTAAAAAGGTAACTACTATCATTTAGGAAAGATTACTTTGTGAGTAGCTCAAATTCTCCATCCTGAAAGGATCCTCAACACCTGCTTCCCAGGTCTCAGCAAAGCCCCACACTTGTTTTCACAGATGCTGTGCAGGAACAGTTATTATTCCAAACAGGTGCTATTTAGTAGCCTCAAGCCTTCTAGTTTGTACCTGCCATCTACCTTGCAATTTCTCAAAGGCACACTCCATTGTCATCCTGCAGCTGCTTGTGTGGTAGCTAAGCACTTACTTTCTACAATGCAGATATCCAGTCAAAGGCTTCATTATTAATGTTTTTGGGGAGCAGGCTGTGCCCCTGGGGACAAGAAAAGAAATGCAGATGCTATAGGTATCATTGCTGGTTCTTCCCCTCACCCACTAATGCACACAGCCAGATGTGCAATATTATATCTGAGATTTTTTTTTCCTTTCTGACCCATCCCCAGATGATAATCACTCCATGCCCTGAAGCAAGATACTTTTTTCCTACTTCTACCTACCTTTTTAATTTCTCCCTTACTCGTTAGTGAAAACAAGCAATATTTTTTCTGAAAAATCTAAGACACAGTATCACAGTCTCACAGTATCACCAAGGTTGGAAGAGACTTCATAGATCATCAAGTCCAACCCGTTACCACAGAGCTCAAGGCTAGACCATGGCACCAAGTGCCAC
>WAAF01000029.1:246834-512044 GCA_013400475.1 Tricholaema leucomelas
CAGGGGCAGAATGACCTCCCTGCTCCTGCTGGCCACACCATTCCTGATGCAGGCCAGGATGCCACTGGCTCTCTTGGCCACCTGGGCACACTGCTGGCTCATGTTCAGGGGGGTATCAATCAGCACCCCCAGATCCCTTTCTGTTTGGCTGCTCTCCAGCCACTCCGCCCCCAGCCTGTATCTCTGCATGGGGTTGTTGTTGCCAAAGTGCAGCACTTGGCATTTAGACTTATTGAATGCCATCCTGTTGGACTCTGCCCATCTGTCCAGGCAGTCAAGGTCCCACTGCAGAGCCCTTCTGCCCTCCAACCCAGCAACGTCTGCCCCCAGCTTGGTGTCATCTGCAAATTTGCTGATGACTGACTCGATGCCCTCATCCAGATCATCTATGAAGATGTTAAAGAGGATGGGGCCCAGCACTGATCCCTGAGGGACACCGCTAGTGACAGCTGCCAACTGGATGTGGCACCATTCACCACCACTCTCCGGGCTCGGCCCTCCAGCCAGTTCCTAACACAGCACAGAGTGTTGCCATCCAAGCCGTGGATGCAGACCTTGTACTGCATTAAAATTAGTTAGGCTAACATGTAGCAAAGGTATTGCAGTACACTAAGGAATCAACCTTTCTCTTTGAGAATGCCAGTAACCAACATGAAAAGAAATTAGAAATAGGGTTTTCATCAACGGTTTGAGTCAGAAATTCCCCATATGTGATTCTGTTAGCAAACTCTTGAAAACTGGCAAGCATTATCAGATACAACACTACTTTTTAAATAACAATGCAATGACTTTGTGTGGGGGGGAAGCATTTCTAGGTCTGAAAAACATTTCTAGGTCTGACAGACATTTTTAGCTCTGTTTGGGCCATATGGCAATAGATAAATGTTTTCATCAAGGTATAGAAGGTCACAGACAGCAAATAGCTGTTGGATTTCTTAAGTAACCCCCATACACATTGTCAGGAAAGGATTTGGATGTTCTAAAGTTCAGGTACCACTGTCATTGCTAGCGGCAGCACAGTCTCCCTCATCTCCTCTCCACACACTTGCTTGAAGATCTTATACATTTCTACTGTCTCTGTTGTCCACAATGATCCATCATGGATTTGGAAGTGGTACTATCTTGTTGAAAAGAAGCAGCTAACAGATGGCATGAAAGGAACCATGGGACTCCGTTAGTTTGATATTCAGAAGAAAACTTTGGTTAAGTATCCAACCAGGAGCTGCAGGGAGAATTCCATGAAGCAGAGACCTGCCCCAGCAGAATCATGCAGACTCACGGCAAGAGCCGCCGCACTGTTCAGACACTCCTCAGTCACATCGAAGCAGTGACCTGTCGTGAAGCAAAAGGCTGTTTGTTACCATGCCTGTGTTTTGTGCCAATTATGAGGCAGTTACACTGGAAGATGTCACTTTGATGTAAATCTCTTCAGGTAGCGAATGTTAAACACCGTGCACTGCTGGGTAGGTGTATGATTTCGCAGGATTGGAGCCCACAACCAGGAGTAATTAGCAAGACTGTGCCAATCTTCAGTCCCTGGACTGGACTGCTGGGCCTGATTCACGGCTACCCAGTAGGATGTTGTAATTAGCAGAGATGCAACACACTGAATAATTGGAAAGATAGAAATGCCACTGAAGTTTATGTAAGGGAGAAAAATTCCTTAGATCTAGACAATCTCGTGTCACCGTGAAACTTGAGGCTCTTCTTTCACAGGGGTGTGACCCAGCACTGCTATTAAAAAGCGGTAATTTCCCTTTCGCTCTGATGAAGCCGTCATTACCATGGAAGCGACGAGGGCCCAGAGGCAGTGTCAGGAGAGCGGGCGAGGGAGCGGGGCGGGAGCAGCACTCGCTTATTCCCTCCCCATCCTGAGTCCGGGCGGAAGGCGGGAGAGGCCCGGGCCGGTGGAGTTTGCTCCTCCCCACAGCCGTCCCGCGGGTTCGGTTTCGCTTTCTTTTTCTGCTTCACCGGAGGCCAGCGCTAAGGCAAGCTTCGGTTCCTTCTTAGCCGCTTGCTCCCTAACTCGCGTCGCGCTGGCTTCCCTCCTTGCTCACTTAAGGGCGTCCGCTCCGCTTCTCCGCACCCCAGGCCCTGCCCGCCACCTACTCGCCGCCCTTCAGCCGGCTGCCGTCTTCTCTCTGCCCCGCGCCTTTCCCTCTCTTGCCCTCTCTGTCCCCAACCCCGCCGGCAGCCTCGGGCCTCAGCCCCCTGTTCTCATCTGACGCCTGCTACAGAGAGATGGAAGGAAGCGGCGCTCCTTCGGCACCGGGGAGCCCTCGGACCCTTCAGGTGGCTGCACTGGCGGCACAGCTGTTTCCCGGGAGAAGGCAGAAGCGCTTGCGGTGGGGTTTGCAGTTGGTCGCATTGTCGATGTTGGCCTCTTTCACTTGAGGCTGAGCGGTCCTTATCGGGCTGCTCCCACGCTCTTCCTCGGCCCGACTGCGGCTTGGGCACTCTCTGAGTCTTGTGTCCGAATCTAGACCCAGCTTATGATGAGCTGCAGTTTCGCTCGAGTTACTCAAAAGTGGCGGTCTGTGTGGTGAGCGCTGGCTGGGGAAACGCTGGTGGCTGTGTAGCTGTAGGGCCTTCCCAGCGGCCTCGGAACTACTTCAGGGCGTGGTTTTCAAGCTACGTGTAAACATGTACTCTTGAGTGTACGTGTATTATAAATGCAAGTTTGATCTGCCTAAATACGGAGAAAGGGCAGGAGTTACATCTGCTTTTCCGCGTGAAAACCTTGGGCTGGACAAGGTGGCTCAGTGCATCCCACCACAGGCGTAGGTCCTATGTTGCCTTCTCCACTGCTCTTCTCGGCCTGCATTCTGCTGGTGCAGGTCGTTGTGCGATCAGAAAAATTGCTTCCTGTATTTTTCTTTTGGCTTAATGATTTCAATAACTATCCTGAGTGCCAACTCACAACATGGAAGAGAAGGAAAGACCATTTTTCCATCATGAAAAAGTTACTAGATAGCTCAGCCTTGTTGACTATCAGTGCCTAGTGTCACATTTGAGACAAGCGAAGATACTCTAAGCTTACGTTGAAGTAACAATAATACAATATTGGCTGAAATACAGAAGTTTGTTTAAGATCCATATTTATGTAGTGAAAATGCTTTTTAGTTTCTAAGAACCTCTTCATAACTGGGGTTGGGGATTGCATAACAGCTGTACATGTTAATCATGAGAAGAATACAAAATACATATTGAATGTTCATACAGACAAAAGAGAAATGAAAACCCAAGATCCCATCCATGGGAGATAATACAGGGTTATTATGCACATTTGACTGTATATGCAAATGAAAGCAGGAGCTCTCTGAGTGCCTTAGTACTGAATGGAATTGCAGCTACAAATATTTTGATGTTAGTTGCTTTCTAAGCAACGTGAAGTATTTGGGAACTAGTAATGAGATCTTTAACTATAAAACTATTTTTACTTTTTTTATTCTTACCTGCATTTTTGAGAGTGCTGCTAGCCAAGTCAGTTTTGGTAGCTGCCACAAGGTAATGCAGATAGTTGAGAAAGTGTAACGCTGTGTTATTTCAGGGCCAGAAATCCATAGCCACTCTTAATTGAAGTATTATACAGTAAATTGGCTACCTTCTATGTATCTGGTTTAGCAGTTTGGTTTATAGAAGTATTTCTGATATTTCATGTACTTATTGTGGGACACTCACATTCTTCTACTTTTATTTGTAGATGTTGGAAGATGAGCATGTTGATAGCTCTGCTGAAGAGGGAGGTGATGAAGATCATGGTGATGTAGTTGATGCAAAACCAGACAGACGTAGCAGGCTTTTAATTTTTGGAAAGTAAGTTACTACTTTTATTCCTGTTATAGTTGTATCTGCTGTCATACTACCCTGCTAATGGGTTTTGGTGTTCAGTTTGCTGCATCCACAATATCATAGAAGGTCTTGATAGGAAGATGAGTATATGTTGTGTAGCTTTAATGTATCTGGTCTGTACCTTAGAGTATCTCTGTAGTCTCTCCCTGTAGAGGGGCCTACAGTATCTCCCATAAGCTTTGTTTGGTAGTCAGGAGACCACTAAATTCATTTAGCATCTTAAACACTGCCCTTTGATGGAGATGGGAATTAAATATGCCATTAATTATCTATTTTACTGCATTCAGCTCAGCTAATCTCTTGCGTCATTGGAATCCCCTGATGACTATTTAGTTAGTTAAAAGCCTGGATGGTCCATCTAGGTTGTAGCACAAAGAAACCTCACTGAGACTGGAGATGTAGCCCGTTACAGAATAAATTAAAAGCCTTTCATTTTAGTATCAGTAAGAATAATCTTACTTTCATCAAATGTATAGGAAGCAAGATCTGCTTGCTGCTTGTCATCCTGAAAACACTTAATGCAATTGAAAATGCAGAAAGTGAAAAATGAACATTTTTCAAATTTACAGTTTGAAATACAGTTTAGAAATACTATTGAATGTCAGCATGTGGCTACTTCACTAGGGATATTTTATTAGAGATGTTTACTACAAAGGCTGTTGTATTCACAGAGAGGCTTTGATTTTTTTTTTTTTCAACTATGAGACATTCCTGGGAAGTGCTACTCTGATTCTGTGATTCAAGTGAACAATATAATTCTCAGAAAATACATGAAGAATATAATTTTATTTTTGCTGCTTATTTTATGAGTCTAACAGAAGTAATGAATATGTGAGAGAAGATGTGCATTAGTCTAAGAAGACTTTTCATGTGCTCTTAAATGAATCAGTTGGTGTCTAACTTTATCATCCCTCAAATATGATTTGTGATGTGTATGTGTAATATTAATTTTAACAGAATCATGGCATGCAAAATAGATAATTAGTGTCTAAATCTTGCCAAACACTTCAAAAGTTTATTTTAAACAAACTTCACAAAATGTGTTTAATGTCTGAATTGATCTTCTTTATAAGAGGTGATATGCTAATCCTGTTATTAAATTATGCAACTGGAAATTAATCATTCCTGAAGGAAAGGCAATAATCAGCATTTCTATCACTTTTTTTTCCTAGAACAAAATTTTCAAATAGTTTGGCTATGCATCAAATTGAGGCATTCATCTTTTAGGAGCTCCTTGAAGCTACAATTTAAAACATTCTTCTTTAGAAGTAAATTGCTTGGATTAAATATGGGCAATTGAGAAGATTCAGCTTAGCATTTTCAGGGGAAAAAAAAAAGATATCTTTCAGTTTTTGAAGAAGATGATGATTGCCCAGAGAAGATTGGACTGGTTAACAGCAAAGGTCTTAAAAATCCAAGTGCAGTGATAAGGTCTTAGAGAAACAAAAAATCTTTGGCTTGAAGGAATATAGGAAAAGTTTGTAAGAGGTTAAAGCAAGATGGGATATGATCTGAATTCATGACTGTAATGAAGGAGGAGAATGCGAATAAAGAATGACTATTTCTTGTGCCTCACAGGAGATCTAGGGGAAATCCAATTAAATGTTCATGCAGTAAATTTAAGGCAACAAGTAAGATGTGATTCTTGCACAGTGCAACTGTAGAACTTAAAGTCACAATATACGTAAATGTTAAGATTTTGGCTGACTTTGGAAGAGATTAGGTCTATTTGTGGAAGAAAGATCCAGTGGGAATGTTTATGTTGGGTTTTTTTTGGTTGCAAGATGTTCCTAAGTTGGCACTGTTTGTTTTAATGTTTTCCTATGCAGCACTTTCAGTGAAATTCTCCACTGTATTTCTTTTGCTGTTGCTTAAAATAAACTCAATAGGAAAACATTGTATTGTTAAATAAACACATTAGTTTAAAGAGAACAGAACGGTGATAAGCTGAATTCAAAGGCATGCAGAAGGACCAGCTGTCTCCAGTAGCTTCACAGCTTCAGGTCAACATTCTGTGTCTGCGACTGGAGATTTATCTAGTAAGAGTAGTAAGTAGAAACAAGTGAAAATCTTACTCAGTACAGCACATTACTTTTATTTTTCTCCTGAGAAGTCAGTGAGCCTGTTTTACCCAGGAGGTCATATGGCTCAGAATAAGTCAAGGACTTGGCAGGTTCTTCTGGCTGCAGCACAGTTTAGGGAAATTATTTTCTACGTAGTTCCTGTTCCTTGAAAAAGTTGTGCTGTTTGTTAATGTTGGTGGGGGAAACGGTTTGCAGGGCAAAAAGAATTGAAAGAGCCAGGTTTTGAATTAGTATCTGGCGGTGGTGTTTGGTTTAGGGCTGTGTGGCCACTAGATGGCAGGAGGGTATCAAGTTTGTGTGCTGCAAGCGTGGACAAAAATTAGAGCTGCAGTTGAGCAAAATCTCTGAGAGCAAAAATCGCAGGTGAGCCTGTGCAGAACAATATTTTAAAGCATGATTAAACAAAGGTTGCAGTGAGGATATAAAATGTGTATTTTAATTCTTTATGTGGTAGTTAGAAAGAAAACAGACTTCCCCCCAATAGAAATTTTTATTTTCTGGTCTGTGTGTGCTTCTTTTGAGCCTTTTGAAAATTGTCTCGCTTCTCCACAGGGTGACTTAGTATCTTCATTTGGTATCTTTTATCTTTTATTGGGGAGTTCTGTTAGGGAGAATGATTGTAGCAAACCTGTTTTAGCATCCAGGCATTGTACCATGAAATGAAAAAAAACCCTGTGCTTCTACTCTGTTGCATGAATGTAGGGTTTCTTGTTTCTTTTACTCCTAATTATACCTGTTTGGTTTTGGTTGTGTTTGTTTGGTTGGTTTGGTTTTTTTGTTTTGTTTTGTTTTTTTAATAAGAAGCTACATATGAAAATTTCCAAGGCTTGGTAGATTTGTGCTTGTACTGTCAGTAATCATATGTACTTGTGGCTTCACTGTGGAAGCATAAGAGGGTGTTTGTTAGTAGTATCTAGGTACCAGTTTTATTCTAATTTAATTGTGTGGGACCATTTTTCTCCTGGTTACTTTTATCTACTCCATTTTCCTGTTTCATTTTACAGTCAATGTGTCCCTTCTTATTTGGAAACAGAAAACACAATTTAAATGTATAAGAATTCCTATGTATACCTAGTTAAAATTGCAACTGTGTGTTCTTAGTGCAAAACCATAAAATGTACTGAAAGAATATCCCACTGAGGAGTTTGAGAGGCTTCTAGGGTATACTTACATACAGTCACAGGAATGCTTCAGCTGTTTAATGCTGCAACCCCCAAATATCTGCAAGATACTTATGCTGTGTCAGGCCACTGTAAAATTTGAGACTTTGAATTTTAATTAATTTGGAAGTTTGCTGAAAACATCAATGCAAATATTTTCTTCTGTATTTGATATTTATGATGGTTACATGGTTATGATATCTACCAGGTTCATAAACGAGCATTTAAATTAGAAAGGTTCATAGATACATAGGTTTTCTTTTGATGCTATGTAAACTCCATAGAAAATGGAGAAGGAGAGCTGTTACCAAAGCTTTCTGTTTTAATTTCATGACCTTTGTCTCAGCATAGTCGTATTTTTCAAAGAATAAATTCTCATTTTTGAGATTAAGCCTCAGAGGAACCTCAGCTTTGGAGCTGTAATAGATGTGGAAAGTTGTCTTTGTTTCAGCTTTGCTTTTCTGTTGTTCTTTCGTGGAGCTATTTTTCATCCACTTTTGATTGCAAAGAGCTTACTTTTATTTGTTTTGTATGAAGCTACTTTGCAAGTCGAACTTTATAAAGAATAGTTTCAGAGTCGTGCAGACACGTAAGTTATTTTTTGAGCCATCTGAAAACACTGGGCCTGGTGAGTTGAGCCTGGCTGGATGCCATGGTCTTGCCAAAGCTGCTCTATCACTTCTTCTCCTCCTCAACTGGACAAGTGAGAGAAAATAGGATGAAAGGTTTGTGGGTTGAGAGAAGGACAGTTCTAGGTCACTCGCTAATTGCCGTTTCAGGCAAAGTAGACTTGACTCGAGGAAATTAGTTTATTTTTCAGAGTTTAATCAGAGTAGAGTAGTGAGAAATAAACCCAAATCTTAAGATATCTTCTTCCAACCTCTTCCTTCCTCCTGAGCTTAACTTCCAGTTTTCTCTACGTCCTCCTTGTAAGTGGCACAAGGGATCAAGAAACAGAAGTTGTGGTCAGTTCATCATATGTTTCTGCAGCTTCTCAGACTTCTCACACTCATCCCCTGCTCCAGCATGGGGTTTCTCCTACAGGAAACAGTCCTCTATGAAACTCTCCGATGCGAGTCCTTCCCATAAGCTGCAATTCTTTATGAACCGCTGCAGTATGGGACCCTTCTATGGGTTGTAGTCCTTCAGGATCAGGCTGTTCCAGCACAAGTCACCCATGAGGTCACAAGTCCTGCCAGCAAATGTGCTGCAGCATGAGCTTCTCTCCCCACTGGTGTTACCACCATTGCTGATCAGTTCAGCCTTGTCCAGTGGTAGATCCACTAACTTGAATCTAGCTAGTATTGGCTCTGTCTGACTTAGGGGAAGCTTCTAGGAGTTTCTTACAGAAGTCATCTGTGTAGCTCCTCTATTACTAAAACCTGACCATGCAAGCCCATACCCTGACCTTTTACATTGTCTGTTTTGTAGAAAAAGTACAGCTGCTAGCGCTGTATACTTAGGAAGAAACTGAATTGCTTCCACTGCATGAATGTCAGCTCTTCCTGCCTCAGAATGAATGTATTCAAATCCAGATGATGCCTTGAGTGATACCTCATCTGTTCTTTGTATCTTTTAGTTTTAATATTAAAAATGCAGCTCTAGAACAGATTTTTCAGTGACAGAATGTTATCTATTTAAAAAATAAATATTGCTAAGAAAAGTATCTCCTTTGTACTTAGAATGAAAGTACCAAGATAATTCAAATAACAGCTAACAAATCATCTGGTTATGCTCTGGGCTGAACTGAGCTGTTGTTTCAGCCTCTTATTTCCTTTATGTGTTTCTTGATCTAGTTGAGGGTACCCCTGCTTACTGCAGAGGGGTTTGGACTAGATGACCTTTGAAGGTGCCTTCCAGCTCAGACCATTCTGTGATTCTGTGATTTATGTCTCTGAGCAAATCACTGTGTGCCTTAGACTATCCTGTATGTAGATGATGATCTTTCCTTTTGCTATCCTAACTCCAAAATCTAGCACAACATAACTGACTTCCTTTGAAGTTTATGGGTTCTACTTTGCACAAGCTAAGTATCAGTGTATTTTGCCCCAAGGCAGTGAATGTGAAATTTGAGAAGCAATAGGTTCTGGAATCTGTGGTCTGTGGAAGTTATTTCCTGCAAAGACAATAAGGAGTTTTTAAACACAGAGTGACAGAGGTCTTTTATTTTTATGGCTCTCTTCTAAGCCACAGGTTGTTGCTTAAATATTTTTGTTAACATTTCAAAATCAGCTTCTGGAGAGCACTGAAGTATAACAATTACTGAAAATTGTGGTCAGTGCTTGTACTTTCCCTTAAATACTTACTGGATGGACACGTGGGAAATGCCCAATATCTTGAAACAGTGTTCAGACTAAAGTGTAGGAACTCATTCATTCACAGTCAACATTTGTTTCCTGTTACCTTTGTGAAGCAGAGCAAACACTGAGTTGTCTATGAGCTGTATCTGGAGCGATCACAACAGTGAGTCAAGGATACTAATTCCTTTTTAGTGTCGTAATTTATTGCCTTCATTACAGCAAACTTCAGGCTGTCATCATGCAAAATTTGGAGGAAAGCTGTTATGTAGTGTCATTTTTTAAGCTTTCAAAGAAGTCAAAACGAATTTCAGTCAAATTTATAATAAACCAAAACAATTTAGGAGTAAATATATAGGAAATAGTTCTACGAATTAAAATACAAAGAGGTTTTGTAAACTGAATGTTAATTTGCATTATTTTCTTAGCAATATTCACTGTGTAAATACTATAGTAATGATGGATCAGGTTTTGAGAGAAGGAAGAAAAATGTGTTACAGAATGAAATCTCCTATCCCACCTCCATCTCAAGGCCTACTGTATTTCCCTACACTCTTGCACAGGAACAGTGATAGAATCAGAGCAATGTGATTGTGTTTTCCACTTGTCAGCAAAGGTAGATCAGGCCTGCATGACCTCAGCTTGCAGGGTGAGAGCTGTGAGGGTTTGAATAGCCCCATAGAAAAGTCCAGCATGACCCACTGCTGACACATGGAAATCTTTGGGCCTGAACGCACAGAGCATCCTGTTTCACTCTCCAATGTAACCCTGAGCATGGTGGGCTCCTAGCATTAGCAAAGAAGATTAGACTTGCTCTTGAGGACAAGCTGAAGCTGTTTTCAGATGCAGTGTGGAGTACCATTTGATGATGAGCCAAGGTACTGTGGAATGTTATTTATCTCCTTCCTTCTGTGCCACCTGTTTGGAAATCTCACGGATGAATACCCCAAAAGAGTTTCGTTTCAGTGCTTATATCAACCTAATTGTAACTCTGCTGGCATTTGATAATCCTGGCCAGAGTAGTCTATGAGATACAGAATTTGGGGGAAGTTGCTTTATTTTGAGTAATTTTCCAGGAAGTCTCTATAGCTATATTTATATATATAAATATTGATTTATATATCTATAAAATACATAAATATACCTTATTATTGCTTTTAGTACCTGTGAATAGATAAGAGATACATTGGCAGTTGTCCATTTGCATTATACTACCTGGTATATGATCATGAAAGATTTCAGTTTCCAGAACACCCACAGAAAGTATTTTAGAATAGAATAGAATCAACCAGGTTGGAAGAGACCTCCAAGATCACCCAGTCCAACTTATCACCCAGCCCTATCCAGTCAACTAGACCATGGCACTAAGTGCCTCATCCAGTCTTTTCCTGAACACCCCCAGGGACGGTGACTCCACCACCTCCCTGGGCAGTCCATTCCAATGCCAATCACTCTCTCTGTGAAGAACTTCCTCCTAACATCCAGCCTATACTTCCCCCAGCACAACTTGAGACTGTGTCCCCTCGTCCTGTTGCTGGTTGCCTGGCAGAAGAGACCAACCCCCACCTGGCTACAACCTCTCTTCAGGTAGTTGTAGACAGCAATGAGGTCTGCCCTGAGCCTCCTCTTCTCCAGGCTAAACAACCCCAACTCCCTCAGCCTCTCCTCATAGGGTTTGTGTTCCAGGCCGCTCACCAGCTTTGTTGCCCTTCTCTGGACATGTTCTAGCACCTCATGTATGTACATGAAGGTTTTCTAGAACTGAGCAGAAAGCCTTTCAGCTAGCAATACTCTTTATTTGTAAAACTTTACCTTTTGAATCTTATTTGAATACTATGTTGCATACGATATTGTGAGGCCTACATAGCAGATACCAGGCACCTCATTAGGAAGCTGAATTACAAATTGGTGGTCAAGAGTTGAGAGTTTGCTCTGTTTTGATCCCCTGCTGTAGGTGTTACATCACAATGTTCTCATTTAGGTTGGAAAGACTGCTTCCTTTTTTTTTTTTCTCTACTTGTTGCAAAATGTGGGCATTATTAGACATAATAAATAACCCTGTGTTGACATTTTCTTTTACTAAGTTTACCTATCTAAGCCTCAGTCTACTTTGTCTGCTGTCTTTGTATGTAATAATGAAATTGCATCCATGGTTTTGATATGAGTTATGTTAGGGTCAGTACTATCACGTAGTTGAAAGGAGAGGAAAACATGTTTAGATGTACTATCAGAACTCCAGAGATGCATATAATACACAAAGTATGCCAGAAGTGGTGGTCTGAGGCTTGCTTTGTCAAACTGCTTAACTGTTTTTATTGCACACTGAGTTCCCAGTTGTCCTGGACTGGGTTTTCCAAGTTCTTAGAGAAGGTTCTCCTGGCCACAGAAGAATCTGGAACTAAAAAGGGACAAAAAAGCAACAACAGTAGCTCAGGGTCTTAAAAATGTCATATAATCATGCATTTAATCTCTCTGAAGTAGATAATTTAATTGTACTATAGGAATATGTAGTGTACTGTACAATTATATATATATATGTACTATTCATATATATAGGTGATGGAAGATCAGAAGGTAGGAGGCACTTTTTTTCCAATGAATCCATGAAAGATCTTTTTAAAAGAAGTTGTTGTAAATGTGAAAGATACTCAGCAGATTGACAAACCTGCAGCTTCTGTTCAAAACTACTGACAAAGGGCTTCTGGCTTGCTTTACAAGTAAAGGATCAAGTGAAAAATGTGTTCACACTCAGGTGAGTCAGTTACTACAGTTAGGCCTTTGACAGCTCACTAGTTGATTTTGTTCATTCCTCAGACTGTTGCAGTTGTGAAGCTTTATGATAGTTGAGGTCCTAACATGATTCAAACTGTAGATTGTGGTTTCATAGGATCATACAAATAGCTTTTGCTGTGGGTCAGATGAGTAGCAGCAATGCAATAAGCTGTGATATCTTAACTGTTAACCCTGAAGTCCTAAAGGTCTTTAGAGTTATCATGGATGGAGCAGGTCCAGAGGAGGGCCACAAAAAAATGATCAGGAGGTTGGAACATCTCTGCTATGAGGACAGGCTGAGGGAGCTGGGGTTGTTCAGCCTGGAGAAGAGAAGGCTCTGAGGGGACCTAATAGCAGCCTTCCAGTACCTGAAGGGGGCTTACAAGAAGGATGGAGAGAGACTGTTTACAAAGGCCGGGAGTGATAGGATGAGGGGCAAGGGCTTCAAACTAGAGAAGAGCAGATGTAGATTTGATGTTAGAAACAGGTTCTTTACCATAAGGGTGGTGGAACATTGGAACAGGTTGCCCAGGGAGGTGGTTGGGGCCCCAGGTGAGGCTGGATAGGGCTCTGGGCAACCTGATCAAGTTGAGGATGTGCCTGCTGACTGCAGAGGGTATTGGACTAGATGACCTTTGGAGGTCCCTTCCAACCCAGACCATTTTATGATTCAGTGAAGTGGCTCTAAAGATCATATGCGATCTCTTGGATTTCAGCTCTTCTGTGACATGTACTCGGGGCAAGTGCTCTATTCTGTGGCCTGCACCCTGTCATTCCTCAGTTCCTGAACTGAGATCCACTGTAACCCTCCACAGTGGATTGCTGCAATCATTTTTTTCCCCAGGAACCACATGGCACTACGCTACCTCACACACTCTGGATATAAACACTGTGCAGATGTGCGAAACAGTGAATTTCAAATTCATTCTCTAGTTGCAGTACACTGCCATCAAGCTGAAGGGAAGCCATGAGATCTGAAAAAACTAAGACTGGGTGATAGGGAATTACTTTAACAAAGCTACTCTGTAGCAGAAGCAGGATTCACTCTGGGTGGTCCACCCAAAGCGCAGCTAAGTGGCTCTTAGTGGATCACAGAACATATCCCCTCTAGCCGAGCAATTTGTTGTTTCACAGAATCACAGCATGTTAGGGGCTGGAAGAGATCTGCGGAGGCCTAAAGGAGGATCAGCTAGAGCAGGCCACACAGGAACACATCCGAGTGGGTTTTCAAAGCCTCCAGAGAAGGAGACTACAACCTTTCTGGGCAGCCTGTTCCAGTGCTTAGTCACCCTCACTGTGAAGAAGTGTCTTAACTGAGCAAATTGTAGCTAGTGTATGATACTCTTGTGGCTTGTGTTCTGTTGCTGTAGGTGATAGAGGATACTACAGGAAACTTGGGGAAATGCCAGGGTTTCTTAGAATAAAATACTTCCTTAAAAAGCATTTTGTTTGTGAATTTTCTGCAAAATCTGTAACAGTACTGCTACACAGGTCATAGTAAGAAAAAACATTAGCTTTCTATACAATACTGGGTTTGTTTGATGAATGAGCTCAGGCTGGTCTTGAGCAAAGAATTTGTTAATGATAGTTGTGGTTCCTTCCAACTCTTTTATTATCTTTATAGAATCAGGGAAATAATCCTGTTGTTTACCAGCTCACTTCTTTCAAGACTGCTACGGCAATATTTTCCTTTCAAGCTTATTAGCATGTTTAGATGCTTTTGAGGGAAGTTTTTCTTTTCAGTTTTGTGGGACCATTTTTCTTCCATATGATGACTGTTTACTGTGTGAAAAAGTGCTGTTTTTAATAGTAGATTTAAAAAAATAAATTCTTTTGACATCATATTTTAAAACAGCCTTCTAAGGACTGGTTATTTTGTTTGTATTAGTCAGTCAAAGATAGCAATTATTGCTAGTAACTTTTTGTAGGGATATGGGAAGTATGCAGTATTTACTTGAACTTTATAATTAGTATTGCCCCTTTTTTATCAGGAGATTTGTGCTTCAGATATTAAGCTGTTGTTTGGGGCTTTTTTTTTTTTCAGTTTATCTAGTGGCACATCTTTTAGAAGCCTGAGTAACCTTGTGAGGGGCAGTATTTTTGTTTGTTCACAATTACATATAACATCTTTCGAAAGAGTCCTTGTTAAGGTGTTTTCTGTCTGAAAAGAGTGGGATGAAAATTGTACCTGCCATTGGGGTATATTCATGAGAGAAGGTTTGTGAGCCTGTGTCATGTGGCGGTTGGGTTGGAAATGTAATTGGAGTCTCCCAAATGCCAATGTTTTCTGTAGTGGCTCTTGTTAGTGTTCCTCATAGGCTCACTTAGTATTCTAGCATGCTGCCTTCTTAGTCTGTGACCCAGGATGACACCATCAAATGCAGTGCAATGCAGTATTAGTATTTAGCCCTTAGGGTTAATGTTTAGTCCTTAGCCCATATAATTTATGCTTTGTGATTTTTTATCAGTAAAGGAATACTCATTTTTATATAAGACAGGTCAAGCAGTGAGACGTTCTTCTTGTCCAGAAATGTTGCTGCTTTGCCAACCTGGTACAGTATTAATGGGAAAAGGCAACAGGATAATCTGTTATTTACATTTTGCTCTATATCTCCATGACACTTTACCAAAACAGATCTGACAAAGAACAAAGAGACTGCTTTGAAGAACTTAAGATCTAAAAAGCTCTAGTCAGGTTTAACAAGTGCCTCTTGCTTGTTATTACCAATAGATTTCAAGACAAAAATCAAAGAGGGGAGATTGTACAGTAATTAGAAGTGTACTAAGTATGGTAAAAATAGACTTTATAAAAGTATTTGAACTGAATAAAAGCATTATAGCTGGCAGGTTGGAGAGAAGGTCATGTACAGGACTTATTAATGCATGATCCTCAGAAAGCATCAGATATACAAATAGACCACTAGTTACTGAGACTAAGGTAGAAGCACAGAATAAAACATTTAACCTTGATTTATCTGATTTATGCATTTTTGTGTTCACTTATTTTGGAAGTATAACTAAACTGGTCTCAAGCACACTCAGTTTTACTACCCATAGCTTGGTTATGCTTTGTGAAGTCAAATAGAAACCTTTTCTGCATTTTTATTGTTTGCTGTGTATTCTTTGAATACCTATTTAAAAAAAAAACAACCAAACAAAACCACTGTGATGGTTTGGGTGTCCCCCGCTCCCCCCCACTTTTAGAAATTACCCAGACTAGACTCAGTCGGCTCTGGAAATTTGAATGAAGCTTATATTTACAGCTAGCACAATTTACAAGCAGATATTTACAGTATATACAGTTATAGACAGAAATATACAAGGTAAAAAAGGTAATACAGACACAACTCCCCTCACAGAAACCCGAGTCCCCAGGAGGGGCTCTCAACCACCCCTCACCGTCCCCCTACCCCTCTCAACCTTACCCCAGTCCTAAGGAAGAATGGAGGTTCCGCCAGAGGGATTAAGCAAAGGTGAATCAGCCACAAAAGCAAAGGGAGGGTGAGGTTAGAAAGCAAGATGGAGTCCAGCCAGCAGCCTCAGCTTCTCCCCAGCAGGCAAAAAAGAAGAGGACAGCCCAGCACGAAGTGCAGAGCAGAAGTGACCTTATCTAATGTTTTGCTTTTCCTTGCTACCCATCTCAGCAAGACTGTGAGGGAAGTAGACCTCACCATTGTTTTCATTTCTCAGCCTATGATCTAATTCTTCTCACCAAAGCATTCTAGTAGGCTCAAACTAGCACAACCACAAACCAAGAAAAACAAAACAATCAAACAAAAAAAGAAACCCCAAACAAACAAAACCAGAACAAACTCCCAAAACTACAAATGAAACCCCAAAAATCCAATCCAGGATCTTTCCCAGAAAAGCAAATGTAGCCTTTGTGATGAGGAGTATTTGTAAATATTTATGCTGTGCTTACAGTAATGGAAGGGGTGGGAGGATTTTAGACAGAGAGCAGCATAGAGCTACAAACTGAGTGAAATTAAATCAGCAATATAGGCTGTGTAAATTTCTTTAGTAGTCTTGAAACTATTGTATTGTCCTGTACACTGACTCCGCAAGATTCTCACTCAGTGAAGACTTTATTCAATGAAGCCTTTAAAGAGGTCCTCCGATGTAGAAGTAATGAGAAATGTCTCGGTTGTAACAGTTTAAAGATACCTTCATCTCACAACGTTAATTGTGTGAAAATGCTGGTGAGTGTTGATTAGCTGAGATTTGTACTATGGGCTTGGTCCCTATGCCACTGCTACAGTCATTCAAGAATAATGCAGGATTGCACCTGTATTAAAGAATCATAGTAGGATAAAAACTATAACAATGTTCTGTGCTACTTCTTACTAAGTAAAGCCCAAATTTACTGAACTTCATGAAGCAAGAGAAAGATGGAGTTCCCTTCTCTCCTATGTGTGTACTTCTCTGATTACATTTATTTTCAGTTGTTTTTTTCCACCTAGCTCTGAATGTCAGCTTCCTTAGACTAAGTAGTATCATAATTGTAGAATTTTTGTATCTGCTTACGTTTTGCTGTAGAGAAACAAAAGCCCCTAACTTTCCTAGGAGCTGTTTTCAAAGCCCAGGTGTCAATCTAACACCATTTTCAGAATTTGTTTTGCTTAACACATTAATCTCTTCTTAGAAAAGCAAACAAAAGAAAAACCCAAGAAACTTCTCCTGTCCCAGGAATGAGAACTGATCATGAAACTTGTCTTTATTCATCTAATCCTTTGCCTGTAAGGCTAAGTGACTGCTCTTTTCCAGGAAGAGCTATTCTGTGGTTTTAGTATCCCATAGGGCCAAGCAGCTCATGTTTTCAAAAGAGCCCTGTTGTCTGTCAGTTGCTGTCATCCTCATTTTCATCACTGTTAATGCCGAGATTTAGTAAATGGACTGGTGTAACAGGTTCTACCCTAGCAATTGCACTTTTTCTTCTTAATGGTTCCTTTTCATCCACTCTTCTCTTGAGAACTTTGCCCACATTATGCTGGCAGTCCATGTAGTTACAGCAGCCCAACTTCCTTAGAGCAGAAGGTTTGTTTACAGTCACTGGCCTTTACATCCTGCATGAAGGTAGGCAGCACCAGACTACAGAGCTGCAATCAATTCTGTAATGTGATGGGAAGTGAAGATCCTCCTCACAGAAATATATCACCCTACATTGAAGTTAAGCAGCTGGTTCTCACTGCCACACATTACTTTGAAGGGCTGGCAGACCTGAGCCCAAGAGCTGTCCTGTAGCAGGTGACAGAGGTGAGAGACTGCAGCACTCAAGGAAGCCATTCTCCTACACAAGGATTCTCATAATGTTGGTATGCCCTAATATAATGTAGTAAAGCATAAAGTACTAATATAAAGTAGTAAAGAAACTGCAGGAAGATGCCAGTAGAAAGGAAGCCAAAGGAAAAAGAATTTCAACTGCTAAGAGACTTTGCTGAAAGCAATGTCATTACTAAAAATAATCTTTGGGTGTAGTTGAATGTTAACAGTAATATTTGTATCCTTAGATCTTGATATTTGTAAGTACTGAAATCATAATTTACCCTTACTGTAGCAGAAAAGTTTGTTGTGGTAAGTCCTGTAGACAGTCACATTTATTACTGGTGCGAGTGGTGGACCTCCATTGACTTTTAACAGAATTTTAGCCACTCATGGTGATAAGAAATGTGGCCCTTACCACATAAAGGTTCAACAACAACATGATAAATGGTATGGGTAACTTCATTATCAACTTATCACTTCTCAAATACAACGATTTGTACAGGGTTGATACCAGTTGAGCCTAGACTTCATGAAATCACATTTCCAGACATACTATTGCCAAGCCTAAGGTTTAGAGACACAGTAAGGGTGAAACTGTGCAAGCTATTGCCAGCATAGAATTTCAGTTTTGCTGAGTTCTTGACCAAAGGGAGAGAATATGAAATACATGAGAGCACTAACAGTAAGAATATTTCTGTCTAAAGGGAAAGATCAGTGGCTTCTAGTGGAGTGAGGATTTGAAGTGCAGATGTATTTAACAGCTGAAGAAAGAATGAACAGTCATAAAATTCATTTTTTTCCTTAGTATTAGCAAGTTTGAATCCCAAAAGAGGGGAATAAGAGACACTGGATGTCAGAGAAGCAGAACAAAATAAAACTGAGGGCAGATAGTTCAAACATTTCATACCAACACGTAACTATACCGTGGAAACCCTTTCAGAAGACACAGTGATTGGAAATCTTAGTAAAACCAAGGCAGTAAATATTTACATTAATATGTGTCTAGTTCAAAGCTTTGCAAATAAAAATTTAGCTGGAAAGCTTCAGGCTTTCAGTTGTAAGCAAGTCTGTCACTGACAGCATTTCCCTTAAGGGCTGATTGACTATGTGTTTATTACTGTACTAGTCACAGAATTGCCATGCTTGGAAGGGACCTCAAAGATCATCCAGTTCCAACCCTCTCCACCATGGGCAAGGACACCTCACTCTTGATCAGGTTGATCGGAGCCACATCCAGCCTGGCCTTAAAAACTTCCAAGTATGGGGCTTCTACCACCTCCCTGGGCAACCTGTTCACCACCCTCATGACCAAGAACTTCTTCCTATTCTTCCTAACATCCAGTCTGAATCTACTCACTTCTAGTTTTGCTCCACTCTCCCTAGTCCTATCACCCTGCCACCCTAAAAAGTCCCTCCCCAGCTTTCTTTTCAGATGAAGTCCACAGTGAGGTTTCCTCAGAGCTTTCTTTTCTCTGGACTAAATAACCCCAACTCTCTCAGCCTGTCTCCATGGGAGAGGAGGTCCAGCCCTCTGATCATCCTCGTGGCCCTTCTCTGTACACACTTCAGCACTGGTCATTATTACAATGTCTGATATTACTTGTTGAAACTGTTGGACCTTACACTGTCAGCTTAGTCCAGTCAGGCAATTCCCATATTGTGCTATATTGGCATAGAAAACTTAAATCTTCAGAAAATTCTTCCCTGGACTGCAGGCTCAGGATGTGTGCACTTTGCTTCCTTATTTGCTTAGTGTGGACAGATACCAAGAGATTTCTGAAACTTTTTGGTGTCTGCCAGTAAATAGTAGGTGTAACCCTGCAAAGAATGCTGTTGTTGCTTTGTATCTCGTTAGCCCGTCCAGCTTGGAAGGAACAAAGACATGCTATCCTTTGTGGCTCCAAGTGCTGAGTGCTGCACTTTGGCCACAACAACCCCATGCAGAGATACAGGCTGGGGTCGGAGTGGCTGGAGAGCAGCCAGACAGAGAGGGATCTGGGGATGCTGATTGATACCCGCCTGAACATGAGCCAGCAGTGTGCCCAGGTGGCCAAGAGAGCCAGTGGCATCCTGGCCTGCATCAGGAATGGTGTGGTCAGCAGGAGCAGGGAGGTCATTCTGCCCCTGTACTCTGCACTGGTTAGACCACACCTCGAGTACTGTGTTCAGTTCTGGGCCCCCCAGTTTAGAAGGGACATTGAGATGCTTGAGCGTGTCCAGAGAAGGGCGACGAGGCTGGTGAGAGGCCTCGAGCACAGACCTACGAGGAGAGGCTGAGGGAGCTGGGATTGTTTAGCCTGGAGAAGAGGAGGCTCAGGGGAGACCTTATTGCTGTCTACAACTACCTGAGGGGTGGTTGTGGCCAGGGGAAGGTTGCTCTCTTCTCTCAGGTGGCCAGTGCCAGAACGAGAGGACACAGCCTCAGGCTGCGCCGGGGGAAGTTTAGGCTTGAGGTGAGGAGAAAGTTCTTCACTGAGAGAGTCATTGGCTACTGGA
The DNA here is from genome assembly GCA_013400475.1 of Tricholaema leucomelas. Classification (NCBI taxonomy): domain Eukaryota; kingdom Metazoa; phylum Chordata; class Aves; order Piciformes; family Lybiidae; genus Tricholaema lacrymosa; species Tricholaema leucomelas. Next base: position 266,758 of record WAAF01000029.1, read on the forward strand.
ATGGGCTGCCCAGGGAGGTGGTGGAGTCGCTATCCCTGGAGCTGTTCAAGGCAGGATTGGACGTGGCACTTGGTGCCATGGTCTAGCCTTGAGCTCTGTGGTAAAGGGTTGGACTTGATGATCTGTGAGGTCTCTTCCAACCCTGATGATACTATGATATGATACTATGAAATGCTGCAGTGCTACCATGCTGACAAGGCTTGTCTCTGAGATTTGACATTGACTGACATAGAGCTTCTGACACTTTTCTGGGAATACCAGCAGCAGTACTACATCCCTTAAACACTTAAGTGGTTCTGCACGAACGAGTGCAAACTACTGAACTCGGAAGTGAAGTGGTTTCAGAGAAGTTGTGTGGGTAGGTGTTTTTGCCATTTAACCCTACCTGTTGTTTTTAGTGAGGTGTTTTTTTTTGTGGGCTAACATGGCTGTGTGGTTTCTGGGTTAGAATCAGATCGCTTCCAGCATTTCAGGAGAGCAGACAGTGCAAACATGATACTGTACTGCTCATGTGGATCTGTCCCGAGTGTTCACAACTGTTCATGGGTTGAACATAAATAGAAATTTGTGTGCAGTGCCCTTGAAAATATGCTGGTGTGTGTAACAGCCACTGTTAGTCATACAGCTTTTTCAGAAAGGGAGTGAAGCCAGATAAATCTGTAGAAATTTGAGTCCAGCGTGGACTGAAGAAATTAACCTCTTTCATCAAACTGGGTGGTTGTTTGTTGTTTTGAAATGTCTTTTTCTCTCTCTGCTAGAGAGCTGTCTAATGATCTAGGACCAGGGGGAGGTTTAGACTAAAATAAGAATCTAAGATCTCTTTGAAAGTCAAATGTAACATTAACATAATACAGCTGTGGATAATTCTTTAAAATGGTTAAAATCTTTTCTTGAGGCAAAGCACATTTAATTATTCCTCCCAGAGCTCTCATGAAGCAGTATGCAAAAAGAATACCAATACTTGCAATTTGCCAGAAAAAAAATCCCACCTCTATTTCCAAAGCATCAGACAAAATCCTCAAGTCAATACAATTCAACGTTCTTGGTTTGTAGCCTCTAAACGAGAAGAATATATTGGAATGGTCACATGTGAAAAGAGTACAGAGAAAGGCCTGCCAGGTGCAGCTATTTAATTTGTCCCTTTGTAACAGAATATGAATTGCAGTAGCATGTAAACATGGTAAATCACCTAGAGGAGGTTTGTTATAGTTGCCACTTAGTCTTGTCCTTTACTAATTAAAAAAAAAGAGGGACATTTAAGAGCTAAAAGACAACAATGGTTAAATCAGGAAGGTAAGAAAGTAGGTTACCTAAACAACATGTTGTCATTTTACAGCAATCTCATGTTTACAGGCTGTTACTGGAGCAAATAGCTTAGTTGTTCTCCAGAAAAGTGCCAGAGTGAGAATAGTGAAAGTATTTTACAGTGACTTGCGCTGTGAAAGTAGGCTATGTTCCTCTCAGACATCAACAAATATTATCATAGAATCATAGAATCATAGAATGGTTTAGGTTGGAAGGGACCTCAAGGATCATCCAGCTCCAACCCCCTGCCACAGGCAGGGACACCTCCCACTAGAGCAGCTCGCCCAAGGCCTCATCCAGCCTGACCTTAAACACCTCCAGGGAGGAAGCATCCACAACCTCCCTGGGCAACCCGTTCCAGTGCCTTACCACCCTCACTGTAAAGAACTTCCTCCTAACATCCAGTCTAAATCTCCCCTCTTCCAGCTTAAACCCATTCCCCCTCGTCCTAACATTACTAGACCGTGTAAATAGTCCCTCCCCAGCTTTCCTGTAGGCTCCCTTCAAATACTGGAAGGCCACTATAAGGTCTCCTCGAAGCCTTCTCCTCTCCAGGCTGAAGAGCCCCAACTCTCTCAGCCTGTCCTCATAGCAGAGGTGCTCCAGCCCTCTGATCATCTTCGTGGCTCTCCTTTGGACCCGCTCCAGCAGTTCCATGTCCTTCTTGTATTGGGGGCTCCAGAACTGCACACAGTACTCCAGGTGGGGTCTGACGAGAGCAGAGTAAAGGGGGAGAATCACCTCCCTTGCCCTGCTGGCCACACTTCTCTTGATGCAGCCCAGCACTCGGTTGGCTGTCTGGGCTGCATGTGCACACTGCCGGCTCATGTTGAGCTTCTCGTCGACCCATATTATTGGAAGCAGGATGCTGGATTAAATGAGTAAAAGAGGTGCTGAAAACTTCTTTGTCCTTCCCTGAGCATTGTTTCTAACTGGATTTTATTCAATGCTTGTTTATATTTCTAAGCTTGAATCAGACCCTTTATAGGCTCTCACTGTTTTCTGTTTTGCTTGAGGTCTTACCAACATTTGAAGCCACCAAAAAGTCCACCTCTAAAACAAACACGATAGAGTTCCTCATGCTTGTATTTTAGGTGTAATGCTGGCTGTAATTGATCTGTTCTTAATACTTCATTTAGAATAAATTTATGAGTAATGGCTGTGCTATCCCTTTCCTAATACTAGGACTCCAGCACGTAGCAGGAAGGTCAGTGCACAGTCACATTAACAAAGAACATTTGTAGCCTGTTTTGGTTTGGGTTTTGGTTGTTTTTTGGTTTGGTTTCGTTTTTTTTGGTAAGATTTATGCATTGATGGTTACACTAAAATGTGCTTACTTTTTTGTGGTGTAGATTCAGGCTGCTGTTTGGCAGCTTGAATTAGCATGTAACTTGTTCACATCCATTACCTTTATGAGTACAAATCACCTACTGCTCAGTCTTAATCTTCAGAGAATTCAGGGGTGATGATGGTTCAGTAAACAAATCCTTCTCACACCATTGGGCAAACTGCATATCTTCTTGTGCTTGGAGTATTAAGGGAGATCACAGAATCACAGAATGTTAAGAGGGTGGAAGGGACCTCCAGAGATCGAGTCTAATCCCCCCTGCCAAAAGCAGGATCCCCTAGAGTAGTCCAAATAGGAGTACATCCAGGCGGGTTTTGGAAGTCTCCATAGATGGAGACTCCACAATCTCTCTGGACAGCCTATTCCAGTGCTCTGTCACCCTGACTGTAAAGAAGTTTCTCCTCATGCTGCAGTGAAACCTTCTGTGTTCAAGTTTGCATCCACTGATCTGTCTGTTTTTTCAGGAATTATTTATAGTGCTATAAGCCATGTCCAGAACCATAGTTAGTGAAAAGTTACTGCCAGCCTGGCTTCACATTTAGGCTGTTTGTTTTATCTGTGAGTCAGGATCTGTGTACAACTGTTGGCTGCTGTTCACTTTAGAGTCATTTCACCATCATCTGAATCCAATCCCATACAATAATCACCTGATGGAAATCACAAGATCTTCATGCCCTGATTTGAAAAGTGAAGAAAGGAAACAAACATTAGAGAAGGAAAAAAATGTTGGGTAGGGCTGCCTGGCTGGTTTGAGTTAAGATAAATAGACACGATGCATGTGACTGGTCACTAACAACAATTTCATTTGGTTCACTTAGAAAAAAGAAGAATGGAGAAGAAGAACAGCCAAAGTCCTCTATCAGTAATCAGTACCGAATTGTTACACCCACATTCCAGTATAATATGGACTACAAGAATGTTGGCAAATGTATTATTATAAACAACAAAAATTTTGAAGATAAAACAGGTAATGTTGATGCTCATTGCAGAAGATTTTTATACTTAGGCTTGTAAAAAGTATTTTATTTTTTAGGATGTGGAATTTTAATGTTGTTTTTTTTTTTCCTGAGAAATAGTTGTTTCCACATTTTATCCCTCCTAAGACTTAGAATGCTTCTTTGCAGCTTCTTTGTAGTGTCTGTTTCAAAGAGCATGTCACTTTGCTTTGCTAACTTCAAGCTAAACCTTTGTCCCAATGTTTAAGAATGTGTTGTTCAAATTTGAACTTCAGCATCTGCAGCCCATGTCATAAATTCTCTGTCCCTGAGCTACAGCTACAAGATACAAAAGCCGAGATCTGCAACTGCACTCTGTTCACATTCCTGCATTTAACATTTCAGATACTATACAGTTTTAAAGCAGTCAGATACTTGTGTTGTAGTTAACTTTATGAGGATATTTTGCCTGTACACTAGGCAGATACATTCAATGAAGTGTTTCCTCCAAAGAACATCTGTTTCTTTTATGTGGGCATCAGAGGGAATCTTTCCAGCAGTTTTGCCTTGGGCTGCCTTATGCATATGTTACATGCTGCGTAACCAAAGGAAGGTAGAATCACCCGTAGAGGTCCTCTGCTGCAAGATGCTGGAGTTATGCCAACATCTATACATGGAATCAGTCAGGGTTGGAAGGGACCACAAGGATCATCTAGTTCCACCCTCCCTGCCATGGGCAGGGACACTTCACACTAGATCAGGCTGTCTAGAGCCTCATTAAGCCTGGCCCTGAGCACCTTCAGAGATGGGGCTTCAACCACCTCCCTGGACAACCTGTTCCAGGGTCTCACCACCTACATAGTGAAGAACCTCTTCATAACACCCAGTCTGAATCCACCCATTTCTGGCTTTGTTCCATTCCCCCTAGTCCTATCACTACCTGACATTGTAAAAAGTCCCTCCCCAGCTTTCTTATAGGCCTCCTTGAAATACTGAAAGGCTGCAATAAGGTCACCTTGGAGCCTTCTCCTCTCCAGACTGAGCTGCCCCAACTCCCTCAGTCTCCTCAGAGGAGAGGTGCTCCAGCCCTCTGATCATCCTCATGGCCCTTCTCTGGGCACGTTCCAGAACACCCATATCCCTCTTGTAATAGAGGCTCCAGAACTGGATGCAGTACTCCAAGTGGTGTCTCACCAGTGCGGAGTAGAGGGGAAGGATTGCTTACCTCAACCTGCTGGCCACAGTTCTCTTGATGCAGCCCAAGCTCTGGTTGGCTTTCTGGGCTGCAAGAGCACACTGATGGGTCATATTAAGCTTCTTGTCCACCAGCACCCCCAAGTGCCTCTCATGCTAATATTGAACTGACCTGATTTTTGCATCTAATTAAAAAAAAGTCTCACCATTATTTGCAATGTTGACAGTGGTGTTAGTGGATTGTTTTAAAATCACGTCACCAGGACATCGTTTAGGTCTATAATCAACCTAAAACAATTTACCTTTGAATGCACTAATTATATTGAGTTGTGTCAATCTGCAGTCAACCTTGTTCTTTGTTTCCTGTCAGGAATGGGTACACGCAATGGCACTGACAAGGATGCTGGGGACTTAGCTAAGAGTTTCAGAAACTTAGGCTTTGATGTTTACACATACAATGACCGAAGCCGTGGCGATATGGAAAAATTACTGAAGCAAGGTAAACATTTAGATTCACAGAGTGATTCAGAGTGAAAAGACATCTGAAAGTCACCAGATACAACTTCTGTTCAAAGCAGGTCAAATCAGAACAGGTTGCTTAGGCCCCACTACTACAGTTTTCTATATAGAAGGATTTAGTTTCTGAATGGATTAGGGTTAGTCCCCTGCCTCTTCCTCTATGTGGTGGTTTGGGTGCTCCCTGCCCCCCCCCAACCCTTTTAGAAATCACACAGACTAGACTCAGTTGGCTCTGGAAGTATGAATGAAGCTTGTATTTACAGCTGGCACAATATATAAGCAGATATTTACAGTATATACAGTTATATACAAGGTAAAAGGTAACACAGAAACACAACTCTCCTCCCAGAAACCTGAGTCCCCAGGAGGGGCTCTCAACCACTCCCTCACCTTCCCCCTACCCCTCTCAACCTTACCCCAGTCCCAAGGAAGAATGGAGATTCGGCCAGGGAGATTAAGAAGCAAGGTGGATCAGCCAGAGCAAATGGAGGGTGAGGTTAGAGAGTAAGATGGAGTTCAGCCAGCAGCCCCGAGCTTCCCAGCAAGCGAAGAGCTGAGAGCAAAGTCGAGAGTGAAGTGACTTTATCTGTGTTTTGCTTTTTTATTCTAATACATCTCAGCGAGACTATGAGGGAAGTAGACATCACCATTGTTTTCATTTCACAGCCTATGATCTAGTTCTTCTCACCAAAACATTCTAGCTAGCATCAAACTAGCACACTCTAACATCAGTTCAGAAATACACATTTTTGTTATCATATTAAGTGAAGCACCTGTCCTGTGTGTTATGTGAAGAACTTTGTCGTGTTAGGTAGAGTCCAGTCTGTTGACTTGGAGTCAAGTGAAGGATGCATTTGTGTATTCAAGGTACTCATCACATGACTAAAATAGGTTGTCATCTCTAACCACTCCTCCTTATGCCTTCCAGTAGAGAACCAGTGTATATTTAGTCTGACAAAAATATGCTTGCTAAGTGTGATTTGCATTTAAAATGTTGCTTCCTTTTGGCTAAGAAGTACTTGATTTGTAGCTGCTGAGGAGAATCACAGCGATGCTGCTTGTTTCGCCTGTATCCTTCTAAGCCATGGGGAAGAAGGCCTCATCTATGGCACAGATGGACCCATGGCTATCAAGAGCTTGACTGCGTTGTTCAGAGGAGACAAGTGTAAAAGCCTTATAGGAAAACCAAAACTATTTTTCATTCAGGTAATAGCCCTAAGGTAAATATCCTGTTCTACTACCACAGAGGGAAAAATATGCTCAGTTTGGTTTCTGCTCTAGAAGAGCCCCACAGGTTACCTTACTAAATTTTGCTAAAGGTTTTATGACAAAAAATGTGTTGAGGGCAGTTGGCTGTGGTGACTTGTTTGTTTTTAAAGGACAGCTTGCCTACAAGATTCACAAATCGAAGGAATACGTTGTCATTTGTCATGCAGGTTTTGTCATGTGATTTTTCTTTACATGATTTCTCTTTGTGTTTGGTAATATATGAACTTCAAAAATTACCACCTTTTTGTGCAGGCAGAGCTGAGGAAAGGATGTGGTTGTTGATAGAAATAATGTGGTCCAGGTCTCTTTCAATAAAGGCTGTCTCTACAAAGTGCTGCATTTGACTAAATACTTTCTTTTCTCCCTCAGTAGTCTAAAAATTTATATTGTATTATTGCATTAATATAAAATTGATTGTATATTATGTAAGCTTTTAAAGACAGCTGTTTCAGAGAGTACTGACTGACACACCATGGGTCTGAATTCATATTTTGTTCACAGTAATATGTGCATGTGGGAGTTGCAGCAGATGCAGTTTCCCCCAGGCTGTTTCATCACTTAATCCTCAACCTCAAAGTGGAAACCATCTTTATTTTAGATTCTTCATACTACTGAAGTGCTATTTCTTTCAATTATAACTTTGGAATGGGTACTCATTGCCTTTAAAATTATTTTAATAAAGGCAACCAAGTCATATTATATAAACCCACCAAAGTGCTAGTTTTTTTGCAAGAGCTCTCAGTCAAAGCTACTGATCAAGGCCTGAAACTTAACCAGCCTGGACTGTGGTTCTGGTGTTTCCTTTAGATAAACCACATGATTAAGAGGAATTGAAAAATTAAAGTGAGACATGGAAAACCATTAAAAATGCAATGTACTTGAAATGGGTGGTCAAGCACTGGAATAGGCTGTCCAGATTTTGAAGTCTTCATCTGTGGAGATGTTCCAAACCATCTGGACATGATCCTGGACATCTGCTGTAGCTGTCCTTGCTTGAGAAGGGGGGATATGACTGGATGATCTTAGGATATGATTTTGTTTTCCTGTGAAATGTAGTGCTAAGCAGTGATTGTCAGGAACCAAAGACGATGTGTAAAGGAAATGTCCAGAAGTCATACTGCACAAGACATTACATAGCAACGGAGTGCTGAGGATGATGCTAGACTAGTAATTAATCACGTTGACTTGACACTTTGACAATCCACTGAGATCCAGTCTGCATCACCATTACCTCCCTTTTCTATAAGGGCTGTTTGTTTTAAAATGGGTAGGCTGTTAACTTTGTCCTTGAACAATCAGATACCTCCTGGTAACTATGACTGAGCAGTTGGACGTACCCTAGAATTGCGTTTTTGCTTCTAATACATGTAAAGTGCTGCTTGAAACTTGATCCATTAAAAATGGTAATGAACACTTATTTTGATAACACCTTGTTTCTCCTTATTGGACAAGTTCTCTTTGCCTTCACCATTTCAGGCGTGCAGAGGCTCTGAATTTGATGAAGGTATACAAACCGACTCTGGGCCTGCCAGTGACACTCTGGAAACAGATGCCAATCCGAGATACAAGATCCCAGTAGAAGCAGATTTTCTATTTGCATATTCCACAGTGCCAGGTAAAGAAAAGGGGCTCAGGGTGGGGATAGAAACCTAAAACTTTGTCACCTATATCGACTTGATTGTAGGCTGCCCCTCATCGATGATGCATATTGCACTGACGGACACAGCGCTACGGTCCAGTCAGTGCATGTTGTATCCACCCTGCTTACATCAGCTATAGTGTATGTTACAGGAGAGAGCCCAGATTTGGCAAGTGAGAAGACACAGACACTACAGTTGGTGAAGGCTGTACTGTTTTCTGTGAATCCTGCCCTTCTGTGTCCCAGTTCAGCTGAATTTGAAGGCAGGGGAGGGAGGAACAATTACAGTACAAAATTCTTAGAGTGGAAAAACACAAAATCTTGCTATTTACAGTTTCCCAAATGAAAAGTAGAGAAAGATATTTCATTAGTGTTAAGGTTTGGAGGATTAATACTCTAATCAAGTAGGCTATGTGATATAAGTTATATTTTCTGTGTGTGCATTGTTAATCTTTGCCCAAAATCTTTCACACAAGTGAGAACTTATCTCTCTGCCATTCTATTCTTCATCCCAGGATAACAAGAAAAAAGAAAAATAACTCCATGCACTTCCTTATCTGTCTTTCCTGTAAGGTTATTACTCCTGGAGGAATCCTGGAAGAGGCTCCTGGTTTGTGCAATCTTTGTGCTCTGTGCTAAATGAGCATGGAAAACAACTTGAGATCATGCAGATCCTCACACGGGTCAACTATGTGGTTGCCACAAATTTTGAATCCCAGTCAGATGATCCACGCTTCAGTGAGAAGAAGCAGATCCCCTGTGTGGTCTCTATGCTCACTAAGGAACTTTACTTTACTTCTGAGAGCATGTTTTCATGAAAGATCAGGATATGGTTTTGGGTGGAGATTTGATTATAAATTGGAGTTACACCTTCTTAAGAACAGAAATGTAATAACATTTTATATTTCATAAGCTCGGGTATCTGGTGGATGGACAGTAAGCAAGATTTTAAAGAAGGTATAAATGCTGTAGGCTAATCTGACAGCTGATATTAATTACTGTATCTTGATTTTTCCCTTAGTGTGGTTGTCATGATTTAGAGCTACTGAAGAGGTTCTCAGAGTCCCATAAATGTTTATTCTGAAAAAAAAACAAATTGTAAATGAAGAAAACAAACCAAAAAAACCCAAACCAATTTAGGAAACTTCATGTTTTCTTTCACTGCTAGTTCATGGAACCATATCTTTCTCATAAACTTCCACAGACCATCATGTTGTGGCTATGTCCAGTGCTGAAGCAGTTTGTAGCTATGCAAAAGAGTGTTTCTTAGTCTAATATATCCATTTCCTTTTTATGAACATTATTAATGAAGACAAATGGTTGTGCTTAATCTGGAGGTCGTTTTGCTTAGTTACCACTCTCGGATGAGATGGATCAATACAAAGCCAATATTTGATAAATGATTTACCACAGTGGTACAGAAATGTTAACAAACAGCAAAATCAGAACCTTTGTAAAAGGTTGACAAACTGTAATTGGGTGATGCTTTATTAAAGCTCTAGCATAAAGATTTTTTTGTTTCCCTTGCAGGTGACATTTAACTGTTAGAATGGCCTGAAACAGTGGTAGTGCAGAAATAAAATGTCTGTTGATTCAAAAGGTCTGAACCGACAGAAAGTTAATGCCAAGGCTTTGTGACATAATCTGAAAACCTAATGTGGAAATGCTGAGCTTTTATGTTCCATTGGCAAATGTGTGTTTAGATACTACGACTATTTCTGAGGAGTTTTGCCAGGACTTTACTTGAATCAGAACCCAGAAGTGCCTTTTTAGTTACTGTACAGTCTTGATTTTTATATTTTGGAGTTACATCAATGCTGTTTATATTCCTACATTTTAAATTCTCTTTGAAGTTGGTAGTTAGCTCAAAGAAAAAGTTAAACTTAACAATTTGGTTAAACTGATAAATGATTACTTGTTCACTCTCTTCCCAGTTATTGTACTCCTATACTCTTTTGAAATCTTCCCAGAAAATAGGTGTGGACTTATTATAGCCAAGTTGCCAAACTGTTAAGTTTATTTTCTTCACAGACACTGTGACATAGCAAGATATATATATTTTTTTTCAGAAGTTAAATTTACAGTTGTTTGAATTAAATAAATGATTGTTTTATGGATGCCTTGAGCATGAAATCAATAAAGAACTTCTTTTTTTTTAAATTTGCTATCAGTATTTGCATGCTTCTCACTTGATGTGAAGTGAAATCCAACCAAAATACATCCCAGATCCTTTCTTGGCCAAGAATGCAGATGGTCCTCAGCATCATTTCAAGATAAAGTTTACAGTGTCAGTGGAAAAGTAGTTCAGGAAAGTCAGCTGGCATTGGGGTGACTTGGGTTAGACAGATTACATCCTCTCTTAAGATGAAAAAAATATTGAGGATATATTAATGGAAATATCCTGATCTACTTAATCCTGATCCTGATCAGGCTTAATCTTAGCCTGTTTCTAAAATGTCTTCATACAGTACAGTGGTCAAGCAATTCCTAGGAAAATGTTCTTCCTATTCTGCCAAGTAGCTCCATCTTAAACTACTTTCTGGCATTAGAGGTTTTACCTCAAGAAATCCAGTCAGCATTTCAGTGTTAAATAGTTTGCTGGAAACCCTTCCATGTCTTTATAGGTCATTGGTGTTTTATTTGCTTAAGGTATATCCTGCTTTTACATTTCCGTCGGCAATATTTCTCTGTCTCCAAAACTATCCTTTTATTCAGCTGGATTGTAGCTCTGAAGCCAGAGAGCCTTGGGAAGAATAAAGGAACAAGCAGGGGTTCTGAAACAGGTCATTGAAGTTTTTAAAGTAATGCCAGGGAATGTAACAGCTTAACAGGTAAGGAGCAAATTTCTTCTTGTGTAATGCTGCTTTTTTTTGTTGTTGTTCAAATTTCTTTGTATAGCAAATTTCTCTTAGCTCAGAAACGTTGGGAAAATGTTTAAAAAGAACTAGAAATACTCCCTGGTCCAGCCTACAAGAGACTGCTGGGAAAGAAGAACAGGAGTTAATATTAATGGGTTTTCTTTACCAGCAGGAAAAACTATTTGCCCTATTGATCATAATGTCTAAAGGAAAAAAAAATAAGTGTACAGGGCAGGTCTTTAGCAAACTTTATTAGACATTATGACAGATACTGAGGACAGCTTGGGAATTTCCAACTAATGGGTGAAATGGTGGCTGGCCGTCTAAGAAATAAGACAAAGTGGTCTTGTTAATTGAAGCACTTAAGTGTTCTAATGTGTAGAGGCACTCTCGACCTTTACAAGAGGTGTCCTGGTAGACCAAAGGTTTTCAGGAAAAAAGATGATAACATGGTACAAAGGAGCACAGAAATTCTGGCAATGAAAGGAAGAAGTTAAGACTGAATCTTATACACCCTTCAGGCCAGTTCAAGTATTTAAAATACATAAAGATCAGCATAAAATTCCTGAAGTCACAGCCATGGTGGAAAGCAATAGGGAAAGGTAACTTACCCTGGAAGTGAAAGAAAGAGAGAAAGCATTCCCTCGTGTCAGCAGCAGTGTCTCTGCTGGATGGAGCATTGCTTTAGATCACATTCAAAAGACATTAACATTTAAGAAGAAAATTTCCCTCTGACAGACACCACTTCTGACTGGTGATGTTTGCTTGCCAAGGGCTGTGCCAGCCCAGAAGCTTGAGGGAACCTACTGAAAATGAGGAAGCCTGGCACTCATTTGAGCAAGGTAGCCGAATAATGACTTCCAAAGTGCAAGGAGGGCACTTCATCTTATTCTCTGTTCAGATTTATAATTATATTCTTTCTAAAAGCAGTTCTATTGCCATCTGCAGGATTAGCCAAATGGTTTAGGGTGTAAAATCATCACTGATGATCCACTGGATCCAAAAAGTTCACCTATAAACAAGAGAGAGATTGACTCTAGAGTGAAAGTGCATTGCCATTACGTAGGTAGCATAAAAAACCATTGTGTGGTTTACTAAATGCTGTTCTTTAAAGCAGAACTTCTATAGTACTTTATGGTCTTACTGTTCTTAATGTTACTTTATCTTCCAATCATGAGTGGATATTACATTTTAGATACAGCTTAGGGTGACTAAAGGAACTGTTTAGAATGCTGAACCAGCAAAACCAGGCTGTCTCTAGGTTGGCTTTTTTTTTCTGCATGGGAGACATATATGGATCCTCAAATGTGCATATTTTTCTTTTGCTTGTATGTGAATATTAATCTGGATTTCCCCTTTCAGAGCAGTATTTAATTTTCTTCCCATGACAGAAAGAGGAATTTCCTTGTGGGTCATATTTCAGGGTGTTTGTGTTTAGACATGGACTATAAGAAGGCAGTCACAATGCAGGGAAGGACACACCTTCCTGTGCAGAAGGCAATACAGGCAATCTGGAAATACTTAAAAGGTCTGTTCCTCTAAAACCTCCTATACCATAAAGACATTCTGCTGGTAAGTATTAGCTTCTTTTCCTTATCTTGGTATTCTATTTTTGAAGTTTTCTAACAGCCTACATCTTAATCATGTGAAGCATTTTGTTTGCGTTTGCACTGAAGTGTCTCATTGCATTGCAAAAGGTTGAAAGCAATCAAATCTCTTAATGCCAGGCATATAAAAATCCAAGGGGGTATAATCATGGAACTGGCATTGTTTGTTCTGAGTTAGGTATAACCTCTTTAAAATATTGCTTTACATTGAAGAGACAATTAAACACAACAATTAAAAGCTTTTGTCCAGCATGCAAATGTAATATCACAAACTTTTGTCTTCCCTCCTGTGAATCTTGACTTTTGCTAAAACCTAGAAGATACTTTTGTCCCATCATAGGCTCTGGAAGCCTTGTTTGGTAAGAACTGCATTGTTTGCCAGTCACACTGACTCTGTCAGACACATTGAAAGAATATTATATTGCCTTTCATTGCAATCTCAGGCATGTGCCCTTACTGTTGACACTAACAAATTTGTCTTAGTGTGCAGTTGGTTTTAGTTTTGGAAATTGCTTTTCTGTTCTTTTCTTTGGTAGGCACTAGATGGAAACCCTAGCAGTAAATTTCATAGCAGTCTGTCATGGCATTTGTACAACAAAACTTTCTCTGAAGAAGGCAGAACTGCAAAAGTTTCCCTAAGGAAGCCACCCCAAAATACAAGCAGAAATGTTCTGCAGAAGTCTCCAGTGGACCTAGGTTTGCACTGGCCCATTCTTACTTACAGCATTTGTTGCCTGGAACAGGACGTGTGGAAGTCTATAGCTATAATGATGTGTCAGAAGCAAAGAATTGAGTATAACCTACCTTCTGTTAGGTGAGTGAGGCCAGAAAATAATTAACCATCTCTGGCCACCACTGCTGATCATACAGAGCTTGCTTCTGATACCGTGGAGTAAGTCATTGAAGTAACAGAAGCAAAGGGAACACCTTAAATCTCCCAGTCCAGCTATAGAACTCAGCAAAGAACTAGAGAACAGTGCTTGCAATCCTTCAGCTTTTCCCAGAGGCTCTGCAGCTTCAGGTGGCACACGTGTTGGAGATTGTGTAACCTCACTGTAGCTAACAGACAACTTCAGGTTACTGCAAGGATGGAATACGATTTTGCAAGGAATGAGAGCTTTGGGCTAAGGCAAAAGGAAACTTCTTAAAGTTTCCCAAATGATACTACAAACAGACATGGTGGAGAAGTAAGTGTATGAGAGAAACTACAGCTGATTTTAAGGGAAGAAGAAAGCAATTGTGAGGTAATAAAACCATGTTCAGTGTACAAACTGTGTGTGCAATCAACTGGGAAGAGTGCAGAGCTCACATATAAACTGCAGAGAAACAGCAGTGCTCTGGAGGTCTGGCTCTGTTATCCTGACTCCCAAATGGTGTTCTTGAAGGAAAGCGCTGAAAGGAAAATGAGCTCAAGAAAATAAGTCCCTGTGCTAGTTTGAAGCTAGCTAGAATGTTTTGGTGAGAAGAACTAGATGACAGGCTGTGAAAGGGAAACAATGGTGATGTTTACTTCATTCATAGGCTTCCTGAGATGTATAAGAACGAGAGTATAAACATAGATAAGGCATTCGGGCACTGCCTGGGCTCTGGGCTCTATTTCTCTCTAAGCTCACCCACTGTCTCTCTGATTAATCAGCTTGCTTCCTAACGCCCCTGGCTGACCCTCCATTATTCCTTGGGGCACAAGGCAATGTCTGGGGTAAGGTAGAGGGGTGGGAGAAGGTGGAAGGGCAGTTGGGAGCCCCTCCTGGGGACTCAGGTTTCTGGGAGGGCTGTTGTGTTTCTGTATTGCCTTTTACCTTGTATATTTCTGCATATAAATGTGTATATACTGTAAATACCTGCTTATATATTGTGCTAAGCTGTAAATAATAAGCTTCATTCAATTTCCAGAGCCGGCTGAGTCTAGTCTGGGTGATTTCCAAAGTGTGTGTGGGGGGACGGGTAACACCCAAACCACCACAGCCCCTAACAATGGAAGCCCATTAACCAAATCCACCTTTTACCTTCTGAATGCTCCATCGCTGTGTTCCTGCACTTACCAAACCCTGCAGCCCTCTGCCTGTCTGTTTTGTTAAATGGTTGTTTAACAAAACTCTGGAGAAGCTGGTGGAGATGCACTGAGGCACTCTGCCTGCCTCCCAGCCTCTGTTCCCATCTCTGCCACAAGCCTGACTATGGCAGTGAGCAGCTTATTTAACTTCTCAGGTTTACAGTGAGATCCTCATTTCCCTTCTAATATTGGAGGAGACATTGCAAAAATCAGTTGACATAGGTAAAAGGATAGGTTGGAATAATTGCAATTGCTCTGGGGAGCTGAAGAAGTTTGTTTTGCCTTTCTTCTTTTGTATACATCTCAGCAAGACTGTGAGGGAAGTAGACCTCACCATTGTATCCTGTACCAGATTGGAAATGGAGGTTTTGAGATCCTCCTTCAGTTCTTTTTGTTTTGCCTTTCTTCTTTTGTATACATCTCAGCAAGACTGTGAGGGAAGTAGACCTCACCATTGTTTTCATTTTACAGCCTATCATCTAGTTCTTCTCACCAAAACATGCTAGCTAGGCTCAAACTAGCACACCGACGCTCTCTGTTTCCCCCTCTGAAAAATCATGATACTAATCCACCTCTTAAAAAGCTGAGAACTTTATTTCAATGATGTTTAGAAATTGCTCTGAGGACATTGTATTAAGAATGCTACAGATTTTCAAATTATTCTAAGTACCAAAGTATTATTATTAGATTTTCTATAATAGATTTTGAACTCTCTAGGCCAAACTATGCCTATTTTATACATTGCTAAGGCAGAACCATACATGGGAGATTATATTCCTAAATCATGTGTTGTTTTGTCTAGTGCAGAGGAAGAGGCAAGATGAAGCTCTGCTGGTAGCAAATAATCTTTTTGGCCTACAAAAATTGATAATTTTTATTATTCACAATGTTATAATCATCATAGAACATACTATGATGACATAGTAAAATGTCATTAGATTGTCTATATTAAAGGATAAAATCTAGGAATATACAGCATAATATGTTTTGATGAATTACAGTTATAATAATTTTTTACACTCTAGATTTTTCTCTGCTCATTTTATGTAGTTGAAGCATCACTGTGAAAATAAACACCTGTGAGGTATTCATTGTTCTTCCATTCCAGGCCGCTGTGCATGCAGTGAAATGCTGCTCAGCAGCAAGCAAAGTGAAAGAAATTAGCTTCAAAGGGCTTTGCTGGCTTTACTGTCTGAGTGGAAGAAGGAAGCAGCATGGCTTCTACAAGTCAAAGAAATTCTGCAGGTACAATATTTTTTACTAAGTTTTGGCAGTAGTAAAGTTGAATCAGGTTTCAGTCCATTCTTAGCTGTATACAACCTAATTTTCTTTACACCTGCTAAGGATTTTGTGGTAAACAGTAGGTGAAAACCAGGGGAAAACAGCATCCTGAAAGATGTTGAAGCACAGAGTCACAGAAACACTCAGATTGGAAAAGACCCTCAGGATCATCAAGTCCAAAGGATATGCCTACTCTGCAAGGTTCACCCTAAACCATATCCCCAAGCACCATATCTAAACCATCTTTAAACACATCCAGGCTTGGTGACTCAACCACCTCCCTGGGCAGCCCATTCTCATGCTTGACCACTCTTTTCATGAGAAGTGTTTAAACCTATCCGGTCACAGCTTGAGGCCATTCCCTCTTGTTCTGTTGCTAATTACCTGTGAGAAGAGACCAGCATCAACTTCTCCACTATGTCCTTTTAGGTATCTGTAGGTGGTGATGAGGCCTCCCCTCGGCCTCCTCTTTTCAAACTAAGCATTCCCAACTCCTTCAGTCGCTCTTCACTTTGTTCTGTAGTTACTGAGATCTCTTCTGTGTTAATTCTACCCTTTACTTCCTTAAAGAATCTGTCCTACATGCAGCATCTCCTTTTGCAGGAGATTTTTTTCTTGTCCCTGACACAGAGGATGAACTGATGCTTGTTAAAAACATTCCTTAAAAAATTATCTGGGAAATGGGAGGTACAGTCAGTATCTCCAGGGCACTGATGATGAAGCCTTACGTGCTCTGCAGGCAGTGGTAAATGAGGTTTCAGAACAAAGCATTTCTTGCATCACTACAAAGCTTGGTCATGTTCCAGTATGTGAAGGGGGCCTAAAGGAAGGCTGGGGAGGGACTATTTGCAACTGTCTTATAATGACAGGATGAGGAGTGATGGGGTTAAACTGGAAGAGGGGAGAGGTAAACTAGATGTTAGGAAGAAGCTTTTACAGTGAGGGTAGTGAAACACTCTAACAGGTTGCCCAGGGAGGTTGTGGATGTTCCTTCCCTGGGGATGTTCAAGACTACATTGGATGAGGTCTTGAATGACCTGTTCTAGTGGGAGGTGTCCCTGCCTATGGCGGGGGGGGTTGGAACTAGGTGATCTTTGAGGTCCCTTCCAACATAAACTATTCTATGATTCTATGTTGTATTTCCCAGAATTTCTGTCTGTTCTCTACTGTCCCTTACTGGAAGATCCCAGATGAGGATGAATCTGCTTCTTCTAGTCACTGGATTCTTAAAAAATATTGATTTCCCATACACAGGACTCTGAGCAACCTGATCTACTTGAGGAAGCCCCTGCTTACTGCAGAGGAGGTTGGGCTAGATGACCCCAGGAGGTTCCTCCCAACCCAGACCATTCTGTGACTCTGTGTTTAAAAAAAGGAATGACATTGCCACTCCTTTCATTGGTTGTTAAAGTGCATTACTAAAACTGAGATTTTGATCAGAAATCCATCAGTGGTTAGAAAATGTGGATCTTAAACTACAGCTGGCCACAAAGGCTCATAAACAAATACATTCAGGCATTTTTCTCCCCAAGTTTTTTAGCTCAGCTTTTAGTTGTAAGATGTTTCCTGTTGTGTCATGTGTAAGGTGTGTTTGCAACCTATCCAAATTGAATGCTATCTACAGACTTCATTAGAAGGCTGTTTGTTGTCTTTTAGATTACTAATTGTGAAGTTAAATGAGACCAGACTCCAAAAGTTAAATAAGACCACTTAAATAATGCATAGGCTCATTGTATCTTCCAAGCCTGCTGCTCAGAGTGGGACTATCATTAGCTGTCATTATCATTAGTTAATAATTTGGGCCAATTGTCAGCAATAAAATTAATATGAGGGAAGCACAGCCTGACTCTGTATTTTATAGCCTTCATTTGTGTTTGTCTTCTTTGATTGTGACATGCTTGATGCTCATTTAAGCACAAAACCCCACTGCTCAGCAACAATTTCCAAGGGAGGTTCAGGCTGAATGCTAGGAAATGCTTCTTCACCAGAGGGTTCTCAAACATTGGAATGGTCTGCCCAGGGCAGTGATGAAGTCACCATCCCTGGAGGTGTTTAAGCAGCCTGTGGAGCTAGTGCTTAGGGACATGGTTTAGTGTTGGACACTTCAGTGCCATGTCAAAGGTTGGACTGGAGGATCTTTGAGATCTCTTCCAGTGAAATGTTTTCTGTGATTCTGTAATTTCCAGTTCAGGCAGGTCTTTGTAAGAGATTAATTTGCAACAAATTAAGTCGCAGTACCTTTCATTTCTCCGTGGTTAGTGGGAACACCAAATACGTTTTGCCCTGAGGGCGGAGTCTCCAAGCACGGATTCCTGATCAAATCGCCGCCCCTTCAACTTTTCAGCTCACAGGTATGCTAGCACAAATTAGTCATATTCCAGCAATCCCTTGATAAGCATCTGCTATTTCTGCTTTCCTGAGTTTTAATGAGAGACAAATTCCTTTCTCTTCTGCAGAATTCCTGGAAAAGGCGGTTTTTCATCCTGTCCAAATCCAGCACGGGCAGTTACATCCTGAAGTATCTAAAAGGCCAGAACATGAAAGGCTCCATAGCTGTTGATCAGTATGTAACTCAAGTGCAGCACCTTTCTTATTTTGAGTCATGTATCAACACTGTTAAGTGGCCACTGACTGATTATGCAGACTTGTTCCTGAGGGAGGTTCTTGATCACCTCAACTGGAGTGAGGTGATGAAGTGTCCAGTTCTGGGCCCCCAAGTTCAAGAGGGACATGGAACTGCTTGAGAGAGTCCAGTGCAGAGCCACAAAGATGATGAAGGGAATAGGACATCTCACTTACGAGGAGAGACTGAGGGAGCTGGGGCTCTGCAGCTTGGAGGAGACTGAGAGGTGACCTCATCAATGTTTCTAAGTATGTAAAGGGTGAGTGCCAAGAGGATGGAGCCAGGTGATGCCCAGTGACAGGACAAGGGGCACTGGGTGGAAGCTGAGGCATAAGAAGTTTCATTCAAATATGAGGACGAATTTTGTCCTTGTGAAGGTGGCAGAACACTGGGACAGGCTGTTCAGGGGAGTTGTGGAGTCTCCCTCTCTGGAGATATTTAAAACCCATCTAGATGCATTCCTGTGTGTTCTGGTATAGGCTTCAGCTTCCACCCAGTGCCCATTGTCCTGCCATCGGGGAACACTGACCAGAGCTTGGCTCCATTTTCCTGGCACTCACCCTTTACATACTTAGAAACATTGATGAGGTCACCTCTCGGTCTTCTCCAAACTGCAGAGCCCCAACTCCCTCAGCCTCTCCTTGTAAGAGAGATGTTCTGTTTCCTTAATTTTGTGGCTCTGCTTTGGATTCTCTCAAGCAGTTCTATGTCCCTCTTGAACTGCGGGGCCAAGAACTGGACACAGTACTTCAGATGTGGCCTCACCTTACCTTGGGCAACTTACAGTGTATGATAGATGTAGAAGTAAAAATACTGAATTCCTTTGGTGAAATTTGATACCTCTCTGTGAGTGGTTGTGGTGATATGCTATCTGCAAACTAAACATCTTGTCTCTCTGATCCCACAGGCTGTAGTCCTGTAGTAAAAGACATTTTATTTCCTGTGAGGACAGTGCTATGCATTCACTCACATGTCAGTAAGGATAGCCTATACCACTCTTAACTGTGGCACACACCCTCTTTCCCTTTATGGCTTTATGAAGTGCTTTGCAAGTTGTGCAGATATGTCCTGGGCTTTCATGTAGCCCTTTGGGCTAATGCTACTTGCCCCACTGCTTCTTACACTGCCAAAAACTTGCTCTGCTTGGCTTATCTGGGTTGGTCATTTAATTCCTCCCAGTGCAGTGCCCACTGCAGAAAGGCTGGGTGTCAGTGGGTTTGTATTAGAACCCTTTACAATGAGCTACATGGAAGAGAAACAATAAATATGAAGGGAAGTGTTAAGGATTTTGCCAGTCAGACCTGGAGCTTAATACTTCATGCTCATGGGACTGTTAGGCATGGAGGCCACTGGGCTCACATGGCTGTTGTGCTTTTTCCATTAAAAGGATTTTAATGGAAAAAAGGCCTGTAACTAGGGAGTCCCTTCAGGGTTGGTACTGGGACCAGTATTATTCAGTGTATTCAGTAGTGACCTGGATGAGGGCATGGAGTGCATTGTCAGCAAAGTTTGCTGATGGCACCAAGCTGGGTGGAGTGGCTGCCACACCAGAGAGTTGTGCTGCCATTCAGAGAGACTTAGACAGGCTGGAGAGTTGGGCAGGGAGAAATTTGATGAAGTTCAACAGGGGCAAGTGTAGAGTTGTGCACCTGGGAAAGAACAACCCCATGTATCAGTATAGGTTGAGGACTGACCTGCTGGAGAGCAGTGAAGGGGAGAAAGACTCAGGAGTTCTAGAGGACTGAAAGATGACCATGAGCCAGCAATGTGCTCTTGTGGCAAGGAAGGCCAATGCCATTCTAGGGTGTATTAGAAGGGCTGTGGTTAGTAGGTCGAGGGAGGTTCTCCTTCCCCTCTACTCTGCCCTGCTGAGGCCTCATCTGGAGTATTTTGTCCATTTCTGGGCCACTCAGCTCAAGAAGGACAGGGAGCTGCTTGAGAGAGTCCAACGTGGGGCCACAAAAATGATTAAGGAAGTTGAACATGTTCCTTATGAGGAGAGACTGAGGGAACTGGGGCTTTTTAGATTGGAGAGGAAGAGACTAAGGGGTGATCTAATTAATGTTTAGATATATGTAAGGGGTGAGTGCCAGGAGGATGGAGCCAGCCTCTTCTCAGTGATGCCCAGTGACAGGACCAGGGGCAATGGGTGGAAGTTGAGGCATAGGAAATTTCATATAAACGTGAAGAGGATTTTTTTCCATGTGAGGGTGACAGAACACTGGAACAGGCTGCCCAGGGAGGTTGTGGAGTCTCCCTCTCTGGAGATATTCAAGAACTGTCTGGGTGCATTCCTGTGTGATCTGGTATAGGTGATCCTGCTCTGGCAGGGGTGCTGGACCAGATGATCTTTCAGGGCCCCTCCAGCCCCTGATATTCTATGATTCTGTGATTTTCATTGTGAAGCTTGCAAAACAATTGCAGCTTGCTTAGTGGTATGTGGTTACATTATTACCATCATTAATGTTGTTATTATTTTTACTAATTTAATTTCTTGGAAGTTAATGGGACTGGTGCTTCTATTTAGGTATCCATTAAGAGTACTTCTGCTCTGTTCCTTTTCCCCTCCATTAAACCATTATTCATAGACATTTAATTTCAAATCACATTTATTGTTCTGCAGCTGTTCAAAAACGTCTGCAAGATTTTGGTTTTTATTGTCATTTCTTCTCTGGTTTCTGTCTTAGATCAGCAGCCCCATTTTTCAGAAACAAAAATCCAAAGTCTGGGCACAGGTCTTTGCAAAAGCTGATTTTACTTTTTGTGTTAGGAAATTTTCTTCATTGGAAGGACTTTTGTTTTAAATGTGAGCACTTGCTTCAGATCTATTTTTTCCTGTGGAAAAGATGTTTTTCCTATGCAGCTGTCATCCTGTTCATTCTGTGCTTAATGTAAGATACACATACACACACACACACACATGTGTCTGTAGTTATGTAGCATGTTTCATATGCTTATCTTAACAGAATCATAAATGTGGGAGTTGGCATAAGCAATTCTGAAATTATGGAAACGGTGAGGAAGATGTTTAAGTGCCTTCCAGAACAGGTGATGTCCATCAGTACTGGAAACAGGTGTTACTACCTCATTGGGAACAGCAGGTAGGCATAGAAAGATGTGCAAATACAGTATGACATTACAGTTAAGCTAATGCAACACTAAGCTGCTGCCCGAAGGCAAGGTCCTACTCCTTCACAGCTGCTCCTGTCTCTTCCTGTGTCTCAGCAACAGATGGTGCAGATCTGGAATGAGAGGATTCAGCTGGTTGATACAATGGAAAACTGCTCTGTTCTGTGTTGTTTTTTATCCTTCTGGCCACGTTAATTTTTGCTGGTTCAGGCAGGGGAGGTGGTCTTCCCTGCAGCCACAAGATCCAACATGCAAAAGTAGTAGGAGCATGCTGCTAGGAGTGGGGGTGGCAGCAGCAGTACATCAGTGTGGCAGTGCCGTGTCATATTCTACCAGTTAAGGGGCACGGAAGAGCAGAGAAGCTTTGTCTTCTCACCTAGCAGCTCCTGGGAGTTAGGAAAGCTTCTGCTCTTTGTGGATAAATCACAAGAAGTAATCTTGCCCTGGAATGTAGGTTGACAATAAAAGGAAGCAGATTGAAGGGGAAAATTCTCTGAAAGAGAAATATATCCTAAAAGCAATGACTGAGGCCTTTACTGCAGCAAGTGTGGTGTGCTTCCTGCTTTGCCCATCTGCAAGCCAGTCCTCAGCAAGGGCAGAAACTGCTGCTGTTGAGGTGCCCAGCCAAAGCTTGGCCTGGAGAGGGAAGGTATTTGGCACAGTGCTCCTCTGTTACTGCTTCCCAGCTCCTCCAGTTTCCCGGTTACAAATATTTAATGAGTTTTTTTTCTGTCTTCATGCAGAAGAGCAGCTGATGTGTGAAATGCTGATAAGTGCAGAAGGAAAACACATAACTGGGTGTTACTTGAGCGTGTCACCCCACACGCACTGCTCTCACAGACCACACTTGGTGGCAAGCATTTCAGAATTAATCCAACTAAATTCACCACAGGAATGAAACAGGGCTTCAGGTGTCCTTTCATGGCATGTGCTTGCCCAGACACATTCCCAAGCCTTGTTAGCTGTCTTCATGGCAGGACTTAGCAGAGCAGCATTACACACAGAAAATAAAGCAGAAAGCACCATTCTACCTCTCCATTTCTACCTCTGTGTCTCTTGCACATGCATACAGTCCCCTCTGCCTACCTTTTAGCACCCAGCTCTGGGCTGCACCTCTCTGAAGTCAGACTTTTCCATATTGCTGTGGCCAGCCAAGCAGTCTCTCTTGAAAAGGAAGATGCAGATTTTCCCCAGTAATTTCAGATCCCATAGTAAGAAGCATTTTGGATCCCATAGTAAGAAGCAGGTACGCAAAGGATTTTTCTTTGTGTTTTACCTGTGAATAGGTTTTAATTTCTTTTCTTCCAACCTATAGGCAGGAAACAAAGGACTGGGTCACTGTGATATCTTCAGCCTGCAGGGAGGCCGGAAGAGGTGGATGGTGCCCTCAGGTGACACTTTGACTGCACTTGATTTTAGAAAGAAGGAAGATTGTCATTTCATTAGAGCCTGCACAAAGGAATTTTCATGATCTTGGCCTTGCAAGGTGGCTCTTGCCTTGGTTAATCAGAAGTTTGTTTCCCATTTTATGCATTAAGCAGGCATTGCACAGTCTGTCTGCACTGGATTTGTTTTGACATTGAGGGAATCTCTTTGAAGAGTAAGTCACATGGAAATTAGAAGATGCTGAACACGATGCTGCAACGAAATGCACGTCGATGCCTCTGAGTGAAAACCCATGTGTTATTCCTACTGTGTGCTTTTGAGCTGTATTATGTTTTATAAACGAACCCACATCTAGTCTGTCAGTGTTCTGTTGGCTTGTACAATGGCTTGTATTAAAAATGCTGTGGCCAGCAGGAGTAGGGAGGTGATTGTCCCCTTGGACTCTGCTTTGGTGAGGCCACACCTTGAGTATTGTATTCAGTTTTGGACACTGCAATACAAGAGATATGTAGAGGTGCTGGAGTGGGTCCAGAGGAGGGCAAAAAAGCTGGGGAAGGGCCTAGGGAATAAATCTTATGAGGAGTGACTGAGCGAGCTGGGGATGGGTAGTTTGAGGAAGAGGAGGCTGAGGGGAGACCTCATTGCTGTTTACAACTATGTAAAGGGACATTGTGGAGTGGCTGCTGCTGGGCTCATCTCACAGGTAATTGGAGATAGAACAAAGGGGAATGGCCTCAAGCTGAGACTGGGGAGGTTTAGATTGGACATTAGGAAAATGTTTTTCACAAAGAGAGAGGTCAGGCACTGGAATGAACTGCCCAGGGAGATGGTGGAGTGACCAACCCTGGATGTGTTTAAGGGTGGGCTGGATGTGGTGCTTGGGGATATGGTTTAAGGTGAATCTTGTGCTGTAGGGTCATTGGTTGGACTTGGTGCTCCTGAGGGGCTTTTCCAACCTGGATGTTTTTGTGATTCTGTGAATGTTATGAACCAGCTGGAAGCCCTCTTAGTTCGAGCTCAAACACAGGTTTCTGCAGCTTAAGAGCCATCCAGGGTTACTAGTTCAGACTAAGCAGTAACCTTACATCTCTGCGGCTTCCAGTCAGCTCAGAGTGCAAGCACAGCGATTTATGTCTACCTGAACAAATGCCACGCAGGCACCTCTGAGCCATTAAAAGTAAAACTAGGAGTTGTGATTTGCTTTGGTACATTGTTGACCATGCCCATCAGGTGTCTGTTTTCTCATACTGAGATTATTTTCTTTCTAGAATCAAGATCTTCCAAATCCAGAAGGCAGAAGCAGACCCTCCTCTTTGCCGCTGTTGTTGAGTTCTGTAGATACAACCAGCTTCACAGAGAGGCAAAGCGACCAGAAGGTAAACAGAGCAGCCACTCTGTTTAATAATGAGTTTGCTCCTAGTGGTGACTGTAAAATTTGATTTGTGTAGTTGCTTTTCACAGAATCATAGAATAGTTTAGGTTGGAAGGGACCTCAAAGATCATCTAGTTCCTACCCCCTGCCATAGGCAGGGTCACTTCCTACTAGAACAGGTCACACTTCCATCAAAAGGCTTTTAGAGCTTCTGCAATGAGTGTGTAAGTGCTCTTTTCTGCTCTCTGATGGGGTTCCTGGGTAGGTCATAAATGGTAATACCAAAACCTCCCCACAGAGGAATGACTTTTGAGGAAAGTCACAGAATCACAGAATTACTGAGGCTAGAGAAGACCTCCAAGATCATGAAGTCCAGCCTATAACCTAACACCACGACATCAGCTATACAATGCCTTCATGTAAGGAAAGGCAAGTGTTGATGCCAATGAGAAGTTATATTCACAGGCTGCCTCAGCTGACTGAGAAAGATTGGCAGGCATGAAGTATGCCCCTGGCATGCCTTGGCAAAGCCCTGTGATGATTGTTTTGGCAGCTGCTAGCCACGTTCCTCCTGGTTTGTGATTGTGTTTTCCTTTGTCTCTCTTCAGGCTGTAAAGCTTAGTGGGGAGATCATGTCCAGTTCCTCTGTGACTTCAGATCTTCCCCTCAATATTTGAATAGAAGGGAATGAAGGCACTGCTGCTGTTCCAAAGCAATTGTAGTCTGTTGGTTTTCTTTAGTCACAAAGACTGGGCAAATGACCCAGCTAGGGGAAGCTGAATGCAGGTAAGGCACTTCCAGTGTATCTGTAGAAGTCAGCTTTATCTTTTGTATACAGGAGGTTGGTTCCTCAGAAGACAAGAGCAGGCCTAATTCAGATCCTGGCCCTCATCAGGCTCAGTGTGACTCATCAAGAGAAGTTTTCCCAAGCATGGTGAGCAGAATAAATGAAACAGCTCTTGACTTGTTCAGCCTGCAGAAGTGACTGATGGCTTTTATCTCATCTGAATTTCTAACTATAGATTATCCAGCTGCTTTTCCTATGTTGGTTTTCACTATGAAAGTTTCCTAAATATTTACTAACAATTTATTGTTTTGTTTAGCAGTGAAAATAACCTTCTAGGAACTTTTTTTGCAATACCCTGCTTGTTTTGCTTCTTGGAGGCAGGTCCTTGGTTTCTGTGCAGCAATTGCAGCTTGTGGCAGCTTTTACAAACTTGATCAGGAAAACTCTAAAGTTTCCTCCCATCACATTTCTCAGCTGTGCCCCAGTCTTCCTAAATGGTTTCTTTTTACAGCCTCTGCCAGTAGCAATTTAATCAATGTAACTGAACTGCAGAACAAGGACTTGTTAAATTGAGGCACAACTCAGGACTGACCTTCTGTCACCATAAATATGACTTCAATTACTTTAGCTTCCATATTGGGCAGGAATGATTAGAAAAGATACAATGATGAATGTTAGCATGTATTATTGGCTGAATGTTCTGACCTGTGTTTCCTGAACAAACAGCACCAGCAGTCTCAGATAGTTTTCAGCCATGCTCTGCCCTGGATTAGTGCCTTTACAGCAGAGTCAACAGAGCAAAAGGCACAACCAAGGCTCGACCACATCAGTGTGCGATTTGGCAGCTGAGTTTATACTGGCAGTTTGTGCACTGGACTGTGATCTGGAGTGACACATTCTGCTATCATATCTAGCAGGGTGGCAAATCATGTGCTGCAGTCACCATCCATGTATATAGGCTAGTAGCAAGTATGAGGCAGTACAGATACATTTAGGAGAAATAAGTAAAAATAGTTGTAAGAACATTGTTGTTCTGTGGGCAGTTAGCAGAGCTCAGCTGATGCACAGTACTTTGTGAAGCTGCAGTAAGTCAGTGGTGAGTCTGAGCTCTAAAATGCATTTGGTTAACTCCCAGTCTGATTTTAACTAATGCTGCTCTGGGTGCATACCAAGGCTCTGTCTCTTTCTTTCACATGTCTTTCTGTCTTATTCAGTAATTCTTCTCGTACTTATGATGCCTCCTAGAGCATGTATTATATGCAGCTGTTCAGACTAGGACAGACTGACCATGAAGGTTAAATATGAGGAATTTGGATTTTACCTTTTTAGCCTGAAGCAGATAAAATAGCAGGGAGCTCATATTTCTGTATCAGCATGTGTAAAAATAAATAACATTGCCATACAGCTAACAAGAAACAAAAACCTTTGTTCACTCTAAAAATATTTCACTTGCCTCATAAGTTTAGCATCTGCTAACATCTCTGAATCTATTCTCTGCTCAATGATGTCTAGACAGTTGACTTTCAGATTAATCCCTTGCCTTGACTTCCTGTTTGAAATATGACTCCACATTTCTGGTATCTGATTTGTTGTGCTTTGAATTGGTGATTCCCTCATCCAAGTCCAGATCTTGAGAACTCTTTGGTCGGTAGTTAGTCATGCAAACAGGCCTCTCAATGTCAGCTGAGTTTATTCACAGAATCACAGAATGTTAGGGGTGGAAGTGACCTCAAAAGCTCATCCAGTACAACACCCCATCCAGAGGATCACACAGGAGTGTGTCCAGGTGGGTTTTGAATATCTCCAGAGAAGGAGAGTCCACAACCCCCTGGGCAGCCTCTTCAGTGTTCTGTTACCCTCAAAGGGAAAGATTCCTTCTCATGTTTACATGAAACTTCACATGCCTCAACTTCCACCCATTGTCCCTTTTCCTGTCATTGGGCATCACTGAGCAGAGCCTGGCTCCATCCTCCTGGCACTCACACTTTACATATTTATAAACATGACCAAGTTCCTCCCTCAGGCTCCTCTTCTCCAAGTTGCAGAGCCCCAGCTCCCTCAGTTTCTCCTCGTAAGAGAGATGTTCCATTCCCTTCATCAACTTTGTGGCTCTGCACTGGACTCTTTCAAGCAGTTCTGTGTCCTTCTTGAACTGAAATTCACGCAGGCAGATGACTTGCAGAGGTGTGGGGACCTGGCTCTCTTTCAACCTGCACTCTGGAGCTACCAAACCACATCTGACTCAGCAGTTCAGTACCACATATTTTGATACACAACTTTCAATACCTGAAATGCATCAAAATAAGGAGCCCTGACTTGCCTCACCCTGTACTGCACATTACTGTACTGCAGACGCTTAGGTATCCTTGATGGGATCTGTTTGATGCACCTGATTTTCTGAAAGAGAAGTTCCTCTGCCCAAGAGCAGCACATAACCTTTCTTTAAGAAGCCCACATCTAGCAATTACTCAGTTGTTCTCTGGGTATTAATTCCATCTTGTGATACAGCCAATTTTCTCCATAGTCTGCTTTATCTCTAATGTAAATCCACATCACAGTTCAACAGACTTAAAGAACTTATTTAGCTGAATCATAGAATTGTTTTGGTTGGAAAAGACCTCAAAGAGCATCAAGTCCCAACCATCAGCCTAACACCACCATGGCTGTTAAACTATGTTCCAAAATGCAGTGTCCACCTATTTCTTGAACACCTCCAGGGACAGTGACTCCACCACCCCCCTGGGCAGCCTGCCTCAGTGCCTGACTACTCTTTCAGGAAATAATTTTTTGCCTAATCTCCAACCTAAACCTCCTCTAGCACAATTTCAGGCCGTTTTCTCTTGTTAAATCACCTGACACCAGGAAAAAGAGACCAACTCCCACCTCAGTACAGCAACCTTTCAGGGAGTTGTAGAGTTTTTTCCCCTCTTCTCCAAACTAAACAATCCCAGTTCTTTCAGCTGCTCTTCATCACTGTTAAGAGTAGCTATACAGTGAGGTTAACTTCTCTGGCAGCAAAGCACTTGGAGGAATCTGTTGGCAATCTGCTCTAGGGAAACACAATACTCTTGCACATTAACCTTCTCCTTCCTGTTGTCCCTACAGTCTGCAATGGTGCTAAGGAGAAACACTACACATTTGGTAAATGAGAGCCACTGTAAGTGATTGAAGGCTCAGTTTGGGAAACTGAGAGTGCTGTCTTCTCTCTGAGATTTCCTACGAGTCAGAGGATCTCAAGACTTGATAAAAATCACCTCCTTTTCCCTCTTCTCCCCAACTGTCTGCTGATTTGATTGACCTCAAGCCCCTGAGAAGTCACTAGAAATTCATTCATGACTTCAGATCATGACCCAGTCTTGTTCCTGCTGTGTTTTTTTTGATGAAGGACCTTTTTGAAAGGCTTTTAACAGGTTTTGTTCTGCCCCCTCCTGCATGAATTGCTTTATATGTCCTTTATACAAACAAGGAACAAAAATACACTCATCTTTAATTTCTGTTCAGTGCAACTTTCTTCTCTTTACGTGTAAGAGAGTAATTAGTTTAATTTACCTTACCTTGAAACCAGTGACATAGTCTGTGGCATATTTAGCAATTATTAAAATGATCACCATGGAAACCAAGGATGTAAATGGAGAGATAAAAAAATGGTTGCATCACAAACATGGCATGGAGAATTGCATTGGGAGGCAGATGAATACTAATTACTCTTCACTGTAGTGAAGTCAGCAAGGAAGCAGGGAAGCATACAATTTATCTTGGTGACTTAGACAGATAAACTTGGTGGAGGGATTAATTTCTCCTTGACTTAACCAAACTGCCACAAACAGAATGCAGTGTTCCAGGTATTTATAAGAGCAGAATATCCTTCGAGACACAAAGAATTCAACATCAGATCTCCAGCCTTGCAGGGTGTGTTCTAGTTCATGGAGAAGTATGAGATACTAAACTGCTCATTAGTCAGGGAAGTCCCAAATTAATTATTTACTTGTCAGCAAAGGCCCAATATATTCAGTCCACTTCTAGATTTCATACAGATGTTTGTTTTTCTAGTTTAAGGATTTTAGAAGTGAATGGAAATAAAAAATCCTTTCCACACAAGTGACCTTAAGTGCATGCAGATTCACACACAGAATGTTTAACCTATTTGATTTTTAAGCAAAAGAGCAGGTTGTAAACGTGCAGTCAGTTGGAACTGCCTGGTTACCACAGGTTCATCTATGGGAAGTGCTAATACCACTGGCCAGTGTTGTCCATGTGCAGTGAATCTCAGCATGGCAAGAAAGAGCACAAGTACAGAAGCCTTGTTGCTGTAACAGACTGGCTCTGAGCCTTCCTCACTTCAAGGAGTAGGATGTTTTCCCATGCTTTCTGTGGGTCTTTGCTGGTTGTATTTCTGCTCCATGTAAATGGCAAAATGCATCTCAAATAATCTGTGTAACTGAACCTGTTAAATGCAATCCCATTATTTTATCAGGATAAACATCTGGGAAAGAGTGAGGAAAATCTGCTGTCGTCAGACACAGACGAAGACATCCAAAAGGATGAAGAGGATTATTACCAAACTCCCAGCAGTATTTTAGCCAAGGTAGTGTATCAGGTGTGAGTTCTGATGGTTTGTTGACAGCCCCAAACAGACAAGAGACATTTGAGCATTCTGAGCACCTCTCCTATGAAGACAGGCTGAGAGAGTTGGGGCTGTTCAGTCTGGAGAAGAGGAGGCTCCAAGGAGACCTTATTGCAGCCTTCCAGTATCTGAAGGAGTCCTACAAGAAAGCTGCTTAGGGACAAGCTGCTTAGGGACTTTTTAGGGTATCAGGGGGACTGGGGGGAATGGATCTGAGCTAGAGGAGAAGAGATTATGATTAGACGTTAGAAAGAAGTTCTTTGACATAAGGGTGGTGAGACACTGGCACAGGTTGCCTACGGGGTGGTGGAATCCTCACCTCTGGATGTTTTTAATATCAGGCTGGATGTGGCTCTGGTCAACCTGATCTAGTGGGAATTGTCCCTGCCCAGTGCAGGGTAGGGTGTTTGGAACTACATGATCTTTGAGGTCCCTTCCAACTCTGACAATTCTGTGATTCCAATATTTAGTGAGCCAGTGAGAAGCTGGTAAGAGAATCTACTAGTGCTTTGCAAAAAAATACACAGATAAAGGGGGAGGTGATAGAGATTTCTTTTGTACAAGAAAAAAAAAGACACTAGACTCATTGAAAGGATCTTTCTGGTAGAAAGTGGCATTTTGACAGAAACATTGCTGATTTTGGTGAAATTCCCCAAATTGACTGTTTCATTGTTAATGACCTTTTTGCCTGTTGTATAACAGGGTGTATTTTTTTTTGCAAGTGAGAACTTCATTTAGAAAAAGAACTGTGCATTCTTTTTATGTATTCTGAAATCTACTCCTGTTGAAGCATCAGTAAGCTACATAAAAGCAAGCAGTACTTTAAAAACACTGTGAAACCTTTTCCTATCTACATTCCACTGTGAAACGAGGAGCAGGAGGAATCACATTGGTGATTAAAAAAAAATATTGACACCTCATTTGGGAGGCTGCTTTCTGTAGGCTTCCCATGTAGTTAGTGGCCAGGAGAAGTTAAGGTCCCTCTGCAAGGCTCTCCTACCTTCCAACAGATCAACACCTGCTCCTAGCTTGGTGTCATCTGCAAACCTACTGATGATGGACTCAATCCCCTGGTCCAGATCATCAGTACAGATATTGAACAGGATCGGGCCCAGCACTGATCCCTGGGGCACACCACTAGTGACAGCTGCCAACTGGATGTGGCACCATTCACCACCACTCTCTGGGCCTGGTCCTCCAGACAATTCTTGACCTATATCAGAGTGAATCTGTCCAAGCCACGAGCTGCCAGCTTTGCCAGGATATAACAAAGCCTTTGTGGTGGCACTTTAGAATATTGCTGGTTATGTCTTGTTACGGGTTGGAGTGGATCCCTTCCCCAGTAACTTACTGTCAGTCTGCCCCAGAGAGCAAAATCACCACAACTCAGGATTTGGAAAGTCAGAAAATGAAATTGTATTTTTACAATTAGACTAAATCACAGAACAGGTACCACCCTGAGGGGTGGTTGTAGCCAGGAGGAGGTTCCTCTCTTCTCTCAGGCAACCAGCACCAGAACAAGGGGACACAGCCTCAAGCTACACCAGGGGAAATTTAGGCTTGAGATGAGGAGAAAGTTCTTCACTGAGAGAGTCATTGGCTACTGGAATGGGCTGCCCAGGGAGGTGGTGGAGTCGCCGTCCCTGGAGCTGTTCATGGCAGGATTGGACGTGGCACTTGGTGCCATGGTCTAGCCTTGAGCTCTGTGGTAACAGGTTGGACTTGATGATCTTTGAGGACTCTTCCAACCTTGGTGATACTGTGATACTGTGAACTTTAGAGGTCGGAGGGGACCTCCAGAGATCATTGAGTCTAACCCCCCTGTCAAGGCAGGATCCCCTAGGGTAGTTCACACAGGAATGCATCCATGTGGGTTTTGAAAGTCTCCAGAGAAGGAGACTCCACAACCCACCCTGGGCAGCCTGTTCTGTCACACTCACTGTAAAGTTTTTCCTCACGTTGAGGTGAAACCTTCTCTGTTCCAGTTTGTAGCCATTGCTCCTTGTGTCATTGCTGCTGACCACCGAAAAGAGATTGGCCTCCTCCGCTTGACACCCACCCCTCAGATATTTGTACACATTTGATCAGATCTCCTCTCAGTCTTCTCCAGACTAAACATCCCCAGGGCTCTCAGCCTCTCTTTATAGGGGAGATGCTCAACATAACAGTATAGACAAAAGTAAAAAGCAACCAAATCAGCTGTTACAGAATAAAGCAACCTTAGAGGAAGTAGAGATGAAGTAAGCAGCGCAGCAAAGCAAAGCCAAGCAGCAGCGGGAGAGATAGCAGTGAGTGCAGCAGGAGTGAGAGAGAGATGCAAGCTGTGCTTCCAGATATGAAGTTTTCAATGCTCCAATGAAATCATATTAACTTATCTATTATTGCCATTTTATGGCCTCTCCCTGGAGCATTTACCTTTTCACTTGGAGACTCCACTACTTTACAATCCAGGTCTAAGTTTCTCTGTTCTTAATTTTTTTATGTCTTAAAATAGAAATCTAGCTCAAAGGGCCACATGTCCCCGTCTGAAAGTGTCACTAATACCAGATACCACTGATGTGTAGTTTCAGCCACCTTTCTAGCTCATGATTTCTGGGAATTGACTTATTTGGGAAAAGCCAAGCCATATTAGCCAATATGTTTCAGTACCATGAGCACCGAGTGAAATAAGGAAAACAAGGTCTTTTCTGTAGGCAGATAAATTATATTAACACCTTTTATTGTTGTGTATTGTCAACAGTGCACTTCTGAAGTGTCAAAGCCTGAGCCTACACCTGGGCCCGATGTCCCTGTGCAAGTAAACCCAGCAAAGGAGGACATTTATATGTCAATGAAATCGCTGTAAGTTACAACTTCATTAAGGGTTGGCAAATTAAAAGTGACATAATGGTACAGATAGAGCTGTCATCTGTGGTATGCACATAACAATATCTAGAGGCTGCCTCTCTTTTGAGTCCTCAGAAAGTTCAGGGCTTGTGGGAATAGCAGAGTGGAATTGAAAATCATCAATCTGATATTTAAACTCACATTGCATACTCCTGTATTTAGACTGACTCTGACTATGGGATGAAGCACTGGCTTGTACTCCTGGTAGGTTTTCATGACATAACAGCCAGGCACACAGGTACCCAGATATCACAGCTCAGGCAGCCTTTCAGACAGGTGCTCTCCAAAGAAGGCAGCATTATCTAGTGGTTAAAAGAGAAGGGTAGACACAGGGCATCAGCTCCTAGATTTTCCAGTAAATTATAGGATCCTGAGTAGCTCATCTCCTTCCACCTATTTTCCCACCCAAAGAATGAGTCTGATGCTGTGTACTTTGAAGGGACAGTGTTTCCCATGTCACAAAGAAAGACCTGAACTTTGTGTCACAGTTGTAGTGCCAGAAGGAAACTCTGCAATCTCCCCCATGTAGCACAGTATACTGAAGTGTGCCTGTAATAGAAAATCAAACCTTCTGAGCCAGAGGACTGGTTATTAGCTGTTAGCTGTGGACTGCCAACTAGATTCAGGTCTTATGCCACATAGTGGGAGGCAATTGGAAATGCAGACCCACAACCCAGAGTATTCCAGTAGATTTATTTAAGCTCATCTATGTCATTGGGAGTGCCTGGAGGTAATTACTGTGAAAACCTCACAAGTCTGTGCCATCTAAAATGTACCAAGAGCAGCTTTTGCTGCAAACCCCAGTTTGTTTGGGATGCGTAGGAGGGTTGGATTCCAGCATTATAAGGCTCATCAAATAAACCTAAAATGATTTGAATCACATCTGAGTTATTTTATCTCCCAGGGGGACAGTGTTACATCCCTGCAGAAGCCAGTACAGCCAAGGCCAACAATCTGTACTCAGTTTCTTTGTCGAGGCATGTTGTTAGCTGGAATGTTTTCAGGCTTAATACTTCATCTTTAAATACTGGAAAGGTTTATTTGGGGCTTTATGGTCCATCTTTAGAAGGACTGTTTATTTTATTTAGCTCTAATTGTGGTCACTGGATACTCTACAAGAACTTGTTATTCTTTGCTTCACTGATAGCTATTTGACCCAGCTTCAAACACAGCAAGTGTGCCTGGAATGATCAAGCCAGTTAATTTTTTATTACCATTCCTCTTCAGCAGGTTGATGGATGAGAGCTGCCAGCTCATGTGCAGACATGGTGGGCTCCCATCTCCTCACAAATGCCAGGACAGCTGTCCAAGAGACTCAGAAGCAAATAGAGACCTAAAATTCCCAGAAAGCAGCACCAGCCCACAGCCAACCCCCCAGAGAAAGCAAAATTCAGTGCCACTTTCGGTGGTTCAGTTGTCTGTATTGCTAAGGTAAGTCTCTTCTCCATTTTCCCTACAGAGAAGACAGACATGTTCATGGGTTTCACTTGAGAGGCTGGTGCAGCATGCCAGGCCTGTCAGAGTTTGAGGAGCTCAGTCACATATTGTAGTTTTAGGTATTCCTGCAAGGATCAGGGATTTAGACTCAATGATCCTTATGGGTCCCTTCCAGTTTGAGCTATTCTATGATTCTGTGGTGTGGCAGGGTTAAAATTACCTCCAAAAATAAAATCACCAGACTAGCTCAGAAGGTTTGGAAGTAAGATAAAGCTCTATAGTTACAGCAAAACTAAAATCTGTAAGTGTAGAATGCAATGCATATGTACAAAGCAGAGGTGATTGGTAGTAACCAGCAATGGCTTCACTGAGAGCAAGTCATGCCTGACAAATTTAGTGGCTTTTTATGATGAAGTCACAGCAACAGTGGACAAGGGAAGGCAACTGACATCATCTGCCTCGACCTGAGTAAGGCATTTGACTCTGTCCCACATGACATCTTGGGCACCAGACTGGAAAAACGTGGACTTGATGGGTGGAGCACTGCTGGATAAGGAATTGGCTGGATGGTCGCATGCAGAGAGTGGTGATCAATGGCACAATGTCCACCTGGAGACCAGTGACAAGTGACACCCCTCAGGGGTCAGTGCTGGGACCAGTGCTCTTTAACATCTTTGTCAGTGATATGGACAGAGGAACTGAGTGCACCCTCAGCAGGTTTGCAGATGACACCAAGCTGTATGGCACAGTCACTTGATAGAGGGCAGGGATGCCATCCAGAGGGACCTGGACAGGCTGCAGAGGTGGGCCCAGGCCAACCTCATGACGTTTAACAAGGCCAAGTGTAAGGTCCTGCACCTGGGTCGGTGCAATCCCAGGCACAGATACAGGCTGGGTGATGAATGGCTGAGAGCAGCCCTGAGGAGAAGGACCTGGGGGTCTGGGTCGACGAGAAGCTCAACATGAGCCGGCAGTGTGCACATGCAGCCCAGACAGCNGTCTTGTAATGACAGGATGAGGAGTAATGGGCTCAAACTGGCAGAGGGGAGATTTAGACTGGATGTTAGGAAGAACTTCTTTACAGTGAGGGTGGCGAGACACTGGAACAGGTTGGAGGGTGTGGATGCTCCCTCTCTGGAGGTGTTCAAAGCTAGGTTGGATGAGGCCTTGAGCGAACTGTTCTAGTGGGAGGTGTCCCTGCCTATGGAGGAGGGTTGGATCTAGATGATCTTTAAGGTCTCTTCCAACTTAAACCATTCTATGAAAAGGGATTTTCATATATTTACAATTTAGAAATAACACAAAGATCCCTGCCCTCAACAAACCCAGAAGGTGCTAACAGCCACCTTCTTCTCCCCAAAAGAGACAGAACTAAGCCCCACGGTTACCTACTCAGCCAAGATTAGTGTAGCCATGCAAGATCAGCCAGCACAGGGACAAGAGGAGGAGGCAGAAGGGGCAGAGAGAAGAAGAGTTTGTGCAAAGCTTATATACCAGTCCAGCAAAC
This sequence comes from Tricholaema leucomelas, assembly GCA_013400475.1. Classification (NCBI taxonomy): domain Eukaryota; kingdom Metazoa; phylum Chordata; class Aves; order Piciformes; family Lybiidae; genus Tricholaema lacrymosa; species Tricholaema leucomelas. The sequence goes on from WAAF01000029.1 coordinate 302,517, forward strand.
AAAGGAAATGATACAGACTTACCTATTATTTTTCTTCTATAACCAGTCCTATTTTATTTACTTTCTACCTTTTTTTTTCTATTCAATATTCAATGTTTGTAATTTCAAAATGAAGCTAGAGTGTTAACTCTAAAACCACCACATATGGTCTTTGATGTTTTCTGTCGCAGTCAAGTTACAGATGAGACCCAGCTGCAGAAGTTGGACATTTTCATCCCTCTGGTTGATATTAACAGTTACCTAAAACTTACTGAGGCAGCAGGGCATATATGGTAAGCTCTGGATGCTCTGTGGTGGTACCTGTTGGATGAGAATGAGTGACAGAGACAGAAATGTCCAACCACAGATATCCATATACGCTTTTGGCAGTGCACAACAGGGCAGGGTCAGTGTGTGCTGTTCCTTGAGTGATTGCTCTCTGCTCTTTCTGACTCCGTGTACTTGAGTTTCTATTTCAGCTGCTGTTGAACAGTGCTGTAATCACTCAGCCTGCTGTCTAATAATTCTCATCCCATCCCAAAACCTACTCTTCTGACGTTGGTGTGAAACCACTGGATAACTGCTAGTCAGTTTTACCTTTGATTTGGTGTCTTGAGAGATACAGTGAGAGGATAGATCTTGTCATAGCGTTAACCTGTGTTGGTTGTGAGCACAAAATTATCTCTAAATTAATCCCAGTAGTGGTTCAGTGAGTGCTGGGCAGATTTTCACAAGTAGGTGTTGCAGGCTAGAGCACATCCATCCTCTTAGCAGCCCCACTGGAAATCAGTGCTCTTCCTAGATCTTGAGTATCAATGACTGGGATTAAGAGGATGGAGCAGAAAAATGCTCAGTGCATGTTCCTGTGCTTCCTATTTCACTGCCACACAGCACTGAGACTGCTTTTTTCTGTTGTGTTTTGGCCACTGTCAGCAAGAAGCTACTGTCAGCTACTGCAAAAGGGGCTGGGAATGGGAACCCACCTCAATAATTGTATCTACATCGACATTTAAAGAGCTTTCCCAGCAGAAATTCATATTGAAAGAACTTGAAACACAGCACTAGGTCTGAGTGTCAGGTCAGCTAGTTGTGAATAACTTAGAAGCAATGTCTGTCAGAGACCAACATGAAGAGATACTGGAATTTTCATAAAGATCCTGTAAGAAAGCCATGGATCTCTGATCCTCACAGTGTATCATAGGTGAAACACATGACAATAGATTTTAATTCCATTTTGGGAGGGGGGTAATTTTGAAAATCATCCCAGTCAAAGACAGGACTGAAATGCCTGCAGCAGTGTGCATGTACCTGCAGCAAATCTGGCTGGCTGCTTTTCAGCTGGAATGCCTACCTCTCACTTGGTGACCTTGCTAGCACCAGTTTCACTCCTTACAGTTGCTGTTAACAGTGCCATGTGCAATTTTAGCAGGACCCACTGGGATGGTTTCAGCTAGAACCAGACCAAAAAGCCACAAAGTTACTCACCCTGTGTTATTTCCAGAGGGCAGGACCATAAATGCAGCTCTGTTGAGCCAGTGCCACTCTGTTAGCAGTAAGTGGTAATCCTGTGTGTGTCCTCCATATCCCCTAGTGTCTCACACTGGGCTGGTCCTTGCCGACTGGGGTGTTTGTTTAATCATGGAGACCATATCGTGGCTGTGAATGATCTGCAACCCCAGGACGTGGAGGAGGCTTACTTCTTCATCAGCAGGTCCACAAGAAAGGAGGTAAGGTTGCCTAAGCTGAAGGTGGCACTAGATCAGGTTGTCTAGAGCCTCATCAAGCCTGGCCTTAAACAATTCAAGGGATGAGGCTTCCACCACCTCCCTGGGCAACCTGTTCCAGGGTCTCACCACCCTCATGGTGAAGAACTTCTTCTGAACATTCAGTCTGAATCTACCCATTTCTAGCTTTGTTCCGTTCTCCCCAGTCCTATCATACCTGACAGCTTAAAAGTCCCTCTGCAGCTTTCTTGTAGGCTGCCTTCAGATACTGAAAGCCACTTTACCCTGGTTTAAGTTGGGCACTAAAAACTTCAGTACTAAACAGCTGCTCCTCAGCATCATTCTGATGTAGTATCTCTTATTTCTGGGCTATTTGGGGAATGCAAAATCAGTAGTGCTAGTTTTGAACAGGACTGAGCCCAGCACTGATCCTTGGTGAACACCACTAGCGATTGGTTGCCAGCTGGCTGTGGCACCATTCACCACCAGCCTCTGTGCCCAACCCTCCAGCCAGTTCTTGTCTTACTGCTGCTGACCAGCATTTGAAGGATGTGGGAAATTTCTAAGTAGTGCCTTAATACCACTTAGAAATTAATACCATGTAATACATGCTTACACTGTTTTTCTCTCAGGAGGATTCACATGTCAGTATCCAGGTTCTCAGACCCATACCTGAAGATGTTCCTATCTGAATTTTGCTGAGAAGGTTGATGTTGTGAGATGCTGTTGCCATCTCAAGAAATCCAAGCCACTCTCAGCAAGTCAAAAAAAGACTCATTTCTATTAATAGGGCATTTTTAGTAGGTAGTAAAAACACGAGTCGGGTAACGGCAGAAAGGTTGATCAGATATAACAAAGCATAAACAGGCCTCTCTTGTTTTGTTTTCTGTTTTTCCAGGTGAAACTTACTGTATGTAGGATTCCACATTCAAGTGTCTTCCATGTTAAAGGCTGCTCATGTTCCTGAAAAAAAACCCCAAACAAACCTCAATGATTCAGTAAGTACCAAAGTTTAAGGAAAATGATCAGGGAGAAGAATGTGATTTATGGTGTATAGAGGTAAAGTTTATCCTCTGGAGCTGCCAGACATCTGTTGTTGCTCAAAGAATAGATAATGTGGATTTCATTTTCATTTTATGCCCTAAGAACCTGTTTTGTTGACACAAATGGCATATGTTTGGCTTGTATTTACTGTTGGCATGTTACATGAAAAAGGTCCTGGGGCTCAAATCAAACCTTTAGCCTGTGCTTACTGTGTACTGCAGCAGAAAGTACTGAGTCACACCTCTTCTTTTTGCACTGAGCTACACAGATTAATACTGAACTCCTGATCACTTAGAGGTGTAGAAAACAACCTTTATTTGCAACAAAGCTGTGTTTTCCCCTGTTTCCCCTTCAGCAAGCTGAGAGCTGTTGTGTTGGAAGGAAGGGTAGAAAATAAATTGTTGTGTACTGATTTGGGCCTCCCTTTTGTGTTATGAGCCTCATATTTCACAGCTACAATATACATTCAAGGCATGACAGGAAAAAGAGATGGCTGGAATTAAAGAATCTTTCTGAAGCCCCTTTGGGTTCATTGGCAGTCAAAAGAAGTCTTAAGTGAAGGAAGAATGAATCAGAGGGAGAAATGATGCAAGAAAGTCGTGTGCAGCCAGCCCACTGCAAGCAGAGTTCACTGAAAGAGTTTTGACACTACTGAGTACTACCATAGGGATGCCACTGAAACTGAAGCATTTCCAGAGCAGGTGCTCATTTGTTTCACAAACAAGGACATTTCCTGTAAATATTTATTTGTAAATGTGTCTTGCTCCCATTGCTGTCATAAAAACATGACTGATTTTCAGCTAGGATCACACTAAAAGCTGCTGCTGCTGCTGCTGCTTGGTAGGGAGCTGCCTGCAAGGATGACTTTTGGCTACTGGAATGGGCTGCCCAGGGAGGTGGTGGAGTCGCTGTCCCTGGAGCTGTTCAAGGCAGGATTGGATGTGGCACTTGGTGCCATGGTCTAGCCTTGAGCTCTGTGGTAACAGGTTGGACTTGATGATCTGTGAGGTCTCTTCCAACCTTGGTGATACTGTGATACTTCGGTAGATGCTGAAAGGGAGCTTTGTCCTGTGCTATAGTGACCTCTGTTGCTTACAGACACTCGGTGTCATAAGGTGTCTGTTCTCTACATGGGGATATATGCATTTGTATCACAGAACGGTTTAGGTTGGAAGGGACCTCAAGGATCATCCAGCTCCAACCCCCTGCCATAGGCAGGGACACCTCCCACTAGAGCAGGCTGCTCAAGGCCTCATCCAGCCTGGCTTTAAATACCTCCAGGGAGGAAGCATCCACAACCTCCCTGGGCAACCTGTTCCAGTGTCTTACCACCCTCACTGTAAAGAACTTCCTCCTAACATCCAGTCTAAATCTCTCCTCCTCCAGCTTAAACCCATTACCCCTCGTCCTGACATTGCCAGACCTTGTAAATAGTCCCTCCCCAGCCTTCCTGTAGGCTCCCTTCAGATCCTGGAAAGCCACTATAAGATCTCCTTGAAGCCTTCTCTTCTCTAGGCTGAAGAGCCCCAACTCTCTCAGCCTGTCCTCATAGCAGAGGTGCTGCAGCCCTCTGAGCATCTTCGTGGCTTCGTATGTATGTGTGTCTCTGCACAGACAGCCCTTTCAACGCCACTGAGACACAAACACCAAGATGATAAATGTGCCACCTGATAGATACATATTGTATATATGTATTGCTGTAAGATGGATTGTATTAATATACAGTGAAGTGGCAACAAACTGAATCATTGTTTTTTGGGTACAGATCACAGGATGTCAGGGGTTGGAAAGGACCTCTGGAGACCATTGAGTCCAACCTCCCTGCTAGAGCAGGACCATAATCTAGTGCAGATTGCACAGGAACACATCCAGACAGGTCTTGAAAGTCTCAGAGGAGACTCCACAACCTCTCTGGGGAGTCTGTTCTAATGCTCTATGACCTTTACAGTAAAGAAGTTCTTCCTCAAGGTGGAACTTCCAGTGCTGTAGTTTACATCCACTGCCCCTTGTCCCATCACAGGGCACAAGTGAGCAGAAGCTGTCCTTGTCCCTTCCTTCTTGACCCCCAGCCCTCAGATATTTATAGACATTGATTATGTAGAATCATAGAATGGTTTAGGTTGGAAGGGACCTCAAGGATCATCCAGCTCCCCCCCTGCCATAGGCAGGGACACCTCCCACTAGAGCAGGCTGCTCAAGGCCTCATCCAGCCTGGCTTTAAACACCTCCAGGGAGGAAGCATCCACAACCTCCCTGGGCAACCTGTTCCAGTGTCTTACCACCCTCACTGTAAAGAACTTCCTCCTAACATCCAGTCTAAATCTCCCCTCTTCCAGTTTAAACCCATTCCCCCTCATCCTGACATTACAAGACCTTGTAAATAGTCCCTCCCTAGCCTTTGGTCTTCTCCTTTCCAGACTAAGCAGCCCCAGGTCTCTCAGCCTTTCCTCATCAGGAAGTGCTCCAGTCCCTTCATCATCCTCACAGTTCTCCACTGGACTCTCTCAAGTAGATCCCTGCCCCTCTTGGACTGGGGAGCCCAGAGCTGGATAGAGTATTCCATATGGGGCCTCACTAGGGCAGAGCAGAGTGGGAGGAGAACCTCTCTTGATGTGCCGGACACACTCTTCTTAGTGCACCCCAGGATACCCTTGTATTGATATGCAGTGAAGTGGCAACAAACTGAATCACTGGGTTTTGGGTACACATCATTTTATCTTGCCAGATACAGCCAAAATAACTACTAGTTTAGCAGTCATAGGATTATTGATATGGAGAGATTTATATAAGCTTTGATTAAGGTGGATTTGGCCCAGAAGAGATATTTGGGCATCTTCCAATTGAATTAGGCCAAAGCACCTAGCACAGTAAGAAACTCCACTCAGATAAAGTCAGTGTTGGTGCCACTGCCTCTAGCAGTAATTGTGATGAATGTGCTGGGTATGCTTCCTTTAAAATCTAGTCTGGAATTTACAACTGAAAATGGTTATAACATTTTATTTAGCCAAAGATGAAAACAGCATCAATATAAATACACACAAATATTTATACAGTCTGTTCAGACTCAGCTCCTATTCAAAATGTTAATTTCTAGACCGAATGTTTCCACAGCCCAGCTCTTCTGCTTTTCAGATAGGAATGTCTGGGACATGCTCATTTGTCAAGGTGGGAAAGGATCACATTTTGATACTTCTGTTTCAGTGGTGTTCAAATGCCTGGTCGTGCTGAATGAATTCTGTATTAAGACAGAGGGAATCTCCAGTTCTGGAACTACAGAGCCTGAAAATGGAACAGAAGACATTCCTTGGGAGCTCTTCAAAGCTACTGTGAGACTCTTCTGCCTCTTTGAGCACAACAAATCCACTTCTGCATGAGGGATCTCTGAAGGATGGGATGAGCTATCGCCACACAGGACTTCTTTTAGCTCTGCACTGCCTCTTTGACCACAAGAAGTTCATTTCTGCATAAAGAATCTCTGAGGGATGAGCTATCACCATACAGGACTTCTTCCAGCTCTGCACTGCCTCTTTGACCACAACAAATCCATTCTGCCTAAGGAATCTCTGAGGGCTGGGCTGTCACCACACAGGACTTCTTCCAGCTCTGTAACTGTGCCAGTCTGCCAGGACAGTTTTCTAGGCCTGAATCCTAAAATCACAGATCATCTAGTTCAAGAGTATCTGCTGAGAATGTTACCCTTGACCTTTCCTACCCAAGGTTTGCCTTCTGAGCTTCAGAAAAGGAAAGTCCAAACCTTCCTGTGCTGTTCCAAGGGTCATGTCTCTGTACAATTAGGAAGTTTTTTTCCTAGTATTTGTCCTAGATAATTTTTTCAGAAAATGAACCTGATTTTTTCTTTCCCTGATTTCAGTGGGCATGGACTTGATTGACACTGTCTGCAGAGAAATCTTCATTCCAGAAGATGTTTTTTCTGCCTCTTCTCCCTTCTTCTCGTTTTTTTTCAGGCCAATCATCTTGCACTCTTTACACACCTGTCCTGAAAAGTAGTCTTATGTGATTTAACTGTGAGATACTGTCCTGTGCTTCCAGTTATGGGTGAGCAAAGGAGGTGAGACAGCCAAAAAGCAATTTCCTGGAACTTCACAGAGCAAAGGAGCTGTGAACTTCCACCATGGTGGTGGAAGAAGAGTCACTGGTGTAGAACCTACAGGCAAAATTGCTGCTAAAGTAGATGCTGAACAGTGCATGCTGCAATCTCATGCCTGTGGAATAAAGTTACTTTAGGACAAAAGTAGGATTTGGGCAAATAGAGCACAAAGAGGATAATTCCAGGGTGTTTCAGAAAAAAACAGGGGCTTCTGTCCTTCACTAAACAGTTACTGATGTGTTTCCCTATAGGTGGTGACTCTATCAAGTTTGCACAGTGACACATAGAATCAGAGAACCTTAGAGGTTGGAAGGGACCTCCAGAGACCATCAAGCCCAACCCCTTTGCCAAGGCAGGATCCCCTAGGGTAGTTCGCACAGGAATGCATTCAGGTGGGCGTGGAAAGCCTCCACAAAAGGAGATTCCACAACCTCTCTAGGCAGCCTGCTCCAGGGCTCCATCACCCTCACTGTAAAGAAGTTGCCTCTCATGTTGAGGTGAAACCTTCTATGTTCCAGTTTGTAGCATCTGCCCTACAAAGAGAGATTGAGCAACCTGGGGCTGTCTAGTCTGGAGAACAGAAGACTAAGAGAGGATCTGATCAATGTCTATAAATATGAAGTGTAGGTGTCAAGTGGAGAGGGCCAATCTCTTTTTGGTAGTCAGCAGCAATGAGACAAGGAGCAACAACTACAAACTGCAACATAGAAGGTTTCACCTCAACATGCGAAGAAACTATAAAGCAAGGGTGACAGAGCACTAGAACAGGTTGCCCAGAGAGGTCGTGGCAGAGAGTCTCCTTCTCTGGAGACTTTCAAAACCCACCTGGATGAATTCCTGTGTGGACTACCCTAGAGTATCCTGCCTTGGCAAGGGAGTTGGACTCGATCTCAGGAGGTCTCTTCCAACCTCCAGCATTCTGTGATTCTGTGAGTTGACACAGTAGCAGATTTATGTAAAACACAGCTAGAAGAATCTGAAATGTTCTTGCACTATTGACCCCCTTGGAAGCAACCTGTTTGCCAGCTGCAGCGTGCTCCACTTTGAATTGCCAAGCTTCTGCAAGCTGGCTGTACAAGAGAGACAAAACTCCAGTGCCTGCCACACAGATTATGTGACTAGCTAATGATTAACATGCTCCTCGCTAACTGTTTTGTTTCCTGCCATTGGGTCCAGCCAGTGCCTTTAGCTTGTTTCCCTGGCAGTTAACTCCCACGCTGCACTCAGTTATCAATGGCTGCTAATTCCCCCCACCCCCAAATGCCCAGATATGAATCACGCTCTTTCTACCACTCTGGTATCCTTCTCCAGCAGGAAGATGGCAATTGTCCAAGAGAAAAGCAAGGTCTTGGTAAGGCAGAAGGTAATGATAAAAGAAGTCTCCAAATTAGTGTGAGGTCATTGAAGTTAAGAAAAAGAAAAAAGCCCTTTGTACAGCTAGAACAAACCAGACCACACAACCCTCACTCTTCCTGATCATGGCAGCACTAGCAAGAACTGGGGTTAGAGTAAGAGTGATCAAGAGAGCACAGGTCCAGCCACAGAAGGTTACCTCTGCTGTGAGAGACAAGCTCTGCATAGAATCAGGGTTGGAAGGGACCACAAGGATCATCTAGTTCCAACACCCTGCCATGGGTAGGGACACCTCACACCAGATCAGGTTGTCTAGAACCTCATCCAGCCTGGCCTCCAGGGATGGGGCTTTCACCACCTCCCTGGACAACTCATTACAGTGTCTTATCACCTTCATGGTGAAGAAGTTTTTCCTAGCATGCAGTCTGAATCTACCCATTTCCAGCTTTGTTCTGTTCCCCCTAGTCCTATCACTACCTGACAGCCTGAATCATCTCCCCAGCTTTCTTGTAGACCCCCTTTGGATACTGAAAGGCCACAGTTAAGGTCACCTCAGAGCCTTCTCCTCTCCAGACTGAACAGTCCCAAGTCCCTCAGTCTCTCCCCAGAGGAGAGGTGCTCCAGCCCTCTGATCATCCTCATGACTCTTCTCTGGACACATTCAGCAGTGTAGTGTCTGGCTGCAGTGTACTCTGTAGAGTCCCTCCAACCTGGGGTACCCAACCAGGGAGGGTTCAGCGTGGCCTGACTTTGAGCAAGTGGAGTCAATAGAGCAGTGGCTGCAATGGAGGAAAAGGAGAGTGATGCTGCCTCACAGGGAGAGAGCAGATCACTGGTGAGCTGGGGACACCATGTTTTGCCTCTGGTTTTCTGGTGACTTCAGGAGAGCCATTTCCTTGCACACAGTAAAATTCCAGGAGTGATTTTCAGGCACATTTGCGTTATGTTTTCTCTTGTCACGAATGTGAAACACTTGCTAGAAACACCTCTATCAGACTCCTGTGCTACAGGCGTGGTTGCTTACTGCCCCATGCTATGGAGAGATGCTGATGTGCCCATTTGGTGCTTAATGTCTTGCAGAAAGGTGGCTTGCCCAGAGTTGCCCTTCAGACAGCACTGTCACAAGTAAATGTGACAAGTGATGCTCCCACTTCCCTGCAGTGAATGGGCTCACACTGTCTGCATGCTGCTTACCAGAGCTGTACCAAGCAGAGACTATGGAAATCTGTCAGGTAGATTCATCCAGCCCCTCAGGCCCCATTAGGGGACCTAATACTTACAAGGCTACTTGCCTGCTGGTGCTCCCTCTGCCAGTTCAGGGTCTAGAAAGACAGTGTACTGATCCTTCAGCAGAAAGCCTTAGCCACAGGCCTGACTACCTTCACCCTTGGGAGCTGACAATGTAATCTGAGATGTGCTGAGAGCTTTTTTGGTTCCTTTCCCAGGGACAGCCATCCCTTGTATGTGCCTCACTGTAGCCAGCTGCTTCCTGGCCAGCAAGTTGGCCAGCAGGTTGCTGTGAGGAACTTGGAGTGTGCTGGGCAGTTCCTAGAAATGCCACATTTCAAATGTTCCCTTTGGCACCTTATCACTTTCTAATTTATTGCATCATTTAAAGAGGAGAGGCCAGCCAAGGCAGATACAAATCTCTCATTCAGTAAAAAACCCTTTAGAGAAACCACCTCTCTGCACTGCAGGGGGGATACTTGGCAGTCAGGAGCCCTTTGCTGTCTGATAACAGCTGCACAGTGACTCAGCTGTCCCATCTTGCAGCAGGATGAGCTCTTTAGAGGATACCAAGCCACTATGGCAGCAGCAGGACTGAATGTGCAGCAGCAAGTGGTTGGCCACATTCACTTTTCTATCCTGAGGTGCCTGTGTTGTGCCTGAGAACTGGTTTCTTTTATAACCCAGCAGTGGAGTGTGGAGAAGTTAAGAAGTCGGTGGGTGCCCTAGGACAGTGGCTATTGGTAATTCTAAACTTGTGGTTTAAAATCACAGAGTCACAGAATGTCAGGGGCTGGAAGAGACCTCAAAAGATCATCCAGTCCAACCCCCTTGCAAAGCAGGATCACCTATACCAGATCACACAGGAACACATCCAGATAGGTTTTGAATGTCTCCAGTGAGGGAGACTCCACAACCCCCTGGGCAGCCTGTTCCAGTGTTCTGGCACCCTCACAGGGGAAAAAATCCTCATGTTTACATGAAACTTCCTATGCTTCAGCTACCACCCATTGCCCCTTGTCCTGTCACTGGGCATCACCCAACAGAGCCTGGCTCCAGCCTCCTGGCACTCACCCTTTACATATTTATCAACAGTGATGAGGTCAAATGTTCCTTGCCAATAGAATTATTCAAGAATTGATCCAGCACAGGGGGGTCTTCTCTGAAGAACTGAACACTTCTACCACCAAAGCAAACAAAATCATCTGCAGAACTTTGGTCTGTAAGGTCTCCTTAGATTCCCCTTCTTAGTTTCATTCAGTTTTTCCATCATGTCAAAGAAACAGTTGATGAAACTGATGAAAGGAAATAAGAACCAAGAGCAAAGTCCAGCAAGCAGTTCTCAGGTGGCCAGAGAGCAGACCTGCAAACCTGTGCCACCTTTGGTCCTGACACTTCTAGCAACAGAGGACATCAGTGCTGATTATGCCAGATGAATTGCTGCCACTTAATACCATTCTAAGGACCCATAATCCTGGGTAGTGCTGTAGAGCAGTTAACACCACTTGCAATTGTAGGCTGTAAACCTGAGACAGCTGATGCCATTGGTACTGTCATCTCTTCCAACAGTGTTAGAGTTGGATCAGCCAATTAGCTAGAGATAGAGACTATCTTTCCTTGGAGCCCTCTTCTGTTTAAGCTCAACTCTACACAGCATCTGCCTGGAACCACCAGTGTGTTGCAGGCCTGTCTCCAGTGGCCCTGGTACTGAGAACTGAAGTACACCACACACCAAAAAAAAAACCCCAAAGCAAAAAGGATTCTGACCTCTCCACAGGCAGAAGTTCCTTGTAACAGTGAAATCCCCAAGCCCTTGCTCTGGAAGAGAAAACAAAACAATATAAGTCTTCATCTCTTGTAATGCCAGAAGAGAAATGAGGCAATGGGAGGAGAAGCTTGGAAGAGCTTGAGCACATGCCTTGGCAGCCCCTACTTTTGTGTGAAAAGCACTGAATTGTTAGTTGGAAAGGCCCACCACAAATTTGTATTTCTCAGACATGTTGGTTTCCATGTGGGAAACCACCTGGAAATGTTGTCCTGGGAGAAAGAAAGGATCTTGTACATTTGCCCAGGATTTCTGGGCACTTAACCATCCTAAATCTGTGCATGGACCAGCTCCAGTGCTCTATGAAGCATCAGTCCTGGTGTGCCTGTGCTGCAGAGAGGATCTCTAGAGAAAAGCAGCAAAGCACAGCAGCCACAAGGTGTGAGCACAGGGACACATCCACTGACCAGCTCCTGTGCAAACAGCCATGGCTGGGGCACCCCCATCTGAGGTTTCCAGCTCTTGAGTCTCTAGCATGAAGTTGGACATCCTCCTTATAGGGAGAGACTGAGGGAGCTGGAGCTTTTTAGCGTGGAGAGGAGGAGACTAAGGGGTGACCTCATCAGTGTTTATAAATATGTAAGGGGTGGGTGCCAGGAGGATGGAGCCAGGCTCTGCTCAGAGATGCCCAGTGACAGGACAAGGGGCAATGGGTGGAAGTTGAGGCACAGGAGGTTCCATGTGAACCTGAGGAAGAATCTTTTTTCCCTGTGAGGGTGACAGGGCACTGGAACAGGCTGCCCAGGGTGGGTTGTGGAGTCTCTGGAGATATTCAAGAACCATCTGGATGCATTCCAGCGTGATCTGCTCTAAGTGATCCTGCTCTGTCAGTGGGGCTGGACCAGATGATCTCTGGAGGTCCCTTCCAGCCCCTGATATTCTGTGATTCTATGAGAGGTAAATTTGGTGATGATTTGATGGACTGGACAGGGGTATAGCTGAAGCAAAGGTGCAGTTGGAGTGTATAGGGATGGACAGGACACCAGACCTCATGCAGCCAGGCTAGCTGAGTGCAGCTGTGACTCCTCACTGCTTCTCTGCTCACACCAGTGCTGCAGGATAGAGGAAGAGAGCTGTGAGTTTGCACAACAGCGACAAAATGCCACAGAGCAGCCTTATGAAACCCATCTGACCACAGTGGTCATGGGCATCACTGAGCTGCATCTATTTTTGTTTCTTTCTGTCTCTGTAAGATTTCCCAGGAAGTTTGTTTCTGCCTGTGCCTATAACACACAGCTTAAAGCCATGACTTGTGCTTCTCCAAGGGCTGTTAAAAGGATACTGTCATCACCAGCCATGAAGGTGGCATAATTTTTTTCACTCAGGAGGAGCCCACATTTTCAAGAACTTGCTTCTCAGTGGCTCTACTGATCAGTCCTGCATTCCACACCAGGACTCATTCTGCCAAAACAACCTCATTTGCAGGCTAATTGCCATTGAACTAATTAAATGCCTCCCAGAAATTCTGGCCTTCTGCCCTCCAATTTACTCCTATTTGATGTCAAATGCCCGTGTTTTTCCTCACAATTGTCATTTCACTTCCAAGCAAATGTCCTTGTGCTCCTGATTCTAAGAATAAAGGTGAATTCTGGCAGCATCATGTTTCTGAGAAATCCCCAGTAGTGAAAAAAAGTAGCTGGGGGCAGAGGGAGAACAGAAAGGAAGGAATACTGAGTCAGGAGGAACAGCTGTAAACAGCAAGAGAGGGACTAGGGGTAGGCCAAAAAAATAAAGACAAAAGGAAGTGGAATTCTGTGCTGGAACTGAAGGTTATTCCCTAGCATCTGACCAGTGGCACCTGTGCTCCAAGGCTAACTAAAGCACTGCAGTAACTCAGCATAAATATGTGTCTGATTCTCTTGACACTCTGACTTTGTGGTCCTGCCACCCTGGGAGCTTCCATCCATTTAAGTCCTGCTGCTGCTGAGGCTGGGAGCAGCACAGGGGCATTTTAGCATTGCAGCAAGGCGATGGGAGGAGAATATCATGCAACACACCCAGCTCGCAACAGGTTGTGGTCACCACTCTTGTTCCCTCAGGGGACCTACAGGCTGCACATCCAGGGGCTGTGGTACTGTGTTGTAACATCCAAGAGGGGTAAGAAAAACTAGCAGCTTCAAGGTATTCCTGAGGGCATCACCTGAGACATAGGACAAACCTGCTCTAAAGTACCTTCCCGGGGGTATGGAATGAGGGCACAGCTACAGAGCCGCTGTGGACCTCCAGCGCCCCCTGACGATGGCTCCAAAGAGCACTGCCCTGCTTACCTCCCATCCTGCTGTCCTTAGCCAGGCTTTTCCAGCATTGCAAGTCATCCTTCGCCAGGGAGCAGGATTCCTGCTCCACTCCATTAATCCGTTAGGGCAGCCAGTAATTAGTCATTATCTAATGAGCCAACCACTGTCCTGACACGTCCCTCTCCCTTTGTTACTGCTGCAGCTTTGCCAGGGTGGGAATACTTTGTTAGAAGAGAGAAACCCAGGAACCTTCAGATGCTGCTGGCAATGTTTGTCAAGGCCTTGAGCACACCCATGGTCCGTGATGGCCCTCCTCAGCCCCACCAGGGTGTCCCCCACGGCCCAGGATCCCATTCTGCCCTCACATGGTGATCCTGTGGGATGCTGCTTGACCTTGCCCAGCTGTGGGACCCACTGACTCCTCCTGCAGAAGACTTGGGAGGAATGAACTGCGGCTGTGAGTGACCATGAAGGTGTTAAGAAGGATAAAGCAGTTTCCTGATGCTCAATTCTTCAAGCTGTCACTTGGTAGCAGCACAAATAACTGAATTTCAGCTTTACCTTCCTTGTTCAGGCACCAGAGACGACCAAGAGCAAGGCAGAGAGCCAAGCAAATAACAGAGCTTCAGCACCAAGTGAAACCCAGCCTGTCTTTCTTGGCCTGAAGAAGCCCTGCTGGGATAAATGCCACAATGAACATCTTCTGTAAGACAGAAGCTGAAAAGTGGGTTAGATCCTGCGACCTGCAGTGCTGCATTTGAAGAGGTATGTGCTAGGAGCTGACAAATGACTGGAGTGATCCAAAATAAAACCCAGTTACTTCTCACAGCAGAGGTCACTGAGATTATTGTCTCTCTGCATGGAGGAAGATGCTGGGCAGCTGGGAGGCAGGAGTTGATAGATGCAGAGCCTCACAGCCAGCCCTGATCTTGCCGAACTCAGCTCCAAAGTCACCCTTGTTAACATCTGTGTCCTTGTGTCACCTTTTCCTTGGGTGCACTGGTGGGACCTTTTTCCCTGAGAGGGAGAATGTTTTTACTCTTACACCTTTGACAACCAATACAATGTATGGAGGGAATGGTGAATAAAGTTAAATTCAAATGCCAGTGGGAAAGCTTAGAGGTTTCGAAAACTGCTTGTTTTATGTAAGTACTCATTGGAAACTGGCACAAACAAGTCACTATCTGCTCTGAGATAGCAGAACAGATGTGACAGAGTGGAAAAGCCTCTTCCCTGCCAAAGTATTTGCTGGAGATTTGATAACAAGGTGCCATTGTACATCAGTGGGTAAAGGTTCAAAGGTAGAAAGGGGAAACAGGAGGCACGCAGGCAGTGCAGGGCCCTGCCTTTACTAGGCTACAGCTTCTCCACTCAAACTTGTGCCTGCTGACAGCAGGTAGATCTGGGGCAGGTCCAGTGTGAAGGCAGCTAGTTATTCTGTGCCCTTCTCCTCACCAGCAAGCAGTGACTGCCTGTCTTGGCCCTTCATTTGGTTGGACTTGAAGATCCTAGAGGTCTTCTCCAACCTGATTCTGCGTGCTTCTGTGCTTCATTTCTACCTGAGGGCTGTAACCTCCTTCTGGCTTTTCTGTGCCCTTCTGGGGAGAGCATTAAATTCAGCATTCCAAAGGCCTGTCTATCATCTGAGCCAACATGTGAAACTCAAGACCAAGAGCTCCAAATTCCAGTATTTGTACTGACAAACTTCCAGCAACTCCTGGGAATTTCAATTCATCCATGCTTCCGCCAAGTTACTACTATGCCGTTTGTCACAAACACTGAATGCACTGCAGACAGCTGAGTTGCAGTGGTAGCTGTCAAATACAATTTCAAACTGCATCATTTCACTCTAAATCTTAAGAGACACGCAGCAGCCTGTGCCCCACCCTCAAAAGAGACACCAGTACTTGTTTTGGTTCTGCAATGAGAAGCAACTAGCTTTCTGTAGCTAAGGGGAGACGAGACAATTGGGGCTGCATTCTGTTGTTCTCAAAACTCACCTGCTTTTTGTCCCTTATCAAAGAAGACTCTCCCAAAAAATCATCCAAACAGACACAGAAATCACCCAAAGGCAATAACTGCACCTTTAGCCTGACAGGGGGACAGGTCTCCTGTGCAATTCCCACAAGCAATCACCCAATTCAAAATACATCTCAGAAAAATCAATCCCAAATCGCTTAAAGGATATGTCTAAGTCATGCTGTCTTAAAAAAAAAACAACTAATTTAAGAGGCATTTTATGTAACAGTTTTTACTAAGCACATGAGTGGATAAATTAGATCAGATAAGAGAAATGCTTTTAGCTGTCCCAATGAATCACAGACTTATAGAATGGGCTGGGCTGGAAAAGACCTCCAAAGGTCATCCAGTCAAACCTCCTCAGCAGTCAGCAGGGACATCCTCAACTAGATCAGGTTGCCCAGAGTCCTGTCTAGCCTGACCTTGACTATCTCCAGGGATGGATTCCCAACCACCTCCCTGGGCAACCTGTTCCAGTGTTTTGCCACCCTCATAGTAAAGAACTTGTTCTAATATTTAATCTAAATCTCCTCTTCCCTAGTTTGAAGCCATTGCCACTTGTCCTATCACCAAAGACCTCTGTAAACAGTTTCTCTCCACCTTTCTTTACTCCAAGTTACTACCAATCATTCTCACATCATTTAAAAGGATACCCAGCACCTGAAAGTTCCCTTTAATTGTCCATATGCTTTTATTTTGCAGTCACTTCCCTTCCGAAAAGCCTCCTCAGCAACCATATGGATGCAGGCAGCTGCTTTCAGTTACCACAGCTAGCCTGAAACCTTTCGCCTGAGTTGGTTCAGTGAGTGAGCTGCTTTCCTCCTCTCTCCTCACCCTCCCTCTTCCCTTTTCAAACAGTGTTGCTTTTAGTTCATTTATCTGCCTATTGGGGTGATATGTAATCAGAGCAGGAGTCCTGATGGGAAATACAAAGTGATTCTTCAGAGTGGTTGGCTTTGAAACCCATTCTGGGCACTGATCAAGTGAGTGTTCCAGCTGCCCCTTACATTTGCTTTGCCTTCTGCCTGCAGCCTGCCAGCACTACCCAAACTGAAGAGCCTCCTGGATGTTCATAGGTCCATCTTGCCTCAGTCAAATCTGCTATGATTTGTATCAACAGATGACACTGGTTTGAGATGAAGGTTAAGGATACAGACTGACTCATTTACCCCACTGTCCTGGAGACTCTGCTTTTGTCTTCAACAGAGACCAAAAATCCCAGCCTATTAACTGTGGCATTCCCTGAAGTTAGAGCCACCACTCTAAATGAAAATAACAAATCCTTTCACTCCTGCATCTATAATGCCAACACTGGGGAAAAAAAAAAGAAAAAGAACACTCACTGCTTGGTTAGGAAAAGTGGAGCCACTCCCTGGTTACTTACACCCACACAATGCTGCTGAAATCATGTTTATCACAGGTCTGTGCTCCCCAACTAACTCAACCTGCTGTGATCAGAGCACTGCCCCTTAGGAACAACCTACACAGGGTGGGGAGGAAGGCCTTGCTATAAACCTTCCCACAAAAATCTTACTGAATTAAATGGTTTTCCACATCTTCTGTGTCCACATTGTCAACCCAAGCAAGTTAATCCTGTTACTAAACTTCTTATAGAATCATAGAATTGATTTCCTTTACAATAAAGAGAAGAAAAAGTAATTTGTTCCTGAATTTGGATTCTGAAGTCTTTTTTCCATACCAAAATCCCCAAATAACTGGGTAACATGGAGATTTCCTAACATGATGGTGGATGAAAGGTTGTAGAATTTGAGTTCACTCACATAAAAGAGCTTGTAGAAGTGCAAATACAAGCCAGAAAGAGAGAGGAAAGAAAGCAACAGGCAGGCTGATACAGGAGTTCTACAGCAGAGCAGGCAACTGGAAACAGATCCCAGCACAGAGACAAAAACAGGGAATCCAGCACAAGGCTGTTTTGCTTTGCTGACTGAATAAAGCCTATCACAATCTGTTCCAGACACAGGCAGTATTAATTGGGTCAGTCCAGCACACACCACTATCAGTATTCTTCAAGACATTTCTGCAACTAACCACAAAAATGATGTAAGTTTGCTTGGAAAAACAACAAACCAACAAAAACCAAACCTTTCATTCCAGATAGCAAGTACAAACCAACAGCAGCAAGAGCCGCAAAGAGGCAAGCAGGTGCCCTGCACTCAGCAGCTGCCCTGACTGTGATTCCATGGTACCAGCTGCAGACAAGCTAAGTAATGGAACTGCACATCTCTAACAGCATCAGCATGCTGTGCACACACTCATATTTGTTAAAGGAATAATCATTCTGGACTCGTGCAAGGCATCTGATGCTGTCCCACTGGACATCCTTGTCTCTAAGATGTGGACTTGACTGGTGGAACACTTGGTGGATAAGGAATCTGCTATCCAAATTTGCACTCTAAGAGCTGTGATCAGTGGCTTGATGTCCAGGCGGAGACCAGTGACAAGTGGAGCTCCTCAGGGGTCTTGTTCTAGAGGACTGTCCTGGCTCCAGTGCTCTAAGATCTCCACCAGCAACATGGACAGTGGCATTGAGTGCACCCTCAGCAAGTCTGCTGATGACACCAAGCTGTGTAGTGCAGTGACTCACTTGAGGAAATGGATCTAGACAAGCCTGAGCAGTGGGCCTGCACAAACTGCATGAGGTTCAAGTCTCAGTGCAAGCTCCTGCATCTGAGTCAGGCTAATTACAGGCACAAATACAGGCTGCATTGAAAGTAGCACTAAAGAAAGAGACTTGAGGGTGCTGATTGATTAGAAGCTCACCACAAACTGTCAGTGTGCTCATGCATTTGTCTTCTGACAAAAACACAAATTGTGTCCTGGTCTGCATCAAAGGGAGTGTGGCAAGCAGGGCAAGAGAAGGGATTCTGCCCCTTTACTCTGCTCTGCTGAGACCACATCTCAAATACTGCATCCAGTTCTTGTTTCCCTAGCATAAGAAAGACACAGAGATGTTGGAACAAGTCCAGAGAAGGACCACAAGGATGAAGCACCTCTGCTATGAGGACAGGCTGAGGGAACTGGGGTTGTTCAGCCTGCAGAAGAGAAGCCTGGGGGTACCTTAGAGCTGTCTTCAGTAACTGAAGGAATTGTACAGGAAGGCTGGAGAGAGACTTTTCATAAGGGTGTCTAGAGATAGGACAAGGGTGAATGGCTTTAAGCTGAGCGAGAGCCAGCTTAGACTGGAGCTCAGGAAGAACTTCTTCAGTACACAGGTGGGGAGACTCTGGAATAAGTTGCCCAGAGCGGTTGTGGGTGCCCACTCCCTGGAGGTGTTTAAGGTCAGATTGGATAAGGCCTTGGGCAACCAAGTCTAGTTGAGAGCTGTCCCTGCTCTCCCTTCCAATCTGAGCCACTCTGTGTTTCTATGATTCTTGAAAATGCAGCTACAGTAATAAGAAGCTATCAGAGCTGCAATTAAGATTTTTGACTTTGAGGTGTTCTTTCTGCCCAGAGTTAGTGCAAAATTAGTCAGGAAAAAGACTCAGGAGGCTCAAACGTGCCAGGCACAATCCATTAACAATTCAACTGCAGAAGCATTTGCCTGCCAAACAGCATACATTTGCTCTGACTCTCACAAGGCATTAAACCAAAGTTCGTATTTCTAAGGGCTGTAAAAGATTCTTTCACACCTGCTCCAACAGGGAGTGAGATCCTAGGAATGACCACAGCAATCCAAGACAGTTAGAGTTCCAGTGGTAAAGAAAGCTATCATAAAGCATTAGGTAAAATAAAACCAATACCACATTTCAGTGAATGTACTGAAAGAACTGTGAATCCATAGAAAAGCTTTATCCCCCTTCCCATCAGTTTCACAGTTAGTTCTCTCTGAAGACAGAGAAAAAACACAGTGACTTCGCAACTCAGAGAGCTCAAAGACAAGGATCCGTTTATGCTTACACTGATCATTAAAGAAGTATTTTCCCAACTAAAAATTCCACCACATGAACTATTCTAGAGGGTTGGGGGTCTTTATCATAAAATGGTCTGGGCCAGAAGGGACCTCCTAGAGGTCATCTAGTCTGGCCTCGCTGCAGTCAGCTGGGACATCCCCATTAGACCAGGTCACCCATGCATGATGTTCTGAAAGTTCTGAACAGTTTTTAATTTACTGCTTAAAATGTTGCCTGCAAGCAACATGTTTCAGTATCATAAATACCAAGCAGATACAGGAAAAACAGCACAGGCAAAAAACCCAAACCAACAAAACAAAATTAAACTTCACTTTCTGCTGGCAGTATTGTTAGTGTGAGCCAGGTGGAGCTATGATGAGTGAATCAGGAACATAATAAACGTCCTGGGCTATGCCAGCTTACTGGAGGGAACATCACTGGGGACATATGAGGCTGGAAGCAGCAGCAGCCCAGGAACGTCTCTCCTCCCTGTCCCCACCACTAAAGGAGGACTCTGGGGTGGTAACTATCTCTCCTGCTCTCTCTTTCACAGAATCACAGAAACACCCAGGTTGGAAAAGCCCATCAGGATCACCAAGTCCAACCTATAATCCTACTCTACAAGATTCATCTTAAACCATATCCCCAAGCACCACATCCAAATGACCCTTAAACACATCCAGAGTTGGTGACTCCACCACCTCCGTGGGCAGTTCATTCCAGTACCTGACCGCTCTCTCCATGAAAAACTTTTTCCTAATGTCCAATCTAAACCTCCCCTGCCTCAGCTTGAGGCCATTCCCCCTTGTTCTGTCTCCAACTACCAGTGAGGAGAGACCAGAACCAGCCTCTCCACAACTTCCCTTCATGTAGTCGTAAACAGGAATGAGGTCTCCCCTCAGCCTCCTCTCTTTCAAACTAACCATCCCCAGCTCTCTGTCACTCCTCATAAGATTTATTCCCTAGGCCCTTCACCAGGTTTGTTGGGCCTCCTCTGGACCCACTCCAGCACCTCCACATATTTCTTGTATTGCAGTGCCCAAACTGAACACAATACTCAAGGTGTGGCCTCACCACTATAAGGGAACAGTCACCTCCCTATTCCTGCTGGCCACAGCATTTTTAATACAAGCCAGGATGTCACTGGCCTTCTTGGCCAGCTGGGCACACTGCTGGCTCATATTCAGCTGCCCGTCTATTATAACCCCCAGATCCCTTTCTGCCTTTTTCCATCCCCTCCTTTCTTTCTTTCTCTGTTTTGTTATTCTCTCTCTAATAAATAGCTTCGTTGTGATATATGACCTTGTTTGTGTCTTAATTTCACTCACAGGAATGTTCAAAGAAGAAACACATCTCCTTCCCAGCCTTCGGATTGAGACAATGCTAGAGACAGCCTTCTCACATCAGCAGCTACAGTACTGGAAAGAAATGCATTTTGCTCAGCAATAACACACAAGTTTCATGTAGGTTCTTTATTTTTTTTAAAAATAGCAATAATAAAAAAAAGTCAGAAAACCTTGAGTGGAATGCAGGTAGCAACATCTTTTATAAAAACCATTTTCCATGGTGCAAAAGCCTGAGCCCAATCCTCTCTCACAATGCAAAGTTTGTTTCCATGATTTAAATCACAGGACCCAGTGCTGCCTGATAAAAGGAGCTTCTTTAAAGCCTGAATTGACAGCATGTGTCATAGGCTCAATATCATCTTCTTTATTATAACAACTCCTTTTCAGAACAAGATTATCTTAGAGGCAGTTTCTTCCCCACCATTACACATCTAGGCGTCTCCAGACTCTGAGTAAAATTAGGAATGGAGAAAAAGGAACGAGATAAAAATACCCAGCGTTTTGCATTTGCAAAAAAAAGTTATGAAGTTATTAGAAAAATAAGTAGTAGGTACAAGAGGAAGCAAGGTGCTTTTTCTTTTCTTTTTTTCCCCACTCTTTTTCCCCCCAAATTCAGCATTCTCAGGAGTATAGCAGCTTAGTCCTGCCTCAAGAAAGCTCCGCGGAAAAAAGGAGTTAAATAAAACTGACAGTAACTTGCAACTCCCACTCCAGCCTACCTCCTGTCAAATATACATTCTTCCTTATCTTTATTTGTGCTGCTGCCCTCAGTCATCCAGTCTCTAAAATGCTTCTCCATCAAGCTTCTGGCTTGCCAGCAACCATTGTTTACAGTGGGGATAATTTTCTGTGGCTTCAACCACTGAACAAAACGCTTCATTTCCAGGTAACTGCTGTGTTCGCTGTAAGGAATCCCTGAAATGAAACAAATCACAGCCATCTGTTAGCCTGCTTAGCTTCTGGCCAAAAGACTTCTGTGAGTTTTCCAGCTAAGAAATACTTTAGATAATACTTTATTGAATTTGTGTTTGAGATCTAAAGTGTATAGCTGAGGTAAAATAAAAACTTTGATCTTCCTTCTGGAAAACAATTTACCTTGCACTAAGTTACCAAGACACCCATCAGTGCAAACTGAGCAACATGAAGCATTTGCTTAAATGAACATCAAGAGATTCAACTCCACCCACTGAAAACTCCCTAGTATCAACTGATAGGATGAGAGGAAATAGCCTCAAGTTGTGCCAGGGGAAGTTTAGATTGGTTATTAGGTAAAATTTCCTTACTGAAAGAGTGGTCAGGTGTTAAAGTAGCTCGCCCAAGGACATGGTGAACACCTGGAGGTGTTCAAAAAACATGCAGACATGGCTTTTTGGGACATGGTTTCATAGCCTTGGTGGTGACAGTCAAAGGTTGAACTTCATGGTCTTAAAGGTCTTTCCCAACCAAAAAGATTCTATGATTGTTTAAGAACTGAGGAAGACCCAAAGTCTCTCACAAATGAGAAAGATATGGAATGAAATCACAGCCCTAGAACCACACTGCCATCAGCATCAGTCAGAGCAAGATTTCATCCCAAAGTGTCCAGCAATATCAGATAAATGCCTTTATTTGCATGAGAAAGGGAGCAAAATGTTGGTAGAAATCTGCATTTACAGTGTTCTCAATTACTAAGTTCACAGATCTCTCCTGGAGAGACCATCTGTGCAGTTTCTTAAGGAGTTAGCAGAAAAAAAAACTTTGCTTACAAGGACCAGTAAGAATTTCCAGAATAAAAAGACAAAAAACATCCACAGGAAATGAAAGGTACTGAATCTTTAACACTCTTATACCATATATGGTGATCTTTCCTCTTGTCTGAGGTTTGATATCTGCCAGAGAAAAGCATGAATCAGAGTAGGTCCAGCCGGTAGGTCTGAAAGCCAGGACTTGATCAAAAGTCTCAGGAAACTTATTCAAGTGATCTTGCAAGCTCTGTGAAAAGAATACAGCATACACTTATTAAAGGGATTATTAGCCTCAAGGTTGGAGATTTTGTGATGGAGAGACTCAGACTAAATTTTGTTTTCTTGGTTTTGGTTTTAACATTTTGTTTTAAATACCATCTGCCTTGAAATTACTGATGATAAATAATTCCACCTGCAGAGCACCTTGTGGTTCAGGATCGCAGTATTAACAGCTGTACACTACAGATCAGAACACCTAAGACATAACCACACCTTCTTACAGATCTTGCTTTCCAAGTAATCTATTTCCTCCTCCCAGATGGAGGTTAGCACTCATCACAGAATTGTCAGGGCTGGAAGGGACTTCAAGGATCATCCAGTTCCAACTCCCTTGTCACGGGCAGGGACACCTCACACTAGATCAGGTTGCTCAGAGCCACATTCAGCCTGGCCTTAAAGACCTCCAGTGATAGGGCTTCCACCACCTCCCTGGGCAACCTGTTCCAGTGTCTCACCACCCTCATGGTGAAGAACTTCTTCCTAACATTCAATCTGAGTCTACCCACTTCTAGTTTTACTCCATTCCCCCTAGTCCTATCACTATCTGACATCCTGAAAAGTCCCTCTCCAGCTTTTCTGTAGGCCCCCTTCAGATGCTGAAATACTCTTGCAACTGAGTGATGATAAAAGATGGTGAAAGCCTTCTCCAGTGCAAAATTGCTTGGTTAAAGCATCACTGAGATCCTGACATCTCCTTGTGCCCAAAAGTGGTCAGAGTTAATTACCCAAAAAGCTGCAGCAATCCAGTGCACAAGTTGAATATTGCTCTGAGCACTAAACTATGTTTTACAACATCTCCATTCATGATAAGGAGGAAATCATCCCTCATCTCTTCACTCTAAAAAAAAATTAACCTGAAAGAGTTTCCAAGTTGACTAAATTAGCCTTCAGTGTTGTTTATGATAGGATGGGGAAAAGGATGACAGCAAAGCACAAGGAATGTATCCTACTTTTGGATGAAGTGAAGCCAGAATGATTTCAAGCCAAAAACATAAAACCAAGTTCAAGTGTCCTGTATAAAAATCTTAAAGACATATTCTCCATTTAAAAGTCCTATGATTATTACAGAACTCAAAATCATAAACTGTATCAGAAGCAGGAAAAGGAAGACAAAATAAAGACTGATTTTAAAAAGGCAGGTGAAGGGGGATAGATAAGCTGTGACAACAGCAACTAACCTGTCAGACACTTGAAAATTATTAAGCAGAGGAAGAAGGAAGAATTATTAACCATCTGCCTGTGGTGCTGTCATATTTAATAACACCTTCAGTACAACGTCCAGTAGCAATACAGAGTTCATCAAACTAGGCACATAAAAGAAGTAAACCAAAACTCTACTATAACACACAGTTCAATCAGCAACAGGAATTATGGCTAGCTGCCGTGACTCCTAAAACCCTGCAAACCTTCAGTCCTCACCACATGAAAGTTGTAAATGTAGCAGTGTAATTCTCCTTCACACTTCATTATGGGAAGATTAACATAATTTAAGGTAATAATTCACATATCTGCTCCCTTTGCTCTAATGAAGCCTAAATATGGTACTTCAAATACAATTATTATTATTTATTAACAAATGCTAATCTGCTATCAGATTTTGTCATGAATCAAGTGCACAACATTCACATTAAGAATGCAATTCCAGTGTCATAAAAAAAACATTATTCCAATCACAGGCACTTGTGGAAATCTCACCTCAGTGCTAGTACAAGATGTGATTGAGCTAAGCACTATCAAAGAGGTACACAGACCTGAAGACCTCAGTTCTCTGGAAATCTTCCACTGCATGTTCAAGTGGCAGAAGCCTCAGTTCTTGGTTGTCACAAATTGTTTGTCACAACAGAATGATGCAGGCATATTTGAAAAGATGGCCTCTTTCCACAAACCAAATGACTACAGTGTTTATTCATAACAAGTCCACTTTAAATACACACTGCAATTCCTTCTTTTATTGCTTTAGCCAACACTGTTCTAAGCCTTCATCCTCTGAAAATGGATAATGTGTTTCATTGCTGAATCAACCTACTTCAATTACCATGACATCCTGTTATCTACAGTGTCACTGAAGTCAGCAGCACAGGCAAACAAGATTCCAGAAGATAGAAGACTCCAACATGATTAAGCATTTAATTTACCATCAGTCCTAACACAAATTAAACTTATTTGGCTTGTTCAAGAATATCTATTTATCAGCAGATACAACAATCCCTGCATTTTACTGGAATAAATTCAGTATTGCAGTCATGTATCACATCTCTTGATTTATTTTTCTTTAGTCTTTCCTTTTCACGTATCAATACTGCAACAATTAATGTTTTATTATTAAACATTTTAATTTAAAAATAAACCACACATAGAAAAATTATATATTTTGTAAAAAAATATTTAAATGTTATCTATTAAGAATACCCAGAACATGAATCTACAGCCTGTTACCTTGCTTTTGACACAGGCAGCACCTGAAGAAAATTTGGTATCAAATCCAAATAAACAAACTCAAGCAAGCCACAGCTATACATATATGTATATACACATGTAATACACAAAAAGAGCCCCACACAATCCAACAGCTATGCCAAACACAAAAACCTTATTCCTCTGCCACCATATATTCTCTGCCTCTGATCCTCTGTGGCTTGCTCCTTCTAGTTTTACCCTGCAGACTTCACATAATTTAGCCAAATGTTGATTTCAAGTACTAGTTCTTTCAAAGAGCCAGTCATAAGGCCTGCATAAAATACATTGAGCCTGGAATTCAGTTTCCAGGTTTTATCCTAACTACAGAGAAAGAAGTTCTCTGTGAATTTATAAAGTAGATGACAAGTGAAACATTCAAGGCATGTAAGACAGTTTCCCTCAGGGTGGCTGCAGAAACATGCACATCTTGACACATGACAGCTCAAGCAGGAAAGGGCAATGCACTCTAGCTATTGTCGTTGAGTCTTTGGCCAAGTGAACACCTAGGGTAGAGCACATATTCTGAATATGCTGTGGATTTACAAATGTCACATTTCAACCTGTCAAAAAATATACACTTATCCACCTGTTTTTTAAAGTAGATTTAACTCTATTACAGTCACTTAATTTTTGTTTGCTTCAGCTCTAGCGAGAAGGTACCAACATTTGTCTTTAAACTCTGGTAACCAGCAGAAAGACAGAGAGAGGATTCTGCAATTTTCTAAGCACCTGGGGCTTTTAGGTGAGTACTTTCTGCTGAATCATTACAGTGTTTATAAGACATACCTGAAGAGCTAAGCTAGCTGTTCACAACTAATAAACCAGCTGACTTCAAAACAAAGAAGTTCAGTCTTGATATTACTTCTGAAAATCAACATGGAGAAAAGCACCAAACAGCACCGAGATTGGCATTAAAAACCTGGATAACACCACCAACAGGAAAAAAAATATGCCATGGAGTATAAAAATACTTCTCAAACTCCTGAATATGCATTCCAAAAATATCAACTTTATTAAAATAAAACCAGTAACATTTTCCAGCCATCTGGAAACTCAATGACCAAGAAAATAAAAAAGCTCACAGCAGAAAGCCTGCAAACAAAGATACAGGAACATCTCAAAACAATAAGCACATTTTCTTTCCATGTGGGATAAAAAGGAAAGCTGTGGACATCCAGATTTAGCCTTGGGAGCAGTCAGCTAGGGAAATAAGGTAGTTTTCCTTGGGCAGGTATGATTTCATCAACAGTTACTGCAAAGCAGGCTTCAGCTGTGGTGAGGACATATAGCTTAAGCAGTCGCTTTTTTGGTTCCTTATCTAGAAACAGACCAGAGACCCCTAACGAGCTCATGAGTTTGTGGGTTTACAGCTGAAGCTATATGAGCAGGAAATGAGCCCAAACTAAGAAGCAGGATTGTGTTTTTGAGTAGGGCCGAGGGGCAAATAAAACAGAAGGAGGAGAGACCCAGAAGACAATGAAGGCATAGGCATTCAGGAATGAGGATCACTAAAAAATTCTGTCTTTCACAGTAGTAAGCCAGTAATTCAGCACAAGACAAAAGCCAGCAATGGATTATATCAACATTTAGATGGCTTGCAAAACCAGGAGAAAAACATTCATCATTCTTTGACTAGAATGAGATTACAAGTGAACAGGTAATTTACTCTGAAAAATACTGTCTTTTCTGAGATTTCTGTTTGCTAATGCTGCTGGAGTAGAAGTAACATAAATGGTCATATGAATTCATCTTTAAGCATTTAACATTCCACCTGGGCATTCAGCTAGCAATAGTATTGGCATCATCAGATGTTTAGCACTCAGTTCCAGCCAGCTTAACTAGCTTGCATGGACATAAAATTACAAATGACATTCCAACAACTTCACACATCAAGTCAAAGCCCCAGGATGAATGGCCTTGGTTGTCACTCCAAGACTCTTGTCCACTGGGTCACTGTGTCTTTAACCTTTCCTGGCCCTCTGCAAGGTCCAGGCATTACTTTCAGCATGACCTAGATTCATTTAGAACCTCCTGTTCTCAGAGATGAGATTCTGCACAGGATACAAGCCTGTCTCCATGAGGTAAGGCTGTCTAGACATCCTGTGCCATAATCTCTGCCTGAAAAAGTCCAGCTATATAAATACACCATATGTATTGGGACACGACAGCAGAATCACATAACAACTTAAAAATCTGCAGAAGAAAAACTCAAATATATTACTGTTTAAGACAACATAACACATTAAAAATAAATCCGTGCCTCACCATGGAAAAGATTATAGGACAACATTAAAACACTAAGATATTAAGTTTCATCTCCTGCAGCTCCCACCCAAATCGTATAGCCTCTTTCTCTCCTTTTTAGGTCAACTCTGACCCGGCTGCTCCTGCAACTAAATACCATCTTGTTCCGAAGGATTTGCTTGAGATGGCACAGCAGGGTTGAAGCAAAGGAGGAAAATTAATCCAAGTCTATAAGGCGTAAGCAAGCACTGTTTTTCTTGCAGTCTACCTTTAATCTAGAGCCTGCTGCTTTCCCTTAATGCCATATTCTGCATTTTGCAGTCTCTTTAGAAAAACTTTCTTTCTCCCTAGGAATTAGTCACTTTTCCCAACTAAGAAATTCCCAATAAAATTCCTGACAACAAAAATTCACTGTCTCAAGTCTCAACTAAAATGTGAAGTCAACTTAGATGAAATAATGTCTTAAAATAAACTGATTTACTTGTTCTGCTGCAAATACTAGAGAAGCTAGTGTGTGGAAAAAATTGAACTAGGTGTACATGGGAGGTGTTCTTCTATCCACTCACTGGGTGTACCTGTTTCTATGTTATGTATGTATACATGAATTTTCACTGGCTTTTAAGTATTCACATCCCCACGTAAATCTACAACACAGAAGGAGAGGGAATATTCTCTTAAAGGATGAAAATATAATTAGAAATACATGGAAACTGAACTGAATGGAATATGGAAAAGTCTATTTCTTTTTAATCAAATATCAGACTTGAAGTTGGTCACATTCACAGGCTACCTAAAATCAGAGAGGCTCACAAGCAGAAAATCCTTTTAGCCTTTTCCTGCATCATAGCAGGTAAAAGGCTAAAAACCAGGACCTCCATGTCACAATATATTAATGGCTAATAGGACAGATCCTGCACTCATTACAAAAACCTACTTCAAAAAGGCCTGCAAAGAGCAAGCCTTTGAACAAACCTCATCTTGGTAGAACTGCAGCACTGAAGTGAAATTACACTTAGAATCACAGAATCATAGAATGGTCCATCATGTTTGGAGACAGACATTACTGTTTAATTACATTTCATTTTCAATGTATTGCTATACGTCAAAACTTTACTAAGTAAATATGACCTGACAAGAGGTTAAAAAGCACCAAACACAACACTGGCTGGAAGGTGCCAACAGTAAGATTAGCTAACAGGCTGATCAACAGAGAATAGCTTCTGAACTTACCTTAAAATTAATTTGCATCATGGGAAGAACGTGAAGCAAAGTACCAGCCCACTCCACACTGATGAGGGAATTAACAGCTGCTGACTCCAAGCACTGCAGTGTCTTGTACTTGTCACGGGACATACTTGCTTTTGAGCCCAAAACTTCAGCAATTGCTTTAATAAAATTATGGGGGGGGGGGGGAAATCAGATAAAGAACATTCTAAGAGCCTTTTTTTATTTTTGGTGCTTGTTTTGGAAACATTCCTAATTATTGCACTGAATCAACAGCATACAAGATCTCATACGCAAAAATTAAGAGGAGAAATCTGTAATGGCTGTTAAAAACACTGCTTCCTGCATGCTTCCTGCATTTTAGCAGTAGAATTGTGTAGCACAATTTGAAAGAGCAGGAGAACAGAAGAACTTTGATAAGTTAAGTCATATTTCTTTGGTAGCATGTTACTGAGTTGAACTGGTATGCAAAGACTGCTTATTTCTGCCAGCAAGCAGCCCACATTAAAGACAGACTAATTATCAGTGAAAGTAAGTCTTGTATTGACAACTTTAAACATCCTCAAAAGGACAAATGGTACTCAGCTGCCTGTTCCAGAGTAGATAGTTGGGTAATCATCTTGGCTTCTAATGTTGTAACTGAGTGAACCACAGCATGCCAGATTTTCATTAAGCCAGAAAAGATGCTTTCTTAAGACTGATTTCATGACAATGGATTACTATAAAGTAAAATACATAATTTAAATTGCAAAAAGAAAATCAATAGCAAAATACAAGTTTAACAACTGCTATATCCCTCTGCTGTTTCTTGACAACACAAAATTATTAACACCAAAAGCATCATAAAGATCTTCTTTGTTTGGTTGGTTTTTTTAACTGGTTGGGTTTTTTCAACTGTGATTAGTGATTTTCTCACCATAATCAATTAAATAAGTTCACTCATTTACTATGCAAATTGGCCTTCTGCATATCCTGGGGGGCTGTAACTATGACAGGAAAAGATTTCTTTCAGAAAGCTAACATTTACTGACTAAAAAACTAAAATCTAAGAGTAGGAGTGTTAAATATATTTATTTATATAGTATCCGATCATCAAGACTAAATTTTGTATCTTAAAAGACCTTTCAACATCAACTTCAATATTTAGTTATTTGATTCAGTACACCTGGTTTACATACCTAAAAAAACTTTCTCTTTGCCAATGGCATATGTGCCACAGACAATCAGAGTGCGTGGATTTAAAGTCACCGTCTCAAAGGCAGTATTGACAGCAAACTGGATAACCTCTTGTTGAGAAGGAAAAGTGTATTCAGGACTACAGTATCTGGAGCATGGAAACAAGACATACCACTTTGTTACACAAGACAGAAGACACAGAAATTTACCTCTCCAAACCTGCATGCATACAATAACATAATCAAAACCACATCCTTCTATATAATTTCAGCCTATTTGCAACCTCCTGTATTAGGAGATAAAATTGTTGCACTAACATTGACACTGAAGGTATCAGCCTATTTCCTACAGCTATTCATTTGTCTGACACTCAATTTCGCGGTTTTGTTCTCAGTAAATACCAAGAGCTCTTTCAAGACAGATATTTGTATCATGTACTAATAACATCCTTATTTCTATTTTTTTTTGTCAAGCACACAAACCATAACATTTGCTAAAACATATGGAACAGAAAAAGAAAAAGCCTGCAGCTGGGCATTAGTCATCATACACAGCAAAACATTTTTATATATGAGTCAGAGAAAGATCTGAGGAAAATCTCACCAATGGATTAAACCACTTGGCATTCCTTCACTTTTTTAATTCCTTTGCAATTCTTTTCATACTAGAGTTGAATCCACATAAACCCAGTGTTCCATGAACCTCATTTCAAAGCTGATCACCCATTGAATGAATTTTGACACCTGAATTTGAATACCACTTCCTTTTTTCCACTACCCACTTTTATTCTCACATGTAACAGTGTAAACAAATGAACAAGGTAGACACACGTGGACCTTCAATTAGCATCCGATTTTATTCAACACTAAATACAAGCTAAAGTGTTAAAATAGTGATGTCACATATTTATTTGGTTCATATGAAGCCTTGCTAAACTGAAAAGAGAGTTATACTGAGAAAAAAAATATGTCATCAAGCATGACTTACGTGGTATCAAGGTAAAGTGTGTGGACTTGCTGACCTATCAAAGCAGGGTAGCGCTCCATAGAAGGATCTGCCCTGAAGTCTCCTGTGTGCAGAATAACAGTTCCACTTGGTAGATAGAAAAGGATCATTGTTGCACCTGGACAACTGAAACAAGAAAGCAAAAGAACCCATACAAATTATGTTAGTTCTCTATACTAATAAAGTGTCTTATGAGATATGGCACCTTTCAGTGGCAGGAAGGCATGCAGAACAGCATTTAAAAATCACAGCCCAATTCAGCTAGAAATTACTGATTTCTAAAGGAATTCTGAAGCCAATCTTATGACCACAGGCAGAATACACTTGAATTCTCAGCTGAGACGGAGAGAGAAAAAAAAACACACCAACAGTAAAGTAACCAAACAATCAGTGTCTCTGTCCTTTAGGCATAACAAAGATGTTGCTACAGTTGCAATCCATGGTTCTGTTACTTGATTGAAAAGGCAAAGAGCACACATAACAGAAGCAGCACTCTTATTCAGAAGTACAATCGAATTACTGCAAATGCACCTTCATTCCTGCAGGTCTTACTGAAGCATTTCCTTTAAAATTCTCTTTGCAGCATTTAAAAATTATCCTCCAGTGAGAATTTCCTGGTTATAAGTAGCAATTCTTGTACTGGCCACAGAAAAATCATTGCACTTTCTGCAATTCCTCACCAAAGCTGTCTGAAGGGTGAGAGCTCAAACTGGACCACAGTGGGACTATTTTGGGTATGAATCATCTGTAAAGAGCAAATGAAAGCTCAAAAAAAGGGAAAAATTGGCATGAATCAGAGCTCAAACGACAGAATTGGTGAACTCTCCAGAAGCTGAACTTTGTACCTAAAGTTTGTATGTGTTTTAAATTGAAGCAGAGATACAAACAGGAAAAATAAGAAGTACTTTTCTTCTAGCCCATAGTCAAAGAAGATGCTAAGAGGCAGAATAGAAAGAGCACAGAGCTGGAAGTAAGGTGCTACTAAACTTTGAATTCAGCATCACCACACAGCACCAGCGCAGCTGGACAAAAACCTCACCCTTTATCATTGAGTTCAAGAGAAGTCTCACAGCAGATTTCAACAGACTTTCATTTAAAGTTCAATTTTCACAATGTTGAGTAGGGTTTGTCTCTCCCAGGATCAAAGGTGCTACATTTTTCTTTAGCTTAAGATTTCACTCTCTTCAGTTGAAGCTATAGAAACCTAACACCTGATAATCAAATGTAAGAGTTTCTAACTAGACACCAAAAACTACAGTGTCTAGACCACTAGATAAATCAAACTCTTAACCACCTTAAAAACCATGAGATTCTAGATACAAAGTAAAAGCAAACAAACTACAATTTAAACTAAAATTATGGAAAAGCCTAAGTTTCATTTTAAAAAATAACTTACTTATTTGAAAAGCTAAGTACTTGCAACTAACTACATGCCTAATTCAAATTCAGAAGTAAAAATACCAAGCCATCTCAGGAACATGAAGTATTTTTACCCTTCTTTAGTTAGATTCAATGAAACTGAAAATTGTACAACTATTTATCTTTAATGTTCCACAGAAACAAACATTCCAGAACAAATGCAATGATACATACTGATTGGCATCGAGCAATATCACTTTGATCCCATTCACTATACATTCAGTGTCCATTGGCAGCACGTGGATGTACTGCTCTTGGACTCGAAGTTTGCTCTTCACCAGATTGCCAGTTATCTGTAACAGGAAAAGGATTTAATAGGGAATAGGAACAGAATCTTAAAAAAGACTTTGTTTATTTTAGAAACTAAGGCTCTCAAAGCCAGGCTGTCTGGCTTAGAGAGAACCTATGAGAAATTGTGAGTTTCTGGGTATAAACAAGGCTTTCAGTAGCATTTTACCTCTCAGAACACAAACTGCAAAAAAAGCTGTCTTAAAAAATTAAGCTTTTAAAAGTCTGTTAATAGGCTATGGGTTGAAATCAGGGAGGAGGCAAACATGGGGGAATGACATCTGCTACAGGCTGCCAAATCAAGAAGAGGAAGCGAGTAAAGCCTTCTTTAAACAACTGAAGAAGTTCCCAGGTCACAGGCCCTGGATCTTATCAGGCAGACTGCAGTAACCCCAGCACCTACGGGAAGGACAACACTGGACACAAGCATTCCAGGACTTCCAGAGTAACTCAGAAATAGTTGTTTTGATGCAGGTTCTGGATACGTTGATTGGGTAGGTGCTCTTTACAACTAAAGAAGAGCAGGTTTGGAGGTATGATAGCAATTGCAGTCTTGGCCACTCAGCAGCCTAAAGCACAGAACACACAGGACCACACTAAACCAACTTCATTTCCTTAATGCACAGAAGAGACAGCTTAGGATCACAGGATGTTAGGGGTTGGAAGGGACCCAAAGAGATCATCGAGTCCAACCTCCCTGCCAGAGCAGGACCATACAATCTAGTGCAGGTCACACAGGAATGCATCTAGATGAGCCTTGAAAGTCTCCAGAGAAGGAGATTCCACAACCTCTTTATTCTAGCCCATTCCAATGCTCTATGACACTTACAAAAGTTCCCCCTTGTCCTATCACAGGGAGCAGGTGAGAACAGCCTCTTCCCCCCACCTCAGACATTTATAAACATTTATTAAATCCCCTCTGTCTTGTCTTCTCCAGACTAAAACACTCTAGGTCCCTCAGCTTCTCCTCATAAAGTACATGTTCCAGTCCCCTAATCATCTTTGGGGCATCTCATTTCAGACTTCCATCCCTTGAATAGAATTATTGAGAATATTACAAAGGAAATCCCAATTACCCTAGAAATATCACTGTGCCTAACCGACCCAACAATGGAACCCCTGATCTTAACATCTAATTTCACTGGCATAAAACTGATCACAGTTGCATATGGATTTGGTAATATCTAAGCATTTTGGAAAACCTTACCTTATTACAATAGATTGGAAACATGAAATTTTTTGTTAGCCCACAATAGTGATCAGAGTGAAAATGAGTAAGGAAATATGCTGTGCAGCCTTCAATTTCTCCATAACAGAAGGCATCAACTGTAAAACCAGTTCCTACAACAAAAAAGGGAAGAGGAGCCAGTCAGTAAACATGCATAGCTCAGAACTAGCTTCTAATTGAATTTTCCTTTTCGTCTTTCTTCCAAATTAAAAGGGAGTACAGTTAAAATGTGTTTAAGTGAAGGAGCCCTTTAAAGATAAGCCTAGTTTGTACATAAGTCAAGAGTCACAAAAAAGATTTTCCCTTATTCGAAATGAAAATTTAACAAAGTACCTACGCACAAATACTTTCAGAGGCCTCCCAAGTATCTGTTGTTTGGCTGCCATACCACATAGATGGCAACTAGTTAATCAAATAAGCCACATCTATCTCCATTCAGCTGGTATTTTTTAAAGCTCACATAGATAAAAATCTGATCTCCATGTCTCCATGAAAAATAAAGCAGATAACCACAGCTTAACAAAATGCATTTTTTGATCAAACTGCAACTTTTCAATTATTCCACAGTTAATATTCCTTTTAAACATACCAAGCAAGCAATCTAAGGTCAAATCTGTTGAAATGAAAAATTATCCATTTGCCATTGCGTGCTTTCAGTGAGGTGCTGTTTGTATAAAAATGCTGGATAAAGAGAGCTGTAGAGAAAACAGCTCTTTTCTTTGATAGCTTTTATTTTTTAAATACAAACATTTCACATTCATTTACAGCTGCTTAAAATCACCATATAGCCCACAGAATTAACTCACCTGGTGGCACTCAATTATTTTTCAATTTACACCATGCAAATTTCCCAGATGCTCTACAGGCACTTACTTGAAGATAGAGCTGCAAGTATTTGTAGCTCCTAAAAGAGCACAGCAGCCTGCTAACTAAAAATTTACAAACCAAACAATCCCCAAGTGTTTGAGAGGTACCAGACTTCAAACTTCAGAGAGGTTGAATTATACCAGGCCATGAGAATAAATACGTATCATCAACAATACAGAAAATACAGTCAGTTGTATTTCAAATGTAGTAACAAAATTCAGAACAAAGATAATACAGATAATAACAAAGCAACTTGAAATCTACATTGTAAGCATCGAAGTCTGCCCTTCTAATTTATTATCTATGGAAAACGCTTTAAAACCACAAAGACTTACAGGTCAGCCTGCAAGCAGCAGTTCGGCACTTAAGAACACTGATGCACTTCTATTTCTTCAAATTATCTACCCAAAACTAAGACAGTCCCTTAGTGGTGAAAGGTACTGCAAGGATATGAAGCTTTTTAAGCCACTATTTGCTCATCCTGTGATGTATGTCTTGCTTGATTAAAATTCTGATAAATTCATGGCTCTTTCCTTAACTCTGCTTTCCTGCTTGCTTTTCATTTCTTTGTATTCACAGTTGTAATAAATCATATTTCAAATGCAAAATTAAGATCAATTCTTTTAACTTAGCCTCATGAAATAATTGCTATTGACAGCCTTATTTTCAGGCACAAGTGATATAAGATTACATTCAGGAATTAGAGTGATGTACTTAAAAGAATTTAAGAAAGATGAGCCATCTTTCAATAGAGCTTATGTTTTTAGCTCTGCCAAAACCAAAAATCAGTCCTTCAAATAATTTTCCCAAGATAACTATTTCACTAACTTCCTTTTTCAGCCACTGCTGACTCTGGCTCTGCATTCACCTTCTTTTGGAGATCTGCACCTACTCAAGATTTTGTCAACAAAGATGAAGGAAAGAAAATTCATTATGAGCTGCAGTCTAAACAATCACAAAGAGTGAAGAACACAGAAACCTAAAACTAAAAAAAAAAAATACAACACTCAATCCAAAATTAGTTAACTTCTACAAAAGGCAACAGCAATCTCTCACCTGGTATTTTCTTGTAGAAAGGGCAGTATTTTTTTCTTGTTCCTTCATCTGTAGTAGATACGGTTTTAAATTTTTTTCTCCACCTTCGGTGCCCACCAAAGCTCACATTTGCAGAGCCTTCAATTTTATTTAAACTTTCTGCAACTGCTTGAACATCTTCCACAGACCCTTCAGCTTTCCTTTTTTGCTGTCTAGGCCTCTTTCCATTGGGAGTTACTGAATCTGTTATCTGCTTTCCCTCACTCAAACATGTCTCTTCTTTGCTTTCATCTTTTAATTTGGGTTTTAACCCAAAGAAAACACCGATGTCCATTTGTTTGAGTTCTCTAGCAGAACTAGATTTGGCATCCATACTTGCTGAAGAACAAGGTGGTGCTGTTTTAGAGATAGGGCTTGGAAAGCACACAGCAGCTCTGTTACGATTTTCTTCTTTCTCCACTACCGACTGCAAATTCTTCTGGCAAGCTGTTTTTCCAATCACATTGGCAGTCATTTTATCTGCATTCATTAAAATATTACTTGGATCTCTAAAAACATTACTTTTCTGTGTCAGAAGAGAGCCAGCATCTTCTCTGTCTAGTAGCGATGATTTGTCA
Organism: Tricholaema leucomelas; assembly: GCA_013400475.1. Classification (NCBI taxonomy): domain Eukaryota; kingdom Metazoa; phylum Chordata; class Aves; order Piciformes; family Lybiidae; genus Tricholaema lacrymosa; species Tricholaema leucomelas. The sequence continues at coordinate 338,853 of WAAF01000029.1, forward strand.
GTAACACACACATATGCAGAATCCAAAGGACAAGCACCAGTATCTTCTGATTCTCTGTTGCCTGCTGTAGAAGCAGAGGAAATCAATTCTAGGTGTTCAACCTCCTTGCAGTTTAAAGAGGACCCAGAGGCTAGCACTTCTTGATGATGCTGATTTTCTACACATGTTGAATTACAGTACATGTTGTTCATGTGACCCTGAGAAACTGGTTTTATGCCACAATCCAGATGGTTCAATGTTTTTACTTCCTCACAGTGTGTTTTTGTAATTAAGACATGTTTCATTTTGGTATGTTCACACTGAGGCTTCTGCTGTAAGAGATGTCCATGAAATGTTTGAAACATCACAGAATTAGATTCATAATTTTCAGAGTTACAAACCTTGATATTCTGTGACATTTTTTCTTTCTTCCCATCTTCCTCTGTTTCCTCTTCACTTTCCTCAAAAGTACTCAGTGGAGAATAAGAAATTTCACAGTCACTGAAGTCCACTTTTGACTGCAGTAGACTTGGGTGACTTGTATCTTTCTGAGTAGATGGATCTTCTCCCATTCCACTTTCTTGAGAGGATGCAAAGTCATAAAATTCAAATTTACAACTGTTATCTGTGGCCTGTGTGTGCTGAAATGTCTGTTGAGACTTCTGAATATCTGTGAAAGAGGAAGTACTTCCACTAATTATGTTGAGAGACTTCGCTTGTGGTGAGCTCTGTGCCATCAACATACAGTCATCGTTTGGAACACTTTTAGAGTTATCTGATAGTTCCTCACTCTGTGATATTTTCTCTACATGACTTGGGGAACAGCTGGGCTTTATAACAGTAGAATATGTCATTGTTTTCTCCAAAGTGTCTGCTGAAGAGCTTACAAGATAATCTCCTGCCCTGCTTGCTGCAAGCAGAAAATGGCTGTAACGCTTGTAGTGGGATGGAATGGTGGAAGTGCAGAGCAAACCATTAGGACACTCTAGGAAAAGAGTTAAACAGAAATGTAATACTAATATAATTGCCAGTGTAGTTGACAATTGTTAAAATAAAGCATAACACAATTGTAAAGCTTCTTCTTAAAAATGCAGCTATTGGAGGACAGAATGCACAAGTAAAAGCAAATTTTAAGCCACCAAGACCTCCTGCCCTGAGCTAACTAGCAATGAGAGTGCTTCTAAAGCCAAACAGCTGCTGCTAATACACCACTATGCCTAAATTACCACAGCCCTCTAACACTACCACTACTTAGTCCTGCTTCAATATCATCATATGGCTTCTAGGTTTATAACTGTCTCACATATAAGCAACAATCTCTGAGAAAAGGCAGGCAGACAAGTTTTCAAATAAACTGAATCTTAACTCTGAATCAACCTGAAATTCCATTTCAAACTGTCTGCTGGGTTGTACACGAAGTTAAAAATAAATAATCAAAAACCCCATGTATTTACTTATGCAAAAAAATGTATTCAGGATTCAGATGCCAGTAAAAAAGCTGTGGTCGTTTTCTAAGATTTTTTTTTTGTTGTTGAGAACATGAAAGTCTAGCTTTTGAGGATTCTAAGGTGAATGTATAAATACTTCATGAGGATTTTTAATTTCTTAGTTAGGGGAGTTAAGAGATGGGAATTAGGTTATAAGACATCTGTCTTAAGTTAACACAACTGTAAAATCAGTATTAAAGGGCTCAAATTTCATTGTTCTGAAGAAGAAGCTCCAGAGGAAATTACAAAGATATAAAAAGAAACCTAAACAGCCTTTCCTCAACTTTCCCATTATTGTGTTTTCTGTTTTCCAGAACTTAAAAGGGTGTATTAAGAACGTAAGTTGGCTACCCATATCTGTTCAGACACAGTATTTCCCTACATGAAACTAGCAACTTGGAACGAGTCAACAGTACAGAACGCAAAACAAAACTGTATTATGATACAGGAATGTTAATGTATAATTCTATACAAAATTTCTAAAGTGTGCTGGACCAGGGGCTACCATTTCAAGTAAATCAGCACAACAGACTGACTTCAGATTCCAACTGTCCACAGACAACTGGGCAAATCACACAGCAACAGGAGAAATTTAGTGTCAAAAGCAACAGCCTCTTAATGAAGTCCTTCTTGGTGACACAGACTTAGTAATTGAAACAGGATCCATTATTTTTAAATGGTAAATATTACTTACAACTACTAAAACTGCAGCTTGACAAAAAAAATTGCATCTTTATTGCTATTTTACAAAGTTATTAGATTCTGAAAGTCTCATGAAGAACTTCAGATGAAAGTAATACTTCTAAATGATCAGCAATTACATTCTAAAAACCATACATGAAAACCAAGGTTTACAGCAATGTTTTATGATAAGCCCTTTTCTCTAAAGGCCATCTTCTTACTCTATTCTTACCATTTTCAGTGGATCCTGGAGTATCCAAACATTCAGCAACGTGCCAGCGAGGCGTCTGGACCAAAAGCAAAGAGAAAGGCATCTGGCAACTGGGGCAGTATCCATCATGCACGGGCTTCCCATTTTGTGAGCTCTGTCCTGTCAGACTACTTACGCTTTCCTGGGAATGCACGCTACTGTCATCTTTGCACTGATCTGCATCCTGATCTGGCCTTGATTTCTGCTCAGTTTTCTGAAGCCCATCAGTTTTTTCTACAGATTTTTTTTTACTCCTGTTTCTCTTTTTTTTTGGACGGCTCTTGCCATCAGTTACTTTCTGCACAGGCGTAGGGATGCTCTCGGAACTATTCTGATGCTTCTGCTTCCTGATGGATTTGTACTCCCAAATGTCCTCCTCCAGTAAAGCATCTTCAGACATGGTAACACGTGAAATAGTCTTTTTTTTAAGCAACAGTTCACAAATGTATCTTTTCTTCCACTAAAAGGTTTTCTCTTCCCTGCTCCCTTCACTATCTGAAGAGAAGAGCTTGAATTCCATTTTAAAAGAGTAACACTGGGCCGCACACCAAACAGCAGTCCGTGATGGGACAGAAGCATGGTGGATCCTACCCTAAAGAAGTAATTTAATAAGCCTCTCTTTCAACATTGGTAGTTACTTCTGTCAAAGAAAGCCCGAGCCTGGAAGATACAGAATGACTTGCCGTTCCCTCTCATAAGCACCCGACCCGGCCTCGGAGGGTGACGCTCAGCTTGCCCCGCTCCCCCAGCTGCCACCTTACTAACCCGAAGCAGGGAGACATTAAGAAAGAAAATGACAGAATGTCAGCTACGGGATCGCAGACGGGAGTCATAGCACGGAGAAGGCCGAACACCGGCCCGGCGCTGTCAGGAGGGGCCCCGCGCTTACGTCCCACCGTGGGAGGCTGCCTCTCCGCAGCCTCCCGCCGCGGGCTCCGAGGCCGGCTGCCTCCCTGCCGCGGGCACCGTGGACAAGCTGCCTCCCGCCGCCGGCTCAGTAGAGTCCTTCTGCCGCTACCGAGGGGGCGGGAGGGCGAATGGGCGCGCGCCTCTCCTCAGCCGTTCGCCGCTGTGGCACTGCATTCGCTTCCGCAGTTTCGCCACCAACTGTCACTCGACTTTCCGCATCTCCCATAACAACCCCCAAGGGAAAAAAAAAAAGCAACAACATAAATATATTTGTTTAAATTATTGTCTCCTTGTTTGGATCTTTCCCCAGTACTGGTCGACTTTCACATGTGTTCCATTTGCAAATAAAAAAGTAACTGAGCTAGACAAGCAGGCTGTGTTGAATCTGCTGAGCTGAAATCACCACTGGGCATTGTTTTTACGAATATGCGTCTGTGAATACCAAAGCTGTATAAAATCACGAAATTAATCAGAAGCTCTTCTTTTCCTACAGAACAGTTACTGCCTATTTGTACTTAGGTCTCGTTTCATGAGTTTTTTTGGTGGATGCTTTTGGGTTGGTTTGGTTTGGTGGTTTTTTTTTTGGGTTTTTGTTTTGTTTGTTTTTTTTTTAATTAGAGGTGTCCTCCCAACGCTTTGCTGCCATGCCGAAAGTGCGGTGGTGAAACGGCAGGCCGGTAAACATCGTCCCGTACCGGCGGCGGGCTCGCCCAGGAAGCGTCATGGCGGCAGGGGGCCTGGCGGGGCTGCTGCCCGCTCAGACCCAGCTGGAGTACGCCCTGCTCGATGCCGATACTCCTCAGGAGAAGGAGAACTTGGTCTACCAGTACCTGAAGAAGATGGACAGCCGGGAGCGGGACCTAACGGTGCCCGAGCTCGGCGGAGGTGGGTGGTGGGGCCCGAGCGCCTCCGGCCCCGCGGCAAAGCGCGTTTCGGCATACCGGCCCCGCCAGGCGGCCGGCTGTAGGGTCTTCCTCGGTGGAAGTGGCCGAGCTTTGGTTGTCAGTGTGGCTTTTGCCTTACAATCCTGCTGCCTGACAGGGCCGTTTAGTTACGGCCCCGCTAACTGCTTCTTTAAAAGACGCTTCTAGTTACAGGAAACGTCACTCCTGAAAGCACCAGAAGGGAAGGACAAGAAAAAAAAAGAAACCCTTTATAAATGCTAATGGTAGAATCTTCTACTCTGAAGCTTCTAACTCTCTTCTTGCTTCGTTAATTTACTTGAAAAAAAAATTAAGCCTTTCCTTTTTGTACTGTATATTGATGTCTCTCTCCTCTGGGCATAGCAAGGACCTTATCAACTCGCAGATTTCTCATGAGCTCCCTTGGTTTCACATGTTTCTCACTTCTCTTTCCCTCATGTCTTACCTGTCCTTGTCAATTTTCTTAGAAAAACTGAAAAAGCCTTTATTTTCTGCGCAGTTTATTGATGTCTGGGTTTTTTTGGAGAAGAGATGAGAGCCTTCCAAACTCTCACAGCTTTCTCCTGAGTTCCCTTGGTTTCACGGCAGCCCTTTAGTGTGTTTCCCAGCTCTCTCTCCTCATGTTTTACCCGTGCTTGTCAATTTTAATGTCCCTGATATTACAGACTACTAGAGATGTCATCCTCCTTCAGTGGAGTGCCTATTTCCTGTTCATGCTTTCTTAGGTCTTGGGCTAAGTGTAAAATTCAAGGTTAAGTCTTGTAAGCCTTTAAGTCTGGATCAGGGTACTTTTAACCTTAGTGAGTGCACGAGCTAGCATCTGACTACAGGACAGAGACCTCAAGAGGTAAACTTCAAGGTTAAGATCACATGTGTATCATAGTGATGAATTCTGACTTTTAGCCAGTGGAACTGAATGAGTGCTCTTTCTGTCTAGATTTGGACCCCTGAGTTGAATTTTCATGTATTCCTTTCTGTACTCTGTCAGAGCTTTCCTTCTCCTTTTAAAAAAGCTCTAATAGCCAATATTTTCTAATATTTTTTTCTGAAAAGTATTTTAATTCTAGTGAACAGGGAAGTAGTGCCAAAATATAAGCTACTCATTTCTTTTAAAAGGGAATAGCCTTACACTGTGGGAGTAGTGGATATGCTTGATAAGTTATTATTGTTATCGAATCTGAATATGTGTACATCCATTTATGTTTATAAATACATGGATGTAGAGCCCAGGAGTATTGCTGTGTATATCTGAGAAGGTTGTATTTCTTCCCACATAACACCATTAATTTATACCTGTCATTTCAAACTTTGAAAATCAAGATCAGATCTGTAACCACAAAAATATTTCAGTCATCTTTGAAATAAGTTATTTACAAAACTGTTGGAAAAATCATTAAGAGCATAATGGTTTTTAGTCTAGTAGCATTTATATGAGTTTTAAATAATTGTTACTTATGTGACGTTGTTAGAGTTTAATAATATGGCTCATGCTTTCAAATGTATGAAAGCTGGTTTGAGGTTTGTGTACCCTTTTGATTAAAAGATGCTTATTTAAATAAAAAACTACGATTCCAGTATATCTTTAAAACTTGTTAATAATATGCTCACACATTATGAAGGGTTGTGGAACCTAATGGATGAGTTGGATAAGTACAAGACTTTTGGTTTGCTTTTCTAGCTGCACAAAAGGGATGTTGAACTTTTGTTTTTTAAGTGAAACGTACCAGGAACATTGTGTAGTCTGAAAATTAGATTAAGTATCTGCTTTTGCCTACTCTTCCCCTATCTGAGTGTCACTGTTGTCTGAATTCCAGATCTACAATGGTTAAACACTGAAGGTCCTATTTCTCTTCACAAAGACCTCTGTGGAAAAGTTGTGGTGTTGGATTTCTTTACTTACTGCTGCATCAATTGCTTGCACCTGCTGCCTGATCTCCACGCCTTAGAGCACCAGTACTCTGATAAAGGTAAAAGGACTTTGGCTTGCTTGAAATAAAATTTCCTGGCACTGTTGCAGTCGGAGTAGCTGAGTCACTTTGTTGCTGGTTACTAAACAGTTGGCAAAATTTCAGGGATGCCTAAAAATGTCTTCTAATCTCTTAAGCAGCCTAAAAGAGGTGACTGTGTATACTGCCATCACATTTTTAAATGGGGTTAAATAAGGTACCTGTTGTGTCTGTGTAATTAAAGAGACACAGTGTGGGCTTTAAGTCCAAATCTTATACCCTCATAAATAAGACTGTTTGCAAAAAAGCTATGCAGGGATGTAAGGTACAGGCTTGAAATTGTTATAATTACATAACCCTCTGCACTTGACTTAGGAACCAGCTTGGAGAAGAATATAGTAAAGGTGATAGAATGGGTATAGATAAGATGAGTGTTTGCTTTGGGGTTTTTTTTGTGTGTGTTCTGACTGAAACAATAAAATACATACGCTTTAGTTTAGCATACTTTGCTATTAGTGTCACATTATATAACAATAGTCCTGTATTCTGGAGAAGGAAGTAAGCTTTTTAAAGTCATATCTGAGATGAACTGTCTCTGTGAATAAAAAAGCAGGGTAATTACTATTTAGAATGCTGTCACTCATTGTGATGACTTGTCAGAGATAAGCTGTGGTTTTACAGAATGTATCAGCTACTTGCTTATCTTGGATATTTTAATAGACTGAACAGTGAGATGAAGAGCAATGTTACTTTCAACCCTAAAAATACTGTATTAATTATACTGTATGTGTAGTAAGTAACATCTTATATCATTTAAGTCTCTGGTTCTCCATTGACCTTTCTGATTGGTTTTCATTTTGGCAGCATTTATTTTCAACTGTTACCTTCTTTAATCAGAAAAAGAGATTAAAACGTCTTTGAAAATTCAAGTTCTTATGTAGTTCGCTTATGTTGTAGATTTATGTAGCACTTCACAGAAGACTCAGACTGATTTTTCTACCTTGGAAATCTTAGCTGTGTGCTTTGGAGAAATTTGAGATCTGGTATAACGTTTCAGATACAAGAAACTTTAGCTAATAAGGAAAAATGTCCTGGAGTGAACACAAGTCAGTGGAGTGCCCAAGTTTGCCTAGAAAGCCAGTGGCATCCTGGCTTATATTAAAAGAAACACAGTGGCCAGCAGGACAGGGAGGTGATCACCCCTTTGTACTTAATACTTGATGTGTGACCTCACCAGTGCTGTGGTCGGGTCTAGGCCCCTCACTGTACAAAGGATATTGAGCTGCTGAAGTGTGTCCAGAGAAGGACAGCAGGACTCGTGAAGGGCCTAGAGTGCCTGGCCTACGAGGAGCATCTGAGGGAGCTGACCTTGTTCTGTCTATAGAGGAGGAGGCTGAGGGAAGACCTCATTGCTCTCTGCAACTACCTTAAGGGAGGTCGAAGTGGGGAGTGAGCCAGCCTGTTCTCCTTGGTGACAAGCAACAGACCAGAGGAAATAGTTACGAGCTACACTAACGGAGGTTTAGGCTGGATATTAGGAAAGATTTATTCACAGAAAGGGTTCTCAAACATTGGAGTGATCTGCCCAGGGCAGTGGTGGAGTCACCATCCCTGAAGGTGTTCAGGTGGCATGTGGGCCTGGCACTCAGGGATATGGTTTAGTGTTGATCCTTAATTGCTAGGTCGAGAACTGGACTGGATGATCTTTGAGGATCTGTGGATTTCTTCTGGGAAGGAGGCAATTTTAAGTGGAAGATCATTAGCAAATGATTAAATGGACTGTTGTGAATATCATGCTGGGGACAAGGTCTGCTTTGAAATTTTAGAGGATTGCATTGATCATACAGTGAATAGTATCTTTAATAAATGTTTTGTAGAATATTTTCTGGAATATTTTGTAGAATATTAATATAGCTTCATCTGTGTTTTTTTTTTTAAAAGACCAAGATGTTAAATCAGTTGATAACAAAATACTTTACCAACCTCTCCCCACAAGCTTTCTCTCTGTCCTGCTGTGGAACAAGCTTCATGCTTTGCTGCATAACTAGGAACAAACCTCAATATTGATAGAATGTCTTATTTTGATTGTCCATTTTGCATGTTCATTTTTGATACTTTCTCTAAATGTGACTGAAATGCCTTCTTACAAGGAGTGTTTTCAGAATTCAGCAATGTAATCATCAGATCTGAACACAAGAAGCCATAGTTTTAGGATGATCTTAAACCATTGTATATAGTTCTATTGTCTGGAACTTCAGATCTGTTTCAAAATGAATACTGCTTTCCATAGGATTAAATGTCACCTAGCATCTTTATCTGATAGGTTCTCACTGCTATCTTCAGTGGTGCTATTTTTGTGTTTCAAGTGGCATTCAGAAAGTTATTTTAAACCCCAGTGCATATTCAGTTCATGCTATCAGCAGTCCAGAAATTACTTCTATAAGAGGGAGTACTTTTTAATATTCAGAAATAGCTTGGCATAAGTCCAGTGTTGTGCTCTGTTATAATTCTTCAAATAAAATGTTTTAAATGGTGTGCATATTTTTATAGCACAGCATCCATCAGCTTCCACAGGACCTGTCTTCATGAGAGACTATTAGAACTTATTTGTACTATTCAGGTGTTTAGGTATAAAATTGTTTTTCTACCTTTAATGAAATTTTTGAAGGACGAACATAAGCACTGCTGCTTCTCCGTATTAGAGTTAAAATATTTAACCTGCTCTTTAGAATTCAGCAGTTTAATGATAATACAACTTCATCTGTTTTACATTGCAGCATGCTGCATTTTTAGGATTGAGAGTTACAGTGATTTTTTTAATTATTTACTCTAACCTGTCATCACATTGAAGATGCTCTTCTCCATTAACATTGCTTTATGGTTGACAAGGGCTAAAACAGTTTTCTGTTTCTGTGTAACCATATTAAAAAAACAACTTGACATTACCTGTTTTAGAAGAAAACATGCTCATCTGAACTTAGATAATATGACTGAAATAATTGCTTTCTTACATTTCTATCACAAAACCAGAAGTGAGCGTAGAACAAATATCTCCAGCTATCCAGATTGCACCTCTGCTGTAAAAGAAGAGAAGTATAACAGTGGATACTACACCCAGTACATTAAAAAAAAACAAAAACGTGTCCTTGAATGGAGTTGTTTTCACAGTTGATTTTGAGTTCTGGTTCAGTTCCTTGCTGGTCAGAGGACTCATTGCACCATTCTTGAAATGGCCAACTACTGACTGTAACTGCAGAGCTTTTGGGAGACTGCTTTACAAATGCATTTTATTTTTTACATAATTGCCTGAAATTTCATGAATAGTGAAGTCCTTTAATGGATTAGGTAGTAATGATCTGATAACATAAATTTCTATTTATGTAATGATCTGATAACATTAATTTCTATTTATGACTGGTTGTGTGACACATAACAGTTGATGCTAAATGAAATAAAATGTCAAAGATAGGTGAGTTATTGCAGGCAAAAGTATACTTCTGTAGATTAAAAATGCTAAATAGATAAGTTTACCTTCTTTGAGAAGGAGAAAGGTACATTATGCAAGCTGCAAAAAGTTATTTTGTGTGTAGCCTACCTTCTCAGAGAGCCAGCTTGTCTTTTGGTAATTGGAGTTGCAACTGGAAGGCTGAAGAAAAAAAAAACTCAGGCAAAGAAGGGTACTGTTCTCACAACTGTGAGAAGCTAGAGGTTGAGAAATAAATTTGTTTAAAAGGTGACTGCAGATATTTAGGTTGTGTTCTAATTAGGTTTGTGATAAACTGATGAAGTGTTGTTAACAAATGGTTATTATTTGAATGAGAAAAGAATTACCTTCTTGAAATTAAACATCTGCTACTACCACTAACTGAGGCAGTTCATACTTTCAAGTCTTCTTAAAAATGTGGTGGGAAAGCATGTATTTTAAAAATACCTTTTTAGAGGCATTAGATAGTAATTATGCATCTCTTTCAGAAAGGCTATTTTCATGTTTTAGGATAAAGCATAACAATATTAGGGTAAGCACCAAATAACAGAACTTGCATACCTAGAAATTTGTGATCTTAGTAAAATGTTATTTCTGAGTTTCAGTATTTTGTGCAGATAGATGTTTGTACCCCTGTTGAGTTAGAATTCCTTTTGTTTGTTAAAATCCTCCTTCATTCTGGAAACTGGTCAGTCACCTTTTGAGATAAGTGCGCTTCACTTTGTTTATTCAAACACGAGTATGTTTCAATGCACAGCTCTGCTTTTCTTTCAGATGGTCTTATTATCGTTGGTGTCCATTCAGCAAAATTCCCAAATGAAAAAGTTCTGGATAACATTAAAAGTGCCATCCTGAGGTATAATATTGTCCACCCGGTGGTGAATGATGCAGATGCTACACTGTGGCATGAACTAGAAGTGTCCTGCTGGCCAACCCTGGTCATTCTCGGGCCTCGTGGAAATATGCTGTTCTCACTCCTTGGAGAGGGACACAGAGAGAAGTTGTTTTTATTTACTTCTATAACGTTGAAATTCTACAAGGAAAGAGGACAAATCAAAGATAACAAAATCGGGATAAAGTTATACAGAGACTCCCTCCCACCTTCTCCCCTGCTGTTTCCTGGCAAAGTGACTGTAGATAATTCTGGAGAAAGACTGGTAATAGCAGATACTGGACATCACAGGATTTTGGTTACTCGAAAAAATGGACAGATTCTACATACTATTGGAGGTAAGGATATATAACATATAATTACAGTAATTTTAGTTGAGGAGTAGAGTCTGCTCACTGGGCTTATTAGACTGATTTGTTGTTTTTTAGAGGACCTAACAGTTTATATTTGGCAACATTTTTTTTCCTAATATAATTCTTACTGTATACAAGGGAATATAGTGTAGTACCGTCAATTAATACAATTGATTGAAATGTTTGATTATTTTTTTCCCCTTACTCTATTGACTGAAGTTTGGCTTTCCATGTGATGCCCAGTGTGAATTACAAAAACCTGCATTTTCTGTTCTCCTGAAAGGAGTTGCAAATGGCTTAAGATTTAAGATCTGCATCCAGAAGCAAGGTAGGTGTGGTGGCTTGGGTGTCCCCCACCCCCCACACTTTAGAAATCACCCAGACTNCCCCAGCAGGCAAAGAGCTGAGAGCAAAGCCCAGAGCGAAGTGCCAAGCGAAGTGACCTTATCTTTGTTTTGCTTTTTAATTCTAATACATCTCAGCAAGACTGTGAGGGAAGTAGACATCATCATTGTTTTAATTTCTCAGCCTATGATCTAGTTCTTCTCACCAAAACATTCTAGCTGGCTTCAAACTAGCACAGTAGGGAAAGGAAAAGAGGTAGTAATGCCTCCACTTCCAATAGAGGAAATGAGTGTTAATTGTGGCAGTGTGTGTGAGGAGGTTTTGGGGTTGTGGTGTTTAGGTTGGTTTTCTTTTTAGAGGAGGGGAGAATTGTTAAGAACAGCAACACTGCACTAGTACATAGACATCTGAAAATGAAATTACCTTAGTATACATGAAAAGGCTTGTGTTCTCACCAAAACTGGCATAACATACAAAGCAGTTAGGAAAATAGTGAAAGTTAAGTATTTTAAATTATTTGTCTCAAACTTTAAATTAGTAATATTTCAGCTTTGAAAAAGCTACTTTCTTTGACTTTTTATAAAATTACTGTCTGCTATAAAGAATGCAGATCAAGAAAATTTGCATCCTCTGTATGCTCTACTCTTCCAGAAGTAAAAGTTACGTCTTAATGCACCAAGTACATGGCTGTTGGGATGGAGCGTTTATAATCCGCAATAATAGGCAGTGGTTTTATCCCTACATTGAAAACAATGGTTCATTTCTTTCAGCATCAGGAGCCACATGCTAATGCATCCTGTATTACTTAGTCTTGTATTGACTAAAGCCTGTCCCTTGGTAGAGTCCTACAAACATCATGGAAATACCAGTGGCACTGATGTTTAAAGACAGGAAGAAAATCTTTTGCTGTTTGAAGTGTCAGTGCATTGAATAGACAGTTATACATGTTAACCTGATAAAGGCATCAATCTTAATACCCTCCTTTGGGAAGTACAAACAGGATTTCTTGTGACTAAAGCAAAAGAATTCGATTTCTGTGTGATGCATGAGATGAAATCTCTGCCAACAAGCTACCCATTAGCGTTCTGGAATAGTCATTAAACAGCAATTCAAAGGGCAGTGTCCTAACCTCTGAACTAGTACCCTTCCTATCCTGTGACACTGTGTTACTCCCTTCCCTGGGGATGTGCACTTTGATTCTTACAAGGGGAACTGCTGGAATGTGGCACACGTCACCTCAGTCCTTCCTATCTCTTAAGGTCCAAATTGTCTTCTGACAGTAGATTGTAAAAGTTTGTGTATTTCAGTGACTCAGTTAAGTGATTCAGTGGGTAGAAAATAATGTAATCAAGTTGATAAAAACGTGGGCATGCACAAAGGTTGAAATTACTATATTCGCATCATCAATCATGATGACACACAAGTCATATCTAAATGTCTTCTGCTGACACATACCACTAATGCACTTCAAATGTTAATCCCTCTGAAATACGATGCTCACCTTCATACTGTTATATTCAGGTCATGTTCCTTTCTTGATTGTTCTGTGCAGAAGACTGTCAACAGCTCCATCATGCTCGCTGTTCTTTTCTGTAATTAGTTCCATGTAATCTTTTTCCCAAGTATTATTAATGAGAAAATGCTGCTAATATTGGTTTCATTTCTGATTACATCAAAATCTGAACCATGGAAACGGAGTTGAAATAACTTTTGGAAATAAGAAGTTTTTTTCCTGCTGGCTGTCTTTGGTGTTGTCAGGAATAAGAAAAGAGGTAGATTTTTAATTTCTGTCTTCCATTGTTACTGTTCTGTATTGCAAGGGAACAAGAGCAATTTAGACCCCTACTAAGACTTTTCTTTGGGTGATAAGCTTAAATAAGCAGAGAACTTGTGGAGAATGTGTTCAAAACTTAATAGCACCAGGCTATTGTAATTACATGGTACAATGACTAAGATGAGACTACACAAAATAAAAGTAATGTAAATTGTACAAGGTGCTTTCAAAGCATCTCTTAGAATATGTAACTCTCTTAAAGGTTTAAATATAAGCACTTTAGGGTGTTGTTTTTTCTTTAAAATGTTAATTTTGTTATGTTTTATGTATAGGTCCAAACAGTGGAAAGAGAGATGGAAGATTTTTGGAGGCAGCTTTCAACTCACCACAAGGGATCGCTATAAAAAATAATGTAATTTATGTAGCTGATACAGAAAACCACCTAATTAGAAAGGTAAATTTTCCATAAAGAAAATGTTTAATCTCTCTACCTTATTTTACTTATACAGATGAGTGTTTACACTAGATGAATTACTCTCTGAATCAGGAGTCAATATCAGGAAAGATATTTGATCCAGTATCTTACTTAAAAAATGCTGCTTGGCAATTTGTTTTTTTAAAGGGCTGTGTGTACTTTTGTGCTTCCTTTTAAGTGAAGATGATACACTACTCGTTCTAGTATTTTTTTTCTCTCTCTAATGAATCTTACTTTCCTGTATGTAAAATTCTATTCTTAGTATTCTGTGTCCTGGAAATTAAAATTGAGTTTGTTTCACTTCCAGGAGTATCAGATTCTTATCTGAAGCTATCGTACTGCCACAGTTGAGTGAATATGTAAACTTTTGCTAGCTGTTTGGATCTCTGAAGTACAGGTAGCTGGAACAGGCTGCCCAGGGTTGTTATGGAGTCTCCCTCTCTGGAGATATTGAAGACTCACCTGGATATGTTCTTGTGTGAACATGGTATAGACAATCCTGCTCTGGCGGGGCAGGGTTGGATTGGACGATCTTTCGAGGTCCCTACCAGCCCCTAACCTGTGATTCTGCAAACTGCTTTAGTATCAGAATTGTCTGCATGTACTTTTTTTTAATCCAACAGTTGCAACACTGTAGCGTTGCTCATAATAGATTTTGTCATTGGATCTTACATTTGGTTAGGTCAAATTTAGAATAATAATAACAACAAGCTTCTGATTATTATTAAAAGTATTTTATGCATCTCAGAAGATCTCATACTCAGATACTCACCAATATGTCTGATTCAAGGAGAGGCTGAGGGAGCTGGGGTTGTTTAGCCTGCAGAAGAGGAGGCTCAGGGGTTACCTCATTGCTGTCTACAACTACCTGAAGGGAGGTTGTAGCCAGGTGGGGGGGTTGGTCTCTTCTCCCAGGCAACCAGCAACAGAACGAGAGGACACAGTCTCAAGTTGTGCTGGAGGAGATATAGGCTGGATGTTAGGAGGAAGCTCCTCACAGAGAGAGTGATTTTGCCATTGGAATGTGCTGCCCAGGGAGGTGGTGGAGTCACCATCCCTGGAGGTGTTCAAGCAGTGACTGGATGAGGCACTTACTGCCATGGTCTAGTTGATTGAACAGGGCCGGGTGATAGATTGGACTGGATGATCTTGAAGGTCTCTTCCAACCTGGTATGCATTTGTGCTGTTAAAAGTGCCTTTGCACCATTATATATTTTCATTCTGCATTTCAAAGCACCAGTCCACAAACTTCCTTCACTGTGTTTTATTGTAGCTGGCTAACAGGTTTTATTACTCTCTTGGTAAAGTATCAAGTTATCCATGAATTCAAACAAGTTAGTGTTGTACATTCACTGTGTATTATTTTTCTTGTAGATTGACCTGGAATTAGAGCTGGTGACCACTGTAGCAGGCATTGGGATACCAGGTGTTGATAAGGAAGGTGGAGCAAAAGGAGAAGAACAGCCTATCAGCTCACCATGGGATGTGGTCTTTGGAAATTCAGGTATTGTATCAGTTGATCTTTTAACATATTTACACATGCATGACTGTTTGCTAAGTGTCTTCCTCTTTTGGGTAATTATCTGAGATACGAAAGTATAAAGATCCACCTTAGAACTGAGTCTGTAAAGCAGTGGTTTCATTTACAAGTGATAAATGCAGGTCTGCTTTGGATCCTGAGAAAAAGTGAACTGTTGCTCAGTGGAATCGAATTCTTTTGTAGGACGTCATGGAGTTACTGCATCCAGATGCTTTTGTTAGGCCAGTGCTTTCTGCCAGGATCATTTAAGAAGCAGCTACATTTCACAGGAAGTAAGCATTGTCTAGAAGTTCCTTTACTTTACAGGCATGTCCAACCATTTGTAAATATTTGAATTTAGGTATTAAAAATAGTTTTAATTGGGGACCTCTGTTTATTCCTGTTTAGCTGACATCACATCGTTAGATCCAAGGTTGTGATAGAGTCATTGAGATAGGAGGAAGAATACCTCTGAAAAAAACTCGTGTCAGGGAGTGAAAAATAAATCTTTGGAAGAATCAGTTTCTGAGGATTAATGGAGCTTTATTTCCTATTACATTTTACACACACCTGATCTTAAATCACATAACTGCCATGTTTTCAGCTTTTACTAACTGCGAGTTGAAACTCTTATTTTCTTATGTTTCCATTCCAGTACAGTTTAGAAGTTGCAGATGTCAGTTTCTTAATAATGACAGAACAATGCTTTAATGTGGTGTAAAACTCTTAGATCAGTCTTTCAGGCATAAAAATTGACTTCCAATATTGGACTTTCTTTAATCTGCAGATGAATGATGTGGGGAGGTAGCATGACATAAGTCTAATATCTTTAAATTAGAGGGAGGCATTTTGCAAGATTAGAATATTTTACTCTTCTGTAAGCATTTGTTAAAATTTTGGCTCAGGTATGAGGGAGGAAAACACAGTCAAATTAGGTTTAAGGGAACATGGAGCTAGTTGATGAAGGCTGATTGTATAGAAGTATTCTAGTACAAAACCATTGTTGATATAGACAGTGTGCCACCACCAGCAGCCTCAACTACTTAAATCCCAGCGTAAGTTTTAGATTTAACACTTATAATAGTCTATCTTCTACTAATAAATTTTTTTAAAGGGTCTTTTTTCAAAGACTTTGTCAATGACCCTTAAAATCTTAGTTAAGCATAATGAAGCCTACTTGCAAGAGGAGAGGGGAGTGCATGAAAGAGAATCTCACTGGATGAAGTGAGATTATGAAGGCATGAGTTTTTTTCTGAAGGCTATTAATGAAGGCATGAGTTTTTCTGAATTTTATCCAATCTGACTTTCCTTTTGTGAACAAGTAGACTCCATGTGACTAGATAGTATAGTTTTCAAGGTGTCTTGAATCAGCAAGCTGATCTCCGTGGGATGTTATTGCAGAGCTGTTTTGCAGATCAGAAAAGGAGACTAATAACTCATCAGTGCTCCAGAAATCTAAGATGATTAACAGAAATATTTGAAATATCCTATAATTTTACTTTTAATTTTCCATTATTCTTTCTTCTGCTTCTGCCAGTATTTGAATATGTGTTCATACTTTTAATTTGGGAGAGCTCTGCTTGTTAAATGTTAATTGATATGATTGTTATCAGCATGAACATAGTAATCACTGAATTAGTCACCTGTAGAGGATTAGTCATCTGCAGAGCTCAATACTTATGAATTTTTATGAGCATTTACATAAAAATCAGATCTGCTGAATGCACTCTGTTTGGAGCAGCACGGATTTTTTCAGATTCAATTAGAATCTACCAGTCAGTTGTCTATTTAGGTCTCTATAAACTATAATATAACCTGTCAGATAAGAAGAGATTAAATCAATTGAAATTCCTTCTTTGAGAAGGTAATAGGCCAAATAGATAAAATAGAGGGGCAGAGGGTGTGCTTTCAGTTTCTTCTGAAGATTTTTTTTTTAATATGATTTTGTGTGAGTAAGCTAGGAAACGTGTAAATTACTCTAATAGCTATATAAAACTCTTCAGAAAACTATAACCAGAGAGAGTTGTCAAAACAGAGGATTATACTGAGTAGAACGCTAACAGGAGTCTGTCTCAGAACACGAGAAACCAGGACTGCATCTCATAGTCTGCATTACATTTGTCTTAAAGCATAGATACTGTCATGAGCTGTAGTGATTTCTCTAGGTTTGTTGCCAACACTGCAGCAGAGTTTGTCAAAGTTTTATTAACTGCAAATTGCTTGAGCCTAGCAGGATCTTCTGTCACTATCCAGTGTGTCACAAGATGCATTTGTTACTCAGTAAATGCACGCAAAGCACAGTTTCATGGGAAATATTCACAGTCCTGAGCAGACACCCAGCCTGCTGGTGGTGATTCTCACTGTTCTGTCTTAACTAGTAGATACTCTGTTGTCAGCACATTAAAACTGGCCTGCCAGCATCTGGTTTAAGCATTTGGATGGGTGGAATAATTGAAGAGTTTTCAAAGTTCATTTTGTTTACATCCACACAGTAGTACTTTTTTTATGCTTACATTTATCTCTCTGCAAGTTGCAGGAGGTAATGTATGCTTCAACAATTGAATTTGACTTCTGTGTTACCTGGGATGGCGTATGGGAAATAACATACTTTCCCATTTTCCTTATGTCTGTGTAGCTTAATCTATGTACAAGAGGCAGTTTTTTTTCTTTTCAGAAGAAATATTTGTGGATTTTGTAGTTTTTAAACAAATGAAGCCTCCGTGGGTTTCCTGTCAATGTCCAAAGCTATGCTATCCAGGACACGAAAGGGAGGCAGAAGAAGTGTTTAAGCTGTATATGTAGTCATTAGGTAATATTGAACAACTCGTACTGACCTTTTTCAAAGTGCATGGTGAAGAGAAAAAATTATTTCTGTATCATTTATATTTCTTGACATTAGTCCAATATACTTCAAACTATATATTGATCAATTAAAAGACTTTATTCATTGTGCTTTAAAAATGTAATGTGTACTTTTTGTTGTGAAATTGAAAATATTGAGGAAAAAAGTTTGTGAGGGTACAGAGAAATTAATATTCAGAACAGATGCTATTAGGTAGCTTGCTTTTAAGCATCCTCATAGTATTTTTATGAAATAATAGGCTTTCATTTCCCTATTTGATACAGATGCTGAAGTCTTAGGCAAAGAGGTTAAGTGACTGTGAAATACCATTTTAAAAAAAAGTTGGCACAAATGTTTCTGTTTAAGGTAGGGGAGATAATGGAGACAAAAACATATGCTGGAATTCAGGCAGACAGTATTCTTGTCATCTTCTTTAGTTGTGGTGACTGTGCTTGTGTTTTGCCCTCCTCCTTTGAAATTCTCAAGTGGACTCCATGGATTAAATTCTGGCTTCCTTGAAGTTGGTGCTGAAATTTACATTGACATAGATTGTGCAGGAAATACATAGGGAAAGGCAGCAGCTTAAAAATACATATTAAATTACTCTGTTTCTCTGTTGTACTTTTCTATTTTTATTCAGTGGGTGTTGAAAGCAAGTGGTACTTAAATGCACAGTTGATCTGAGCATGAAATGTGCTTGATAGTTGCATTCTTGCTGGAAGGAACAGGACAATGACCTGTGTTTGGTGACATAACTGTGTTTCACATTCCAAAATCTGGTCTTAAGTTGCATGATTGTAATCTATTTATAGAACTCCCAAGCACAGCATTAACTGTGCTTTTAGTAAACCAGTTGGAAATTTTTGCGTCAATTTAGGTGTTACATAGATATTATTTAAATGAAAGTACAGTACCTCATCATATTGGTACCATTTTTAAAGCCCTTAAAAGGCAAAAGTATGTAGTATTTTTTTTCTATCCATGTTTCTGGTAGAGGGTTATTTAGTACCACTGCATTCCAGATAAAAACATTGTGGTTTTTTTTTTTTCTGAACTACTCATGGTGATTCTTTCCTAATTAAAAAAAAAAAAGGCAAAAGGCAATAATCTCTTCAGCAATAAACACTTAGCACTTCTGAGTTCAGACCATGTATGAACTGCTTATGTCTAAACTTTATCTCTTGAAAGCATGATTCCTGCACATCGCTCTTTCCTTCTAGTTTGGCCTCATTCTGGCATTGAGGCTCTAGCCTTCACTGCTATGTAATAGGAATTTTCCTTGGTATTAGCTGAAAATAAAGGAGCTACTTTTGTGATCATCAGGGGTTAATTAGGAGTTGTTTTTCTGACAACTCAAAATTTGAATGACTCCAAACATATGTTGCATATGTAAAATGACTGCATGGTGTAGCAACATAGATTAACTTGGGATGCAAAAACCCATCTCATCTCTAGCAGTTTCATATGCAGACTACAGCTCTGGGCTTCATCTGCCCTGGTACAAGTTTAGTTTCACAGAAGATCGTGTTGAAGACGTCACTGACATGAAACAGCATTGCTTGTCTTCTTGAACTGGACCATTACTTGCTTGTAATTGTAATTATTTTTTATTTAAAATACTTGAAAGAAAAATCATAGAATCATAGAATGGTTTAGGTTGGAAGGGACCTCAAGGATCATCCAGCTCCAACCCCCTGCCACAGGCAGGGACACCTCCCACTAGAGCAGCTCGCCCAAGGCCTCATCCAGCCTAACCTTAAACACCTCCAGGGAGGAAGCATCCACAACCTCCC
This sequence comes from Tricholaema leucomelas, assembly GCA_013400475.1. NCBI lineage: Eukaryota > Metazoa > Chordata > Aves > Piciformes > Lybiidae > Tricholaema lacrymosa > Tricholaema leucomelas. The sequence goes on from WAAF01000029.1 coordinate 358,505, forward strand.
TGGGCAACCCATTCCAGTGCCTTACCACCCTCACTGTAAAGAACTTCCTCCTAACATCCAGTCTAAATTTCCCCTCTTCCAGCTTAAACCCATTCCCCCTCGTCCTAACATTACTAGACCGTGTAAATAGTCCCTCCCCAGCTTTCCTGTAGGCTCCCTTCAAATACTGGAAGGCCACTATAAGTCACTAAAGTGACTTCTTCAGTAAAAATAGGGGCAAAATGGAAGATATTACAGTTTTTATTCCTGTATAAGAACTGTTTAAGGATAAAAAGGATGGTGTGTACTTGTCACAGTCCAGATTTTCTGTAATAAAGAATTCCCTTAGGACTTGGCCATCTTTATGTCCCTAAACAATGATTCTCTAGATTTTTGTCAGTCAGATTTGGCTTTAATTTGCTAAACTTTCAGTGATTTAAGTGAAGGTAAAGCTTGCATTCAGATGTGCACATAGACAGTGCACCTGTCTGTGTTGTGTAGCCCTTTTTCTCATGTGCTTTTGCAGAGGATGAGTGTTCCAGCAAATTTCTGCCTTGTTATTTTTTATTACAGATAAAATTAGTAGAAAATAATATTTTTTTAACTTCAGTCTGTTTAGAAAATGTCAGCAGTGCCAGCCACAAAATGTAACTTTGATTCCCAGGCGTTTAATTCCCAGACTGGAAATAAGCATTCAGTCCTCAGACAGGGAAGCTGTAAGTGTGGCTAGTCCTGGGAATGGAAACTCTTCGAACAGATATGACTGTTGACTGGTACAAAGTAAAGTCTTTACTGTGCATTCAGACTGACTTACAGTTAATGGTCAGCAGCATTCCTGAGCTGTTTAAAGTTGTCTGTGTGTACAGATGGGACTGTGAGTTCTTAAAACACAGAGACATAGCAGAGGCAGATTCAAGAACTTAATCGATGTAAATGTAACAACTGGAGCATCATATAATATGGAACACCGGTAAAGTCAGAACTGTAGTTCTTTATTAGTAAATCTTTTTAACATATCACATTTGCAAGGCATACTTTGCTTGATAGAGGCAGCACTAAAGATAAGAAAGCACATACCCTAATAAGGAGAAACTGCACTGGATTTTTAAAACAGCTCAAGATAGGTTGGAATGTGGTGCTTAATTGAACAAATGTAGAAGAGTTGCTTTATTCTTTTATGTTGTTGTATAATAAGTTCTTTAAAAATAAATTCTTTCCATTCAAGGATGATAAAGAGTAATGATAATGCTGGCATTACCATCATTTTAGCATACTGGCTCTCCCTGGCCCCTTTCTGAGAGAACAGTGCAAGAATGACAATAGTGTCTATGTCTTCAAGCTCTTCTGTCCTAAATGAAGAGGATTTTCTCTTTTGTTTCTGAACATAGAATCATAGAATGGTCTGGGCTGGAAGGGACCTCCGAAGGTCATCTAGTCCAACTGCCCCTGCAATTCAGCAGGGACATCCTCAGTTAGACCAGGTTGCCCAGAGCCCTGTTGAGCCTCACATAAAGCATTAAACTGTAGTGTTAGGACCTTGGAGCAATAAAATTCCATAGCTGTGCAACTACAGGCACTGTTGTTACTTTTCTGGTTTTGTATACATTTATTTATTAAAGTTGACATATTTTCCACAACTTAGTATGCTTGTGCTGTTTTCATGCTTGCATGCATTCTCTTTGCTCTAATTGCCATCTTGTAGAAAATGTGTGAGTTTTATTAAAATGTGTGATGGTTATGGAGCGCTTATTTTTCCTGTCTTGTTCTCTAGTTGAAGAAAGGATTTTCTGCTATTGATCTTACATACTCAGTAACATTTGAAATTATTGATGTGACTATTTTGTCTCTCATATTTGATAAGCCTTTTGGTGTGCAGCGTTAGACTAAGAAACCTTTTCAATTTTTCAGCTGTCACAAGGGAGTTTTCAGTGGGTGGAATTGAGGAACTGGATGGATGAATGGAACAGATTTTTCTGAAGTGCTCAGTTTAAATCTCACTCCTTAATTGCACTGGATTTAAATCTCCTTAATTTCATTGGTGGATGAATTAAAATTAACAAAGCACTTTTGGAGATCCCTCAGAATGAACTGCACAACACAAAGATAAAAAGCTCACTTTCCTAACACTGACTTTTAGCATTATTCATTCAGGGGTACTCAGAATAGCACCATCTGAAAAGTGCAAGATACATATCATGGGAACACAAAATCCTGAAGCTGAACTTTTGCTAAATAGGAAGTAGTGAAATGATTTCATAGGACATTTTCTCAATTTAAATGTCTTGGCAACAAGCTTTAATCAAAGGTGACTCCACAGCGGGGTGTGGGGTGTTATTATATTGGCTTTTTTTGGGGGATGTGTTTTTGGCATTGCCAGTACTTTGGTGACTCATAAAATGTGTGTTTTCCAACTCATTTAGCAAGCCTTCCTGCTCAACAAAAAAACTTTTAGGTGCTTTGGAAGTTTGACTTTTTTTCTTGGAGCTGTAGGTTGCGTAAAAACATGGAGCCGATATGAAGGTGCAGGAAAGAGGCAGCAGATTTCCCTTGATCACAGTTTTGGAAACTTGTGTCTTGATCCAATAAATGTAAAAGGCTGAAGATAAACTCTGTTAAAATCATACCAGTACTACTCTGAAGTGGGCTCACAATATGAGGAAATTGATTCTGGAGTCAGAGGGACCTTTTTTCTTCCCTTCTTGCAGTTTGTAATGTAGGAAATGTTTAAGATCAGAAGAAAACCAGCAAGATCTCAGCTGGGAGAATAGTGGTCATTTAAGTTTTAAGTAGATTGTTTTGGGCTAACTTCTCTAGGCTTAAAATGCTTTCAGAGATTTTACATATAGTTGCTTGTATTTTGAAACCACAAAACAGGAAGGGAAGTATCCATTAGATTGTTTATAGTAACTACTGTGAGATACTTAATGTTTTTTGAAGTGCATGTGAATAAAATGCAGCTGTGAAAATTTTGAAGGTATTTTGTCTGTTGAGTGGCCAAGAATTATTCCAATACCTGATACACTCATTTAGAAAAACATTTTAGTGTTGTCTCTGACCAGATGTATGCAGTTCTATACAGTGTGCATAGACTAGTATGGCGTTAGAAAGATAGCAGCAACTCCATTTTAATGTGGTTTTTAAATATCACCTTTCTACTCTTTAAGGTTTTCAGAAAAAGCTGAGTAAATTTCTTTTTGTTTATGGTGTTTGGGGTTTTTTATAGTGATCTTTCACAACTTGTCTTCATGCGTTTTGTGTCACGCAGTGATATGATACATTTAAAGTTAAAAAGCACTTAAAAATCTTCCCTTTCCATTTGCATCATTTTATTTCTGAAGTGTCATCTGGACAAGCTTTGCATGACTTACATATTTTGATTGGTGAATTGGAATTTTATGCTTGGAGTTGAAAAAATGAAATATTTGACCTGTCCTTGAACGTTTCCTGATCAGGTCACTGTTCCACAGATCCGCGTCTTGCATTTGCGATAGCACATTTGCATGTGCAGAGGGGGAGCAACTTTGAAACTGTATGATTAGTGCTTGAGGAAATTAGTAATTGCCTACATCACCTCTTAACGTTTGGATAAACAGCAGTTGTTGTTCTCCAGCACGCAAGTGTCAGTTACTCTTATCTTAAAAACATTATGTACTCTGTATATAATGTACAGTGCTACTGCCAGGGGTTTCCAAACCTATAAACGACTGCAAACAGTCTTTTTACATATCTAATTTTATCATTAGCATAGTAAAAAACCCTAACAAACCACACATTCCTCCTCCCCAGCCCCAAAACCATGCTTACAAAGATACATGCACACTGGCGTTGGCCATTACAAATCCAACAGTAACAGGTGAAATGTGGACCAAAGAGCAGAATGTTGCAAAGAGCAAATCCTATTTAAGGAATTGCTTTTATCAGGCAAGGATGTTAAAACCAACACTTTTATATATCTGCAGGAAGAGAGTAGAAGAAAAATAGCAGAGTTTTCGGTACATGAAAGAAAGACATTTTCTTCCCTTCTCTTCCTCCAGTTTTTGGTTTTCTTTTCAATTCCCCATGGACAAAGATAAGCTGGAGTAGGGGGGGGACAGTAAAGCTGGTGTGTTGATTTCTTTGTTTTATAAAACATTCCCAAAGTGGGATTCTTTTTTCATCTGTTTTTATACATTTATTTTTAATAGTTTCAGGGATCCAGGAAGATGATATTCTATGGATAGCAATGGCAGGCACTCATCAGATATGGGCACTGATGTTGGAAGGTGGAAAACTACCAAAAGGAAGGTAAGCAACTGTACTAAGAGACCTGTAAAGTTGCTGTTTATCTTGATAAACAGCTTTCAAATCCCAAAGAGAGAGGTAATCAAACTAAAAATAATTTTTCTCAACTGTACTCAGCTTGCTGCTTCTGTTCAGACGTAAGGTGTGTGTCCTTTAAAGTCTGCTTGCTTTTTCCCACATCTGCTAGAGGAAATGCAGGATGCTACTTTTGCTATAAAACTATGACTTGGTAAGGTACATTTGTATAATTGAATGCTACTTTTCATTGCTGAAATTGACTAGTGATGAACGACACTCTAAGCAGAAATGAAAGGACAAAGCTATTGAGTAATTCCTTGTGTAGCAATACAGTTGGGTTTATAGCTTAGAAGTGCTTGCCCTGTAGCTTAAGCTTATGCCTCATGTCTGAAGTATTTCAAACTCGTTCTTAAACTTGAGTACTATTTTTCTTTAGTGATTTAAAGAAAGGAGTCTGCCTTCGATTTGCTGGGAGTGGAAACGAAGAGAACAGAAACAATGCATACCCACATAAGGCAGGCTTTGCACAGCCCTCGGGTCTCTCTCTGGCTTCTGAAGAACCATGGAACTGCCTTTTTGTGGCAGACAGTGAGAGCAGCACCGTGCGAACCATCTCTCTGAAAGACGGAGCAGTGAAACACCTTGTAGGAGGAGAGAGAGATCCATTGGTAATCACTTCAAACTTCCCCACACTGCCCTACTAATATTCCTCGAGCCTGACCTGGAGGAACCACTTTTGGGGTGAGAGGGTAAATCAGTTTCCGTGGCCATCAATTTCTTAACTTCACTACTTGGAATGCAAATGTGTGGCGGTTGTGATGTTCAGGATGTAGTGCAGATTGTTACTTTTCAGATAACAAATGAATTCACTTGTTTTTAAAATAGCCAACTTGATTCAGCAGTATGTAGTAATTAAAGGCAGCTGGATTCACACTGATAGCTTAAATGCAAGAGTTTCCATTTCCATGGTTAGCATGTACTTCCTACTTTTTAGTATCCATGTTTTGAAGTTGTCTTGGTTTTTTAATTTTTTTTGTCCTAGGGTTTTTTTAAGTTAGTGAATTTCCATTTAACTAAAATCATTTACATTCATGTCAACATTGAATAATCAGATGCACTAATTTAATGAAATACTTCTTCAGAATTTGTTTGCCTTTGGAGATGTGGATGGAGCAGGCATAAATGCAAAGCTGCAGCATCCTTTAGGGGTGACATGGGACAAGAAAAGAAAACTGTTGTATGTGGCAGACTCCTATAATCATAAGGTAAGCTTATAGTAGTTTGTTACGTACAGGCTTTGCAATTTTACTAACACAAAGGATTCTTTTAGGAGCATACAGATACTGTGCTTGTTCGGTTAAGCTGAGGAAACTAATGATATTAGTTCCTTTGTGGATTCTTTGTCTTTCCTTCCTTCCCTTTTGGGTCCTTCTCATTACCATTGTTTGGCTGTCACATGCTGCTGTGTTGATATGATTGTTCCTTGGGGAAGGTAAATTTACAGTGTCAAGTTCAGTCTAAAGACCGTTGCCATATATCTTCCAAAGATGCTGAACTAGAGCAGAAGATCTAGGAGTGCTTAGGAGTAGTGCAGGTTTGATAAAACTGGGAAAAGAAGAGGACTTGCTTTTGTCTTTGAAAAGCCCCCAAGATTTGGAAAGTGTTGTGGGTTGCCTCCCTGAAACTCTTGAGATAAGACAGATTGTTTTATTGTAAGCCTTCATGTTTAGAAGATTGTTAATTGTGCATTTATTGCAGACATTGAAAGAAAAGTGCTTTGTTTTAGTGTGAAGAATAAGACATTTCAAGACGCATTAATTGAACATATATGTTGTAAATTAAATATTGTTTCAGGTACTGTATAAATCAAACTTTTTTTTACTATTACTTTAAGAAAGAAAGCCCTCCACCAGTTTTCAGGGGAAAATTATAGAATCGTAGCATTGTTTCAGTTGGAAAAGGCCTTTAAGACCATCAAGTCCAGTTGCTGCGTACCTCTGCCGAGTCTGGTGCCTAAACCATGTCCCTTAACACCACACCTCTGTGTCTCTTAAACAGCTCCAGGGATGGGGATTCAACCACCTTCCTGGGCAACCAATTCCAGTATTTGATAACCCTTTCAGTTAAAAGGTTACTTCCAATATCTAATCTAAATGTCCCCTAGTGCAAGAAGGAGGGACAGGCTCTTCTCACTTGTGCCCTGTGATAGGACGAGGGGCAGTGGATATAAACCTCAGCACATAAAGTTCTACCTCAGTATGAGGAAGAGCTTTACTGTCAGAGTGATGGAGCACTGGAACAGGCTGCCCAAAGAGATTGTGGAGTCTCCTTCTCTGGAGACTTTCAAGCCCTGTCTGGATGCATTCCTGTGTGAGCTGAGCTACTTTATGGTCCTGCTGTGACAGGGGTTTGCACTCAGTGATCTGCAGAGGTTCCTTCCAACCCTTAACATCCTGTGATCCTGTGAACTTGAGGCCATTTTCCTCTTGTCCTATCACTTATTGTGACGGAGATGAGAAGAAACCTACACCCATGGTATAGAACATGATATAAAAGTCTGCCAGCTTTGTTGTGCTCTTAGTGTTTTGCAAATATTTCCAGAGAAACAACAAACATTAGATAAACAAGGTTTCATTGGTGGCTTTGAACTTATTAAAGGGAACACTGAATGAAGCCACAAAGAAGAAATAAAGTCCATAGGGTGTAGGGGGAGAAGATGGGACATGTCATTTGATAGGGTATGATAACTTAGCTTCTAGGATGTGCACTTGATAGCTGAAGTACTAAAAATGAGTGCTGACTTCTGAAAATATGGGGCCTATGCCATTGGAATGGACTGTCCAGGGATGTGGTGGAGTTGCCATCCCTGGAGATGTTCAAGAAAAAAAAAATTGATGAGGCACTTAGTGCCATGGTCTAGTTGATTGGATGGGGCTGGGTGATAGATTGGACTGGATGATCTTGGAGGTCTCTTCCAACCTGGTTGATTCTGTGATTCTATAAGATAATGCAGAACTTCCAGATCCTAGTGGGTTCTTTTTTGGAGGCTTTTTGTGGTTTTGTTTATTTCAGATTAAAGTTGTGGATCCTAAGATGAAGAACTGTGCTACCCTGGCAGGCACAGGAGAAGCAAGCAACGTTATTGGTTCCAGCTTTACAGAGTCAACTTTCAATGAACCAGGAGGTTTGTGTGTTGAAGAAAATGGCCGCTTGATGTATGTTGCAGACACAAATAATCACCAGATTAAAGTGCTGGATTTGGAAACAAAAATTCTTTCCACGGCAAGTAATATTATTAAATGGGCTGATAGTGATGTTTCTTAATAGAAACTACTATTACAGACTTTGGTAGGTGGTATAAAAATTATATAGGTAGTAAACTTTTTGGGTAGAGTAGCTACATTCACAGAAATGTTTTATGATGATCTGAGAAACAAACACTGCATGTTAGCACAGTTGTTGAAAGCCTTGGTCTTTAGAAAGGCAACTTTTGCATGAAAACAGAAAGTGATGATCCTCTAGAAAAGAATAATGCAAACCCATGAATTACTGAAAAAACACAGCTCAATTTTTCAGCATGAAAAGCATTTCATGCTTGCTGTGTAACAAGTGGAAGCTGAAACTGATTAGTGGGTTCTGTAATTAAGCTGTAAGTGATGGTTTTGGGAAGTCAGTGACTTAAAGCAGGATACATAGCAGACTTTCAAGTTGTCAAATCAAGACTGCTGTCATAATTGAGCACTGCCGTGTCTACTTATAAATATACATGAAATACTGAGTCTCCCTCTCTGGAGATATTCAAAACCTGTCTGGATGTGTTCCAGAGTGATCTACAATAGGTGATCCTGCTCTGGCAGAGGGGTTGGACTGGATGATCTTTCAAGGCCCCTTCCTGCCCTTAACATTGTGTAATTCCCTGAAATCAACCCAGATCCGTGCTTCTGTTCATCTTACAATGGCATTGGCTTAAATGTTTCCATATGTATGTGTACATATAGATGACTTAAAGATCCAGCTGTCTTGTATGCTTCTTGCAGTTAATAGTACACAATCTTAATATGTATTTAAATTTTCATGTCATAGAACATATTGGTGGCCTTTCTGGGAAATGATCCTTTTCTTTACTATGCAATCCTTATGGTTAAAATCTTGGATTTTATTACTGAAGCATGCAGTTTGCCACCGTATTAGAAGAAAATACCAATAAATGTTATTAAAACTATAATACAATGGTTAAATTTTTAAATTAAAGGATACTCTAGTTGTAGGTTTTATCTTTTTAGTAGTAAATAATATTTTTATTTGGATTTTTTTTTTCATTTAAAAAAATAATTTTGTCCTTTCTGGTTTTGTTGCTGTAGAATGGTTACACTCTGTTAGGAAGTTTTCATCCAGTCACACGTTAGTTTTCCTAGTCTGTGTCAGCTTTGAAACTGTGGCTATGTTGTGAAAGCCTATTTGCTTTCAGTACAAATGAAAAATTGGGTTGTTTGTGGTTTTGTTTTTTTTTTCTACTGATAGTTGCCTATCTTGAATCCAGAGGCATGTGATGTTCCAGACAACCTTCCTGTGCAAAAAGATAAAAGAAGAAACCTTCCAAAACTGCCTAAATCTGCACCAAATGTTCAACTTCCCTCACTAACTGTAGCTCCTGGTCAGACAGTTCAGTTTTTGTTGAAGTTGACTCTTCCTCCAGATTCCAAACTGAATGAAGAAGCACCCAGTGCCTGGTTTATCACAGCAGAAGGTAAAGTGCCTGTGTTGTTTAATCAGTTGAACAGGAGTAAGCAAGATACAAAGTGAGTTACATCATGACATGCCTGCCATGTGAGGGATCTATCTCAGTCTGGTGAATCAAAATCTCCTTCCCACTTTTATGTTCCCATTTGACCTTGTGATGCAATACATGTTATTTAGAGTTGATACACTTAACAGCTGGAGTGCAAAGACAAATACCAAACCACCTGACAGGCTGCTTTTTTTCACTTGAATTACTACCTGCTGCATTTTATTGTTGTGTTTTGGGTTTTTTTTTTCCAACCTCCTTGGAACAAGCTGCCATTGAGGGTTTGCAGAGGTACTAATTACCCTTAGGTGCTTGTCTTCTCCACTCTGTCAGAGAACTGCTTATCCCAACACTATCCCCATTTGTTTCTGGGAGAATGCTCACCATGAAGCTGAAGCATATTTATGGAAGAGATTTTTTTTTTCCTTTGGTCTATCCAAAAACACATTGATATACATTTATACCATACAACCTACTTTGTTATTATTCACATTTGCATATTTCTGCTCTTAAAAGCAGTTAATAAATACTCTACTGGCACTGCAATTTGTTTATACAGCTCACAATTTCAAGTCGTTTCTCACGTCAGTTTGTGTTTTTGGAGTAGAAATGGACTATTCCCAGGAGTCAGCACACATTTTAACCTGATTAATCCCCAAATATTGTAAAGATAAGATATATGTGACAGCTTCAGGGATTAGTAAAATTGGAGAATGTAAGCAATCTAATTTCAAATATATAAATTCTACAGCCAGCTTCTAGGTACTCTCTGAAAAATGCCAGAAAGAGGACTTCATCCATCTCACAGTAAATTACTGAGTGCAGTAAAATGAGCTGGATACATTTACTGTCATGGAATCGTAGAATGGCTTAGGTTGAAAGAGATCTTAGAGATCTTCTATTCCAACCCCCTCACCACAGGCAGGGACTAGACTCTGCTGCTCAAGGCCTCATCCAGCCTGGCCTTGAACACCCTCAGGGAGGGGCCATCCACAGCCTTCCTGCACAGCCTGTTCCAGAGTCTCACCACCCTTGTACTAAAGAACTTCTTACGATCAAGTCTAAACCTAGTCTCCCTTATCTAGTAAACATTCCCTCTTTTTATATTGCTAGACACTCTTAAGGTCCCTCTCCAACCTTACTGTAGGATCCCTTTAGGTATTTTAAGACAGCTATAAGATTTCCCCCCCACCCCAGAGTCTTCTGTAAACTGAACAACCCTCCCTCAGCCTAACCTCATAGCAGAGGTGTTCTAGTCCTTGGATCATCTTTATGGCCCTCCTCTGGACTCAGTATTCAAGACAGAGTCTCACAAAAGCAGAGTAAAGAGGAAGAATCACCTTTGTTGACCTGCTGGCCACATTCCACTTGATGCAAGTTACTGTGCAGTTAATTTTCCAGTTTTACATACTCTTAAACATTGAAATGTGAAACTCAATTTCCGTTGTAACAGTTAGCCTGAGCACTGCTAAATTGCAGCAACCCACTTGTAAAACTAACATTTCTGCTTGGAAGTACATAAAACTGCAGGTAAATGATGGCATTTATGGCACCTACCTTACCTGGAGTATTGGACCTCTGATACAACTGTATAGCAGCCCATTAATTTAAGGAGTTTTGCTTGCACATCTCAGAATAAATTTCAATATCCTTTTAAAAGCATAAAGGGCAAATTGCAGATCCTTTGCATTTAAATAAGATGTACTGTATCTATACTGGTAGTTTTGAACCAAAGGTATGGATCTCTCCACCTTTAAATGAGTGCTAAAGACACATTTGTAAATCACTTTCCCTGGGATTTTTTGTTTGTGACTGGCAAAATTAAGAAGGAAATCTCCACTTATGTTGTGTATGGAAAGAAAGTCCATGCTGTCCTATAGGTAAAAGTGTCTTCTGTAGGTTTCAGGTATGATGTTAAATATCCTAATGATAAAACTTGGTCTTTTTTTACAGATAATACCTGGTTGCTTCAAGGGCAACAGTGTCTATATGGAGAAATAAATGATGTTTCCCATCAAAATATCATTCCTTTTGAGTTACCTAAGAGCTGCCTGTCAGCTGAAGCTATCTTGGCAATCAAGGTGTGCCTCTACTATTGCAGCAAAGGTAGCAGTGCCTGTATGATGAAAGGAATCTCATTCAATCAGCCTTTACAGATTGCTAATACAAACCAAGGCAACTTGACTCGAGTTGAACTGATACACACGTTTTTAACCAACTAACCCACAGCCAGTTAATTTCCTATCGTGTTTTACTATCCACCATTTCTGTAGGAGAAAATAACAAATAGATAACTTTGCTCTGTTTTTCACTTTCACGGAACTTACGACAAAGCCAAGAAATAATATACTTGGTAAAACGAAGTAGAGTTCCCTGCAGATTAAAGTGAAAATCTATCATCACAACCTCCTTTCCTTTTTATTACAGTAGCAGCAATAATATTGTAATACTCTGTTGCCAGTTGTGAATGTATTGGATGTATGCCATTCTGAGCAAGGAGCAACAGCTCTTGGAGTCCTTTTGAAAGAGCTGATGTTACTTTGTCATCTTACTGTAAGAACTTCTTTGCACTGTTAGAAGAGATAGATCATTTGGACTAACAGGTGCAAATTCCTTTTGTGCCCTTATTAAATTTTAATAGAACATCCAAATGAATAGTTTCTCCAGGCTTATTTTTCTGTAATGGCATTTATGCCACAAGTATTTTCAAAATACATTTTAAGCTAGGCGCAGCTCTAATTTTATGCAAACTTGAGCTTAGCTACATATAACTGCCTTATATGAAGGGCATAGTTTGATGGAAAATCTGTTGTGAGAAGAAGTATTTAAGTTCCTACAGAAAAATTTCCTGCTGATTTCTAACAAAGAACGTGCCTGTCTAATGTGTGTGTGTGTATATATATATATATAAAGAAAGAAACCCACAAAACCGTGCTGGAGTTTTTCTGATACATACCAATTTACATTTTATAGTGAATGGTAGATTATGGTTGAATATCTAAACTGCAAAAATCTAAATGTCAACCATTTCAAGTAACATGAATCACTTCCCTACTTTTATATTTCCTCTGTAAAGACTTGTCTGAAGACTTCTGTCTTGCAAGTACATAATATTAAGAAGAATGTTATACTCCTGAAGTCTGATTCAGAGTCTTCTGAAGTCACTGTTAGTCCCCTGATTTGTAATAGTGGCCACTGAAACAGAACTGTATATTTAATAATGGATTCTTTGCATTCATGTTCAGAAACGCTGAGCTTTTGCTGAGAAACTGCTAACCTAATCTGTAAGTTGCTTTAAATCTATATTACAAAACTTTGCCTTTGATGGTGAAGTGTTTTGCAAGTTCCTTGAATTTGCCATAATAAGTAGCAGGAATACAGGAGGGGGTGTGAGGATTTTACTTGAAGTGGAAGAGTTTCCGCAGCACTTAAGTGGTAATTGAGTTAGGCTCTGTGCTCTGGTCATGAGGATCAGTTCTGAGATTTTGGTTGAAGTTTGAAGATTATATTTTCAGATATATTACAAAGTACAGGAGTGAAAGAATTTTCATATAATCTTCTCTAAACTACCATTGTTCCTGACACCTGTCAGTAAATTGCCAGAATGATTTGTGGCTGCCCTTTCTTACTTAAAGGCTGACTGAAATCTTGGTGGTGAACCTGAAAGGCTTTTGTTTTAAGGGAACCATCTGGACTGGTGCGGTGTTTCCGTCCATTGAAATGCCAGTCTATCTGCAACTTTTCTGGAGTACCAGAAGTGGTTTTTATCTCACCTGTCAGCAACACAAGGGCTGAACTATTATTTTTCTTGTGTTTGTTTTTCAAGCAACCTTTCTAATAGAGTGCTTCAGCAACTTTGCTGCTTTGTTCACACGTTGCAAATTCTATTGGAAGGATGAAGGTAAAGAAACGGATTTGGGCATTTATCATTTTTTACACATTAGCAAAACTCCTTTACAGTTTTATGTTTGTTAGTTTAAGTTTGAATAGTAGATGGGAAACCTTAGATCAGCTTCAAGCTTGCCCCCAAAGTTTTTGTGGCATACTGTAACAAGCAAGCATTAGTTTCAGAAGTTCAGAATAACCTAACATTTATGGTTATTTTGAAGATAAAATTCAGCAGATGGCATTATTTTCTCTCCTTTTTAGCTAGACTGTATTTGTCTAATTCAGTTGGGTGAGAGTCTCAAATTCTGCCTGTATTCCAATATTCTCCCAAAAAGTCAACAAATCTATTTTCTTATTGACACTTTTTAATTAATGTATTGCTGTAGGGGAACAACTGTGTCCCAAAGTTCATATAACTATAGTGTGCAATGATTAAATATTATATTATAGGTATATTTTCTATCTAAATATGCATACACAAATGTCTATTTAAGTGTCACATCCTTTTGGTTTTCAGGTTTTTGCTTTAGTTGCTCTATGTAGACAGACGCAGAACCACTCTAAGCTTATTGGGAAAGGGTGATAGTAGGTAGCAGGAAAACTGTGGCATAAACATCAAGCTCAAGTGCTGATCAAACTGTAAAGGATCTTTAAATGTTTAGTTGTAAACAAATTTTAAACAATCATGTTTCAAGGAAACAGTTTCAGCTTTACTAATGGAGAATAGAATTACAAAGGCCTGTATCAAATAGGACGAGGAGCAATGGCTACCAACTAGAAAAGAGCAGACTTAGATTGCATGTTAGGAACAGGCTCTTTACCATGAGGATGGTGGAGCAATGGAATGGATTTCCCAGGGAGGTGGTTGGGCCCCATCCCTGGGGATATCTCTTTGGGTCATTTTTGTCTTCAACTTTTCTTCTAAGTCCATGCCTTGTGGCAGGTAAGTGAATTCTGTGTAAACTAGAGAGTGTGCTGCTGTTACTCTTTCCACAAAGCCTGAGCATTCCTTGCAGCTGCACTGTAATGGCTTTATAGTAAAGGAGAGGCAGAAGTTGTGATACCATCTCAAAGACACACAACCCACTCTTGACACAGAAAAGTTGTACATCCCAAAAGGGCTTTTTCCCTCACATCCAGTAACTGCCAAACTATTTTAGGCAGTAACCCCTTCAGTTTGCAAGGACAAATTTGCAAGGATTTCCTGACTCATCTTAAGTTTCACACAGGGACATTGCTCTAATTGTTCTCCTTCATCATTTTAGAAGCAGGTGATTTTCAGTGTGCTCCAGTTCTCTCTAATGATGTTACTGGAGTTCTGCTCCTCACGCTGTGTGTTCATTGTGTACAACCTTTCATCACGCAGCGTAATGCCGTGGAGTTTTTGGGCAAGGAATAGCAAACACATTCTCAGAGTCCTTTCCTTTTTGGTGTACGGACACTTGAATGTTCTGTAAGTAGAAAAACACAGGGGTTTTTAAATCTTATGATGTTTGGGAATACTATTTCCTTTGCTTCCTCTAGGCTTTACAAGATGCTCTTACAGTAAAGCAACAAGTGCCATAAATGTAACCAGACATGCACACAGAATAGCTTGTAGAGGGCACAGGAAACTTAGTTAAGTACCAGAAAGCAACTTCAAATTAGAATTCAGAAAAATAATGTTTTTTTAAATGCATCTTCAAAATATCATTTAGAAAAACAGAAAAGGGTTTTTAAATGCACCTTCAAAATATAATTCAGAGAAGTAGAAAATGTTACTACTCCCTCTAAATACTGAAAAATCAGATATATTGATGACTGTTATCTCTGTGTAGTTTTAGTGTTTCCTGATAGAAAAGTTATAAGCAGGTTGATATAGCCCAGCACTCCCAGATTTGTATCTTACAGTAAAAGTAATAATTCAAGGCTTTTTCAAAGAATATCTTTCTACTGACTTTAATGTGTTTTGCATCAGGCCTTAATAAAGTAGTAAATTCTTCTCTAAAGAATAATGGTTATGATCATGTTGTATAATGGAAGCAAGTACAGTGGCATTTGCAGTTTTTAGTTGCAGTGTTTGCTTTTCTAGAACAGCTTTAAGTTTTGAATGAATATATTCATATTTTTAAAGAGATGTTTTTAGAACTTTTATTGAATTACAGTGCAATATTCTTCATTAGACTAGAAAAAATACAGTGTGGTTTCAAAGAGGGAGCCTAATGTGGTTTAATAGCTTTTTTATGATGGAATTCTGTAGTGTCTTTCTTCTGTTAAGAATGGGAAGGGGAGCTGACTGTCTAAACCTGTCGATGGGCACGTATTTTATGCAGATGTTTGCAGTCAATTCCTTTTTGTGTTTGATTCCCACATTATCATTTTGGGCTTTTCTTCTGGATGCACTTCATAGTTGATAGTTTGCTTTTCATGTCTTCTACTCATAAAGCGTTATGTTTGTGTAGTGCTACGGTGATGTGATACAAAGCAAAAGCAGAACAGATGAGTAATATATGAGAAATTAGTTTTATAGCATGGTGGGAATGCCTTAGCTGCTTAGGCTGAGGAAAGATGCATATAGCTTCTAGTACTTGGTATATATTCTTAATGCACTTTTTTTACTTCCAGTGGGCAATTCTGGTAGTTCAGGTCGTGAGTAAAACTTTGGGTTTGTTTTTGGTTTTTGTGAGAGTGTCAAGAATAGAATAGAATAGAATAGAATAGAATAGAATAGAATAGGATACAATCAACCAGGTTGGAATAGACCTCCAAGATCATCCAAAAGCATATTCCTGATCTCTTCTTGCTCAGAAGAGGGAGGCGATCAGATTGAAGTGGCTTTCTTTCTCATGCAGGGACATGGCCTTCTGTTCCTTTAGTTATTGATTATTTATTTTAGCAAAGAGAGTTTTATTATTAACCACAAATGCACTTGATTTTTACTTTCTGACTCTTAACAAGTTTTCTGCATACACAGGAACCTTAAATGTCTGACTTTGTAGAGTTACGAATGATAGGTCTAGCTAAAAATGGTTTGTAGTTTAGCAGACAAGAGCAAGGATTTAGGTGCATTCTGAAGATCTGTAATTTCTCCACATTAATGTTATTCATTAAGACTTACCTCAAAGACATGTTGCAGCTAAACTCCTGTGGAAGTTTGTTCATAAACTTTGTATTGCAACTCAAAATTATGCTTTCTTCCTCTATAATGTGTGAGAGATGCTGTGACATCTGTACATGGGTCCTCCAAGCTGCAGTTGTGCTACCAGAGGAGAATTTACCATGCACAGCAGCTTATCAACTGCCTCCAGTAACTCTCTGATCAGATTTCCCAGCTCAGTTGTTCATATAATGAATAAAAATTACTGACTTATGTTAGCAAATATTTAATATTTAGAATTAGTCATAATTATAATTTTAATTGAAATCAGTTTGTCATGGATTAGAGAAGCTTCTCTGTCTCGAGCAGGGAAAGTGTAAGAAAGGTGACAGTTAGTTGGAAACAGCTGCTGAAAATGTGAGACCTGATTATTTTTAATTAAACCACCACATCTTTTTCTGTATTCTACAACAGATCATGAATTCAGAATAGATATTTTGAGTATTTTACATTCCATTATGGTCACATAACCAAATTTGAATTCTGTCTTCCATCAGAAGCAGCTGGTCTGTAGTTTATAGCTTTTGTACTATCGTATGTAAAATCTCTACTCTCATTAAGGATTGAGTTTCATTCCCGTTCAGGATCCGGCACACCTATGATTGAGTTTCCAAGTTTATCTTTGCTTTTTTGTCATTCTAGGGGAGGCTTGGGTCCATCTTTTTTCCTCCTGTAGCTTCCCAACAAAGAAATACAGCCGATATCCTAATACCAAGTAAGATAATTCTACCAGACTCTTGCCTGTCCCCTGCTTTAGGAATAGGGATGTAAAGACCAAGTGTAGTAGGGTGTCCCCCATTGAAATAACATTACCTGGCAGCTCACTCTGAAAGGCTGCAGTTGAGATAAGGGATTCAGGGTGAGTTAGACCATGACACTGATAGAGCTGGTGCATACTGGCTTTCTGCCTCCTGCTTCTATTTACAGCCTGTAAAATCTTGCTTCGTAAGAACAGAAGAAGTTTGCCCTTACCTGCAAAAATCTTCATTCAGTTGATTCATTACTCTTAAGACAACCTGGTAATAGTTACTGGATCCTAGGACCTATCTGGACCACCCCTCCTGCTTCTAAGTAGCATTAGAATGAGATTATGTCCTTAAGTCAATTTACATCAAGCTTTACACTGATGCAGCTACCATCAAAATTTTTACCTCTGGCCCTGTGAGGTCCTTAAGTTGTTTCTAGATCTCCCAGAGTATCCTATCAAACTTGAGCAGCCTGTGCAAGGATTTGAGTGGCTCTTTGTTTCAGGACACTTCAAGACTATAAATTAAATACTTTGGCTATTAAATTCTTTGAAAGGTACCCCAGTTTGCTGTCTTGTTGCAGATTGTGCATGACTGTTTTCAGAGGGTAACACATTTTTATCACAGCTGCAAAACTAGAAACCTTGGGTATAAGTTGAGGAGTGTTTGCATAGCTGTAATTTCTTACTACTTTTTGTACCTCTTTGTTGTTCCATTGCTTTCAAGTATACCAGAGAATTTTTTTTTCCCCATTAGAATCCCTAGGCTAAGCAAAATAATTGCAAGCATTTTTTTCCAGCCTTGCCTAGTTTCTGTGAAACATCCACAATTTTGGGGTAAAGAAATCCCGCTTGTAAAGATCTGTTCATAAGTCTGCCTTCACTTAATGCTCTGTACTCAGCATGCCTCAGAAGAGCAGTATTCTAGAATCTTTATTTTTCCTCATTGAAGTAAGTATTAGAAACTCATCTGTCCATTGTCAGACTTCACAGAAAGCAAGATACTGATTTCAGATTTGATTTTACATTCACAAGTAATTGTTTTTAAAGTAAGAGCTTGTTCTTCAAACTTTTGATTAGACTTAAATACTTGATTTTTTTGAACCAGGCATTCAAGGAGTGGTAAGAGTTGCCTATGTCAGACAATGGCTTTTAAAAAAAAATCAGAATTTATAAAAGAACAGAACCACAAAATGTTTTATATTGTAGATATTTAACTTTAAAATCGATTTAATTTTTAAAGAAGGATTAGTAGAATTAGAACTTTCCCTTCTGTAAACCTTTGCCACTAAAGTGCCATTAATCATCACTAAAAACCTCTGATGAGTCTATGTGATGTTACAAAGAAATGAATATAGAAAATTAGGGTAATTGTAGAGCAGCTACTGAGTGGAAATCCAGGTGGCAAATATCTTTAAGGCCAGTAGATCAGCCTAGTGTGACAGAAATTCTGCATTTTCATTACATCTTCATGGCTGAAGAAAAAAAATGAGTGCCTTGCATAAAAATACTTGAAAGTGTATCTACAGAAGTGGTGGAGTACTGACTGAAATAAGGTATCTGACCTTCATGGTTTGGATGTATCAGAAGTTTCTAATTCTCCTAATTCTGGAACTGTGAAGTCTTCCATCTCCTTCATATTTTTAAATTAAATTCAAATTGGGGTGCTTTTTTGAGCTACTCTTTGTATGAAATACTTTACAATGTTTTTCTTTCTCAAGCCTGTTAACTTCTGAAACTATTGTTACCTCTTTGTGCTCTTCAGAACAAACTTGGCAGGGAAGAGTTCAAAAAGCTTGCTGAAATTGTGGTATGAGTGAGATGGAAGGCAAAACATTCATTGATCTAAAAGGCTGAGGTTAATCCTTCTTGTTGTTTGAGAGGTGGAGGGTTGAGGGTTGGTCTTTCCTTCGTTTTTTTTCCCCTGTTCTTCAAATAGCAGAAGTCGTTGTGTGGCGGCATCTAGGATGGGTCAGGTTCTCTCACTGTGAAATTGTGTAACTTCACTTAGATTCTGGTGCTGGGGTGTCTGAAAATTACAGTGGTGTAATACTAGTGAAGAAGTCACATCTGAGCACTTAACACCTTAATAAATGTTTCTGTATGGTAAAGGCAGGGAATTCTTTTCTTCCTTGAGAGCTTTGGTCTTGTTTGTGGATATTGGAATACTTTTGTCTGCTGTCTGAGATACTAAACTTCTGTTTTTCTGCTAGACACAATGCAAAGCCTTTCAAACATCTGAACGTTGATAAGATGTGTTTTATATCTGTTGCCACAAAATATGTAAAGAATTGAAACTCTAGGCACTTAATCTACAGCTGATGCAGACTGTGTAAATTCGTCACATATAGCATTGCCTAATAATGTTCTTAACAGTATTAGTGGATTATGATCCTTTTTTAATTAAAAGGCAAACGTCCTCTAATATTATGAGAACAAATAAATCCACTGTAGAAGAAATGTCAGCCTCGGGGTACCAATCTAATAAATAAACAATGATTCAAGAATGTACTCTCTCTCCTGTGAATCCTCCTTCTCCTTGTAAAGCTTTTTTCATGGAAAAAAAGAAAATAAATTAAAAGTTTCTCTTTTCTTTCAACGCTGGGTTTGCTTTTGAGACTTTATATCAACATTTCATTAAATGCATCTGACATAAGGAGTTACAGCTTGATTAAGATCCTTTAATTAGCTATTCATTTTACAGTCTCTTTCCCTCTGGGCTGTGCAGTCGTGGGTGTCAGCTGGCTACACAGTGACCTGAGGGTTGGTGAAACATTGTGCAGTCATGAGGACTCCCCAGTTTCATTGTCACATCGGTGGTTTGGAAACAAGATCTGCTTTTACTCCATTTCTGCATGTTAGAGAGATGAGCCATGGTATACTCTGAGTCATAGGCAGTTTTGTAGCCTTCAATTTATTGCAGAGATCCAAGAGCAAGCTTAGATCAAGGATCTCACTGCTTTGTGCTCCGCTTTGAAGCGCTGTTTGTTAGCCATGTGTCTGTGGCTAAGCCGTGCCACAGATTGCAGTATGTAGGTGTCTGTTTAATGATGATGGTTGAATCATTTTTTTTGCAGCAGCTTCTGAGAAGTACAATTGGTTTGTTACAGTTGTTTTACTTAGATAACAGTTGAGCAGCTTGGAGTAAGAACATAGGGATACAGAGTGCTAATAGAGGCTTCTTGTGCAGCAGTACATCTGAGGACTGATGTCAACAGATTTACAAAGGTAATCCCTTATTTATGCTGCTCATCATTTTTTTATTGAGACAATGATTTATTGTTAATGAAGGCATGGTATACCAAGAATTCCAACATACCTACTGTAGGTGAGCCTTAGCAGTGGTGGTGCAGCTATGCTGGTTTCACCTCCACCCTTGATAATTTGCTATTCATGTTTATTCATCTATTCAAATATTTAAAACATTCCTACATTCCCCATGTAAAACTCAGCTAACTTTCTCTGATTTCCATCCAGATTAAATATATTCAGTTTAGCCTGATGCTAAGTCTTAATTTGACAAACATTCAATGAAATTTATTTGCAATGTTAATGTGCAGTCATAAAGTGCAGCTAAAGGTTCTGCCAAGCCTCACTCAGCTAGCTCAGGCAGTATCACATTCTTTTTCAGCACCTTAGTGAGCATTTGCCTCAGACCATAAAGCTAAAAGTTTGCTTGGCTTTAGTCATCATCTCTGAAATGAGACCTTCACCCCCTACTTTTATCTAAGTGTTCTTAAAGCAGTAAGCCTGCACTTACACAGGCTCCTGCATTCTGCATGTAAGCAAATCTACAATGCCCACGTATATAAAATGGCATTTGTGTGCCTGAGCTGGACCAAGAGAGGCACTGCCTGGTAGAGATTTCTGTGGTCACAAGGTCACTGCTCTAGGAAACAATCAGGTTGTTTCTAAAACCAAGGGAAAGGAGCCTTTCATGTGGGATTCACTAACAAGGCTAAGTTACTTTCTTGTTATTGCAGGGGATTCTGCAGTCTCTTGCCAAGGGGAACTTAGCTGGACGTGGCAGTAGATGGAGCTTTAAAGGGCTTCTCTCTCTGCCCTGTCCTTCCCATCTGAAGTAGTTTCCTGTGTCTGTTCAAATTCATGACTCTGATGCTTCATTTGAGTTATATCTTTTCTGCCTGTCACCCTGGTATTTTGTGCACACAATTCCCCCAGAAGCTGACAACTGGTATTTGATGGCTATTTTAAGTGCTGCTGTATGTGAGTGAACTCTGCCTTTGCTGTAACTGGGCTTTCTACAGCCAGATTGTTCTCCTCTGACCTCTTCCTTAAGCACAGAAATCAAAACAGAGGTGAGGATTTCAGCCTTCAGGAGTAAAAGAATAGCTCTTTGTTGCTACAGCAGCACAGGTTGTGTCATCCTTTATTTTGGAAAAGCATTAGCAAGTTGTAACCCTTAGTTAGGAAAACTGGTGAGATTTATCTCAGGCATTCCTTTAGAATAGAACAAAATTAACCAGGTTGGAAGAGACCTCCAAGATCATCCAGTCCAACCTAGCACCCAGCCCTATCCAGTCAACTAGACTGTAGCACTAAGTGCCTCATCCAGGCTTTTCTTGAACACCTCCAGGGATGGTGACTCCACCACCTCCCTGGGCAGCCCATTCCAGTGGCAAATCACTCTCTCTGTGAAGAACTTCCTCCTAACATCCAGCCTATACTTCCCCTGGCACAACTTGAGACTGTGTACCCTTGTTCTGTTGCTTGTTGTCTGGGAGAAGACACCAACCCCCACCTGGCTACCACCTCCCTTCAGGTAGTTGTAGACAGCAATGAGGTCACCCCTGAGCCTCCTCTTCTCCAGGCTAAACAACTCCAGGGTTGTTTAAGCAGGGTCTGTAGGCTTTAGCAGTGCTCAGAGCTTGTAACAACAGGCTGTGAATATGAGTATTCCAAACACTCAACAAAGATGCGATAGTAAGGAGTGGGTATGTACTGATGAAGAGATCACTTCAGTAGAATCAAGTTTACCCTTGTGGTGTTTTGTAGCATTTGGTTTCCCAGACTCCACAGGTTTTTCAGAGTGAAGACATTTACTTGCACAACTTATTTTTCTTATGTACTCTTCCAGTTCTATTCACATGGCAATCTACGGATAGTCTTCAGATCACACCCTTTACTACCCATGCATACTAATTACATTGGTTAATTACATCAGCCCTACACCTCCATTCCTTCCATTCACACTTCCATTTATCTTATCTGCCATCTACACCTCGATGGCAGACCATTGTTTCATACTAAACTGAGCTGAAATATGTCATTCCCGTAGTGTTTCTTCACTTGAGAGTTCCATCCTCTGTGAAGTTTCAGTGCTGGTCTTTGAAGCTCTTGTTGCATTTTTCAGTCTTGAGAACTGTCAAGTTCCTCTGACACCATTTTTATTTACTGAAGAGCACACGAGCGTTAATATCTTCCTTATGCAGCAGGGCTCAGAATAGCACATAACTTCCCTAGCAAAGTCTGAACTCTCTGTTGGATGACAGCAGGTAAGTGTGATGTGCTTTAAGCAGAGCAAAGCAGTCAGCAGTTTAATTGTTGTCATCAGGCATAAGCAGTCTGCATCGAGGCCTCTGCACCTTCCCTTCCTTTCTTGATGCACACCAGCATTCTTGTGGCTTGAATAAAGCTGTGCAGCATTTCAAGTTGTTATCGGGGCTGATACTGAAATACAGAGATCACTAGGACTGGGAGCTGTAACTGTTTTCCATGCTCTTAAGACATTCAGCAAGTGGAATTGCAGTAGAGAATATAAAATTGAAAAGCACCAAGCAGTATGTAGGAACATTGATGCCTAAGTGGCAGTTAAATGCAAAGGATATCTGCTGGGGGCTACTGAGAAACCCATCATTTAAATTTTCCTCTCCTTTATGCAGCTGAGTGAAGAAGATGGATTTCATTAGCATTTCTGCCATGGTCTTAGCATTGGAAGTACTATAAAGTGCTGTTGTGATCACAAACTTGAATCAAAGTTAGTGCATGCGGCAGGACTTCTTAGACTATATAGGGAAGGTGCAAAGGATGTGCTGGGACACTCAGTGTCTCAGTAAAGTCTCTAGTAAAGAGTGGCAAAATTTGCCTCACAAATCCACTGGTAAGTGTAAAATGAAACATTTACTGAATCTCAACAGGATTAGTTATGAATTTAAACTAGCAGGGGATTAAAATGTATTGACTTGAGGTTGCTGAACAGAACGATGCTCTTTACAGTGGGATTAAATCACATGGAAGTACATGAAATGCAGAACTTCACCCAGGGAAGTGAAGGAGGATGTGTGGCATATTCTACATAGATATGAAAGCATCTTTTTTTCTAGCCCTACAGTAAGCTTGTTCATTTTAGGAAATAAGTGTTTTTGAATGTCACTAGATGGAGAGTCTCAGCAGTTTCGTGACCTGCTTCTGGTCTATGTGAGTGCATCCCCTACAATCATCATTTTTCTTACATGCATGGTACAGGGGCTCTCCTACTTGTGCCTGCTGTGATAGCCTAAGCTGTAATACCCTCTGGGACTTTGTGTATCACAGTTTTGGTCTTGGCAGTAGGAGAGACTGCCTTACTATGACGTTCAACAAGAGCAAGTGGAGAGTTCTGCACCTGGGCCAGAATAATCCTTGCTATCAATACAGACTGTGCAAGGAGGTGATAGAAAGCAGCCCTGTGGGAAAGAACTTGGGGGTGCCAATAGATGAGAAGCTGGACGTGAGCAGACAGTTTGAGTTTGCATCCCATCAAAAGATGCGTTGCCCGCAGATCCAGAGAGGTGATTCTGGTATTCTATTCTGGTGAGAACTCACCTGGAGTACTGTGTCCAGTTCTGGAGCCTTCAATACAGGAAGGATGTTGACCTGATGGAGCAGGTCCAGAGGAGGGCTGTGAGAATGATCAGGAGTTGGAGCACCTCTGCTACAAGGAGAGGCTGAGGGAGCTGGGGTGGTTCAGCCTGGAGATGAGAAAGCTCTGGGGACACCTAATAGCAGCCTTCCAGTACCTGAAGGGAGCTTACAAGAAGGCTGGAGAGAAGACTGTTTACAGAGGCCCCTGGTGACAGGAGGAGGGGCAATAGCTTCAAACTAGAGAAGATTTAGACTGGATGTTGGAAACAAGTTCCTTACTATGAGGGTGGTGGAACACTGGAACAAGATGCCAAGGGAGGGGCATGGGTTGGGGCCCCAGCTCTGAAGATATTCAAGGTGAGGCTTGACAGGGCTCTGGGCAGCCTGATCTAGTTGAGGATGTCCCTGCTGACTGCAGGGGGGTTGGACTAGATGACCTTTGGAGGTCCCTTCCAACCTAGACCATTTTATGATTCTAGGCACCTGACAGCAGACATGCATCTGCCTTCCAGGAACAGTCTAGCTCAAATGAACCTCTCCTGGCAATTGTTTACCACCTTCTCAAATGCAGAAAGCTTATGGAGTGCTTTGTACAGCAGCAAGTACAAACTGAGTAGGATTCTTTTGGATTTAATTTATGCTAGAGTTTCTCACAGTCTTGAAAGAACTTTTTTTTTTTTTTTTAAATTAAAATGCCCCCAGGAAAGAGCTAATTTGCTGCATGCAAAAAAATCCTGACAAGTTTGTGTAGTTAGCCTAGAAAATTTGTATATTTTAAACTCAGGAATGTTTGCAGTCAAGGAAAGTTCAGGAAAAGCATGATCAGGTTATTCTGAAGCAGTTCTGAGCTGCCAGCTTTAACTGTGTGAGGACTGTTGCAAGCAGTCATGTGTCCATTGATTTTTTTTTGTCAGCCAAGCATATTTGTGGGGGAAAATCCACAAGGATCATGTTCCAGCATGGCTCTTCAGTAATACATCTCAGCATTAAAGGCTACTGAATTCTCCTCAGCTGGGGAAGAGACTCGGATTCAGTAGTAAATTTGACTGTGCAATATAAACTATGTACCCTCAGGTGGAATAAGTTTTCCTGCCTCTAACTGGGCAGTGTTTATACGTTTCTCTCAGGCAGCAAATAGATGTATTCATCCCTATATTGCTGCACACCTTAACCCTTGCTGCGTTTCTTCTCCATGACTATCACCCGATCCTTTTTGCCATACTCTCATCTCTGTAGTTCTCAAAGCCTGCTGACTATCTGCTTCTAGCTGGTTTTCACTCATGAAAAAAAAAATAGTTTCTCTCATACTGGGAACAAAAAATCTCTCTATTCCTCTTGCTTTTCTTTCTATGGTCATGAAATGTGTTGTTAGCAAGAGCTTCTGCTTCCTCTGTTTCACTTCAATACTGCATCTCACTAATTGGGCTGTCCCCATACTGGCTACTGACATTGCTCTTGGCAAGGTTTCTAATGAGCTAGTTCTAGTCAGAGATCTGTAACCTTCTTGGTCTGCCAGTTGCCCTTAACCTATACAACTATGGATCTCTTAGTTTTTTAATTTCCACTTTCTGTGCTTCTGTACTTTTCTCTGTCCCCACTCTGCTTTGGAAACATCTCCTTCACCACACCCTTGGCTGAATAGTCTTTGTCTTTCCCATCTCCAGCTTTTGGTGGGAATTCCCCTGGACTACTACTCTTCCTTCTGTCTTCCTGTTGCACACTTTGTTTCCAGATGGTACAAAATTCAGCAGCCACCTATGCTGATAATTTGGAGTCCTTCCCCTCTCCTCCAGAACAGTCTCTTTCTATCAAACTTAAGTAAATCTCATCCTTTAACTTCCTTTGACTTTGTAGCTGAAAACAGCTAATCATCTCTTCCTTATTCCTTCACTTTGAGTACTGTGTCCAGTTCTGGGCCCCTCAATTTAAAAAAGATGTTGAGGTGCTTGAACATGTCCAAAGAAGGGCACCAAGGCTGGTGAGGGGCCTGGAGCACAGCCCTACGAGGAGAGGTTGAGGGAGCTGGGGGTGTTTAGCCTGGAGGAGACTCAGGGGAGACCTTATTGCTTTCTACGACTACCTGAAGGGAGGCTGCAGCCAGGCAGGGGTTGGTCTCTTCTCCCAGGCAACCAGGGACAGAACAAGAGGACACAGTCTCAAGCTGTGACAGGATGGGATGTAGAAAGTTCCTCACAGCAGGAGTGACTGGCATTGGAATGGGCTGCCCAGGGAGGTGGTGGGTTCACCTTCCATGGAGGTGTTTAAAATGAGACTGAACACTTGGTGCTGTGGTTGAATTAATTAGAAGGTGTTAGGTGATAGGTTGGACTCGATGATCTCAAAGGTCTTTTCCAACCTGGTTAATTTTGTGATTCTGTGATTCACGTTTCCCCCTTCCTTTATCAAGCAATCCTGCTGACTACAGAGAAGCCTTAGAACTTCAGCATTCATTCAGCTTTCAGCATCTCATTAGGTCCTGGCATGTGGACAGGATATGAATTTTCACAGGTTTTTTCCATCTTTTCCCTTCTCCCTCTCTGCTTTGAGCGTTTGTTTAAGATTTTCTCCCTCCTGTCTCAACTGCTACTGCACCACATGTTAGATGACAGAGTCTTCCTCTGCTCTTAACCTATCCAACAGGCAACTTTGTCAAGTGTTGACTCTGTAGCCTGGGGGGTGATAACTGTAACATTAGTTTCTCGAATCCAACTGCCAGCTCTGCCTGCCTGCTAGCATCAAGCATATGCTGCACCTCCGCATGTTTAAACATGCAGTTCACACATAGTCATATCCTATCTCAGAGGTTTGATTAATTTTCAAGGTACCAGCTCCTGCCTCTGATTTTATTTTTTTTTTTTGGTGTGCTGTTGCCCACTACCAATTTTAAAAGCATTGCAAGAATTACCTCTGAGACTTCTCTTTTTAAAGGATTTCCTCATCAACACTGGCAAAGCCCTGAAATAATGCCAGCATTTAGGCACTCCTGGACTAAGATGACATCCTCTTAAAGCAACAACAACTCATCATTCACTGTCATACTCTGTCTGTTGGCTGCACTGTGTAATTTTTGCCTGGTGTTGTCCATTGGCTGTAACCTCTCAGTGGCTATGAGGCTTCTCCCTGTGTGTTTACACAACACCTAATGCCACAGAGCTTTTCCTGAGAACAACCCCGAGACGCTGTGGTAATATAAATGACAATAACAGTTGGTATGACAGGTTTATTTCCCTAGCAGTGCTTAATCTTAGCAAAGCAGTTTTTAAAATATATTCCAAAGCTGGAAATAAAATGAATTACTTCTACAAAAAACCTGAATTTCTGATTCCATCATTCCAATGTCTTGCTCCTGCCTGTTTATAGACTAAGCTCCTGTTGCTTGTCCCGGCTGAAGCTTCAGCAATGTGCAGGCAAATAAATTAAAAACCCTTCCTGAACTAGGGGGAGGGGGGGGGATTATGTCCTTAGTCCAGGAATTTCAGCAGGGTGTGTGGAGTTCAGCTGAACGGGATGTCTCTCCAGGTTCAAGTCCTAAAGAATCCAAAGATTTTATCATGGGTGGGTAGGGTTTTTTGGGTGTTTTGGGTTTTTTTTAATAGGGATGTTTGATCACATCCTGAAAATTTGTTGAAGCTGGCTAGAGATGCATCTGTCTTCAAGAGTATTCATTGGCTTTTTTAGTTTGTTTAGGGGATAAAGAGATGATTGATTGGAGTAGATAAAAAGCATGAGAGCATCAGATAGAGAGTTCGACCCTGCACTGCAGTACATTCCATTGGAATGGGCTGCCCAGGGAGGTGGTGGAGTCACCGTCTCTGGAGGTGTTCAAGAAAAGACTGGATGAGGCACTTAGTGCTATGGTCCAGTTGACAGGATAAGGCTGGATGATAGGTTGGACTGGATGATCTTGGAGGTCACTTCCAACCTGGTTGACACTTAGTGCTATGGTCTAGTTGACTGGATAGGGCTGGATGATAGGTTGGACTGGATGATCTTGGAGGTCACTTCCAACCTGGTTTATTCTATTCTATTCTATTCTATTCTATTCTATTCTATTCTATTCTATTCTATTCTATTCTATTCTATTCTATTCTATTCTATTCTATCTTCCACTAAAATACAACAGATCACACACACACGTGATCCTGACTTGTATTAAAAATGCTGTGGCCAGCAGGAGTAGGGGGGTGGTTCTTTCCTTGTACTTGGCTTTGGTGAGGCCATACCTCAAGTATTGTGTTCGGTTTTGAGCACAGCAATACAAGAGAGATGTGGAGGTGCTGGGTTGAGTGCAGAGGGCAATGAAGCTGGTGAAGGGCCTGGAGATTAAATCTTATGAGGAGTGACTGAGGGAGCTGGGGATGGGTAGTGTGAAAAAGAGAAGGCTGAGGGGAGACCTCATTGCTTTCTACAGCTACCTGAAGGGACATTGTGGAGAGGCTGGTGCTGGTCTCTTCTCACAAGTAATTGGAGATAGAACAAGGGGTGATGGCCTCAAGCTGAGACTGGGGAGGTTTAGATTGAACATTAGGAAGTAGTTTTTCACAGGGACAGTGGTCAGGCACTGGAATGAGCTGCCCAGGGAGATGGTTGAGACACCAATCCTGGATGTGTTTAAGGGTCGTTTGGATGTGGTGCTTAGGAATATGGTTTAAGGTGAATCTTGTAGAGTAGGGTTCTAGGTTGGACTTGGTGATCCTGAGGGGATTTTCCAACCTGAATGTTTCTGTGATCCTGTGAGTGAAGGGATGAGATTTCTCATCACATGCTGTTGCATAGGATGTTTTTGGAGTGTCTATAAGAGGTGAGGTTTGAATCTTGATTTAACTCCCACAGAAATTCACTTGGTGATTTTGGACAAGCCACAAGGATGCCTTCTGAACTACTGGTTGTTACCAGATGGAGAACACAGTGATTATTTGCCATTATTTCTTCACATCTACCTGACTTTTGTATGTTAGGCACTGAACAGCTGGAAGATCATGAACAATTTAATGGATTATACTTAGAACCATAGAATTATCAGGGCTGGAAGAGACCCCCAAGGATCATCTATCTCCAACCCCCCTGCCATGGGCAGAGGGACACCTCACACTAGATCAGGTTGCTCAGAGCCATCTTTAAAGATTTCCACCACCTCCTTGAGCAACCTGTTCCAGTGTTTCACCACCCTCATAGTCAAGAACGTCTTCCTAACATCCAATCTGAATCTACCCACTTCTAGTTCTCCTCCGTTCCCACCAGGCCTGTCACTATGCAATGCCCTAAAAAGGCCCTCAGCAGCTTTCTTGCAGGCCTTCTTGGGATACTGGAAGGCCACAATAA
This sequence comes from Tricholaema leucomelas, assembly GCA_013400475.1. Lineage (NCBI taxonomy): Eukaryota > Metazoa > Chordata > Aves > Piciformes > Lybiidae > Tricholaema lacrymosa > Tricholaema leucomelas. Next base: position 387,524 of record WAAF01000029.1, read on the forward strand.
GGTCTCCTCAGGGCCTTCTCCTTTCCAGACTGAACAGCCTCAACTCTCTCTGTCTGGCTCTGTAGGAGAGGTGCTCCAGCCCTCTGATCATCCTTGTGGCCCTTTACTGGACATATTCCAGCATGTCCATATTCTTCCTGTAATGGGGGCTCCAGAACTGGATGCAATACTCCAGGTGAGGTGTTACCCAGGGTGGAGTAGATGGGGGAGAATCACCTCCCTTGCCCTGCTGGACATGCTTCTCTTGATGCAGCCCAGGGTCTGGTTGGCTCTCTGGGCTGCAAGTGCACACTTCATATTTAGAGCACGATTCAATCTCCTCAGCCACAGGTTTACTCTTCTGTGTAAGCTGCTCTTTTCATAGTTCTCCATGCTCAGCACCAGAAGCTGCTTCCCGTCACTGCTGGATCCTCTGGGGACACCTGCTACTGCTGCTCTTACAGGATGGAGTGGATCCTCCCAGGAAGCTATCAGTTTTCTCTACCGGGGCAGGCCTTTGGCTGTTTGGACTGTGTCATTTCTGCTGAGGTAAGGCAGTGGTCTAAGCCCTTTTAATGCCACTAGGATGGCAGTCTTCTACTGGAAGCTTGTCTAAATAGAGAAGAGAGACATGTAATGACCTCTCATTTACTGTTGGGACACGCTACTGTGCTGTGACTTTGCTGTGGTTCATAAAACAGTGATGATTTCATCGTCAGTACAGCACAGCTACAGTCCAGGCAACAGGTAATAAAAGACACTTACATCTGAGGCAAGCAGTGTGACAGGATCCATGACCCTTGGTCAGTGACAGAAGGTGGAAGGCCTTGCCCTGAGATGAGTTGTGTGGACCTCAGTGTCAGTGAGGAATCCCGGAGTACTCTGGGTGCAGTGTGAATAACCAGACCAATAGATGGCCAGGAAGCCTGTTCTTGGGGAACTTCTGCAATCCTACATAAATATTCTGGCCTGGCCTGGTTTATTTTTCCCTTTAATCCTGAAGAATTCCTGTCTGATATTCTAACCTTGTTTTCTCATGTTTTATTAGAACTAACTTACAAAGCCTCATTCCAGTCCACAAGGGATCCTGAGCTTTGCTCTTTACTAAAGGCTGCCTTTTTAACTCTTTCACACCTTCTCCTAGCTGTTTTCACAGAGTTACAGAATGTTAGATGCTGGGAAGGACCTCAAAAGACCATCCAGTCCAACCCCCCTGCCAGAGCAGGATCACCTATACCAGATCACACAGGAACACATCCAGGCAGGTTTTGAATATCTCCAGAGAGAGACTCTGCAACCTCCCATGGACAGCCTGTTCCAGTGTTCTGTCACCCTCACAAGGAAAACAATCCCTCCTCATGTTTACATGGAAATTCCTATGTCTCAGCTTCCACCCACTGCCCCTTGTCCTGTCATTGGGCATCACCCAGCAGAGCCTGGCTCCATCCTCCTGGCACTCACCCTTTACATATTTATAAACATTGATGAGGTCAAAATAATTAATATTTGCTAACAGTATTTTTCAAGACTTGATTCAGAGCATTGACCCAGCCCAGGCTTCTCTTCTCTGAAGAATTCAACACTTCTACCACCAAAGCAACAAAATTATCTGTGTGAGACCAGAACTTTGGTCTGTAAGTTCTCCTTAGACTCCCCTTCTCAGTTTCTTTCAGTTCTTCTATCACATCAAGGAAACAGTTTTGTCAACTCTGATGTTTACATGGAAATTCCTATGCCTCAACTTCCACCCATTGCCCCTTGACCTGTCTTTGGGCATCACTGAGCAGAGCCTGGCTCCATCCTCTTGGTAATCACCCTGTTTTGGAAGACTATGACCTCTGTAGAGTCTATTTGTTGGCCTCCAGTTTTTCAGAACTATGTCCACGCCTTGTTATTCAGGCACCTTGCTGCTGATGGCAAAGAGCTGATTCACTGTAGTAGAGGCCTGCCCATAAATAAACACAGGGCTGCATAAGCACACTCTAATTTCTTTGTGTTCTTAGCACTATGGGGCTCTAGGCCTAACTTGGAATTGCTTATTTCTATTAAAGCTGTTGCTTTAATAGCAGTGAATGATAAAAAAAAGTGATGGGCATTCTTAGATGCCCATTATAGCCCTTTTAAAAAGAATCCTACACTCTTACTTATTTAAAGCCTTTGACTGCAAATCAGGCCCTCTCCAGGAGAACTGACAACCTGTTCTAAGTAGGCCTGTATGATGACAGATATGTGATTATATTTGAATAGCTCTGTCATAAAAAGCATTTCCTAGATTGTTGTTATTTGGGTTTTTTTTTTTGTCTTCTTAGCCTGGTATTTAAAAGGTTGCATTGCATTTTCTGTGTTCCTGATGAAAACTTTCTGCGGCACGAAAAAGAGTTAAAAGCCTAGAATTAAACCTGTAGGCACCATTTACCATGGGAAATAAATATGGGAAAATGAAGGGGAGAAAAAAGGATTAAAATCTACAATATCTCCATGAGAGTTTCTCGTGGTGATAAAAAAAATGCTGCAGTCTGTTCAAAGTACAGATGAATTTGAATCTCACTTCCAAAGAATGGCTCACATTGCTAATCTCCCATGTCCTGCTGTTTGAACTCGCCAGCTTCAGAGATGATAAGAACATGTTATTATACAAACTAGCAGAGCTTGTTTACAGAACTTCTTAAAACAGATTCTTTCAGTGCTCTGGCCAGGTGGGTAATATCCTTTGTCAGAATTTTTATGTGTGCCAGTTCAGTAGTACACATTCTCCACCCTTTAAGCAAGATAATGTTCACTGTTCGGTGCTCTGTCATCCTAAATCTGAGGGGTTAACACGCTCTCATCTCTAATCTCCTGGAATTCTTCTTTTCCTTTGATTTTAAAAATCTATGAAGCCATTCACTTCAATAAACACAATTAATAAAATCAAATTATCCAAGCAGCTTTAAGTTCAGAATTACATTGTGTATCAAGCAGAAATCTGGCAATGCAGTGCTAGTCTAAGCTAAAGTTTTTTAGCTCTTCAAATCCTGTTCCCAGATTGTCAGACGTGCTCTCTCTCCGAAGTATTTTTAAGTGGCTTAAGCACTCAGGCACTCAATTCTAGGACTCCCAACTTAACATCCCTCAAACAGATTGAATTTTCAATTCTAAGACTCCCAACTTAATGTTCCTCAAACAGATTTTATTTTCACAGGACGGCCATTCAACTCCTTCTGAACAGCAGCCTGGTTTTCTTCTGTTGTCTATAAACTGAAGCAACAAAGATCACTCCTCTCTATTTTTTTTTATGTGTAGAAGACATTGTTAATATGTTTAGGTTATCTACATTTGTAACAGCTGCATACCATTAGGTCTTCTGTATTTAAAAAGCTTTGCTTCTGTATGGGATAGAAGTCACAGAATTAAATGTATCAGGAAAAAAAAAAAAAGGAAATGGAGGACCAACTTGTACAAAAAGTAAATACTGGAAGGGTTGGTTTTAGTGGTTTTCCAAAATGGATATGGCTGCAGTTTTTCACACCCAGTAGTTTTGGCCAGCTGTTTTTAGGGGGTCCTTGAAGAGCTCAGACTCAAACTAAAAGACATAAATGTCTTCCAATAAGCACCAAACTTCCAGGGGCTGCTGGAAATCATCCCCTCAGATCATAGAATCATAGAATGCTTGGAACGGGACCTTCAAAGATCATCTAGTCCACCCCCCCCTCTGCAGTCAGCAGGGACAATCTCAACTAGATTAGGTTGTCTATAGCCCTGTCAAACTTCACCTTGAATATCTCCAAGGATGGGGCCCCAACCACCTCCCTGGACAACATGTTCCAGTGTTCTGCTACCCCCGTGGTGCAGAACTTGTTTCTAACATCCAATCTAAATCTGCTTTTTTCTCTAGTTTGAAGACATTGTCCCACGTCCTATCACTCCAGCTCTTTGTAAACAGTCTCTCTCCATCCATTCTTCTGCACCTCAAGTATTGTGTTCAGTTTTGGGCACAGCAATACAAGACAGATGTTGAGGTGCTGGAGTGAGTGCAAAGGAGTGCAACGAATCTGGTGAAGAGCCTGAAGAATAAATCTTATGCAAAGTGACTGAGGGAGCTGGGGATGGTTAGTGTGAAAAAGAGGGGGCTGATGTAAGACTTCATGGCTGTCTACAGCTACCTGAAAGGATGTTGTGGAGAGGCTGATGCTGGTCTCTTTTCACAGATTAGTGATAGAACAAGAGGGAATGGCCTCAAGCTGTGACTGGGTAAGTTTAGACTGGACATAAGGAAAAGATTTTCACAGCAAGAGTGGTCAGACATTGGAATGTGCTGCTCAGGGAGGTGGTTGAGTCACCAATCCTGGATGTGTTTAGAGGTCGTTTGGATGTGGTGCTAAGGGATATGGTTTAGGGTGAATCTTGTAGAGTAGGGTTATTGATTTGACTTGGTGATCCTGAGGGGCTTTTCCAATCTGAATGTTTCTGTGATTCATGTAGGCCCCTTCAGGCACTGAAAGGCTGCTATTAGGTCTCCTCGGAGCTTCCTCTTTTCCAGGCTGAACAACCCTAGCTCCCTCAGCTTGTCTTCATAGCAGAAGTGCTTCAACCCTCCTGATCGGTTTTGTGGCCTGTCTCTGGACCCACTCCATCAGGTCCATGTCCTTCTGTGTCTGGGGACTCCAGACCTGTACACAGCACTCCAGGTGGGGTCCCACCAGAGCAGAGTAAATGAAGGCCTTGGTGTCACACCTAAATCTCACTGAAGTGGCAGAGGTAACAGTGGGAGCTTTCATGCACGTTAAAAGCATTGCTGACTCAGTGTCACAGGGATCAAGCTTAAACTGGGAGCCCTTGGCACATCAGAGCACCAGGGTCTTTTGAAAAATAGTAGTCTTACATCTTAAATCAAGCTACAGCGACTTCAGAAGTTCGACTGGACATTTGTTGCCTATGTCATCAGCAGACTTATTTGAATGAGGCCACACCCTTGTGAAGGCCACAGTAGCTCTGATTATTTTGCAGCTGCTGAGGACTGGAAGATCCCAGCTTCAGAGCGGCAGCAAATAATGGAAGAAAATCACCTCAACGGCATTGCAAATTCTAGACAAACTCACCAAGAAATTTTAAGCAACTTGACTTTTGTCACCCAAAAAAAAAGAGAAGTGCTTGAAGATTGACACTTTTAAGAACCTTGCACAATGTAAATACTTCCAAACCTTGGAATCCCAAAATGGTTTTCACTTCTCTCTTTTCACATTTCCGCTCACATTGACAAGCACCTCAATACTGTGTATTTCTTTCCAAGCTAAAGCTTGACCTTTGCTGCTTTTCTTCTTCACCAAGTAGCACTGCTAAAATCATACATTAAACAAGAAAGCAAATGAATCATCCAGCTCTGAAAGGCTTATTTTGAAACTGTAAGAAGCATATAGCTGTCTGTGAGGTTCTGGAGTTGATTGAATCACCACCTCTGCAAACCCTTAGACTTTAGCTCTCTCTAAAGTTGATTTAAAATTTTGAGAGAAGGACCACAAGCAAAGATTGAAGAAGAGCCTGCAACAGACATGCAGTGACAGCCACAAGCAGTACCACCAACATTTCTGATAGTTCTTCTAGTGTTAAGAAAGATAAAAGCCATTCCTAGCATGGTAGAGTCATAGACAACCTGGAGTTGTGAGGGACTCATAGTATTGTGGGTTTCATTCATACAGACATCATTTTCAGTACACCTACCAAACCCCTACTCTTTCATGTGAGAAACTGTAATTTTTGTTGGCTGGAAGACTTCCAAGTAGGAAGCATTGCCCATTTCATATCTATTTAATACAGCAATGTGCTCTTGTGGCCAAGAGAGCCAATTGCATCCTGGGGTGCATCAAGAAAAGTGTGTTCAGCAGGTCTAGGGAGATTCTTCTCCTCCTCTACTCTGCCCTAGTGAAGCCACATCTGGAATACTGTGTCTCATTTTGGGCTCCCCAGTTCAGGAGAGACAAGGATCTTCTGGAAAGAGTCCAGCAGAGAGCCATGAGGATGATGTGGGGACTTGAGCATCTCCCCTGTGAAGAGACTGAGAGCCCTGGGGCTGTTTAGTCTGGAGAAGACTGAAAGATCCAATCAATGTGTACAAATCTGAGGAGTGACTGTCAAGTGGAGGGGGCCAATCTCTTTTCAGTGGTCAGCATCAATAAGACAAGGAGCAACAGCTACAAACTGGAACGGAGAAGGTTTCAGCTCAACATGAGGAGAAACTTCTTTACAGTGAGGGTGACAGAGCACCGGAACAGGCTACCCAGAGAGGTTGTGGAGTCTCCTCTGGAGACTTTCAAAACCCACCTGGATGCATTCCTGTGCTATCTACCCTAGGGGATCCTGCCTTGGCAGGAGGATTGGACTTGATGATCTCTGGAGGTTCCTTCCTACCTCTAAGGTTCTGTGATTCTGTGCTTTCATTATGCCAGTGGTCAAGCAGTCAGCCTCTGGGAATGTATCATCAGAGCTTACTGGTATTAGGCTGACTTTGCAGAAAAGTGGAATACTGAGGAAAGTGGGAAAGAGAAGTACCTTTGTGGTTCATCTGGACTAACTGCTGCCAGCACTGGGCCCATTCTGTGAATGAGACCACTACATCTCTCTAGCCCAAACCAGAAGGAATGTGCAGTAAGCAGAGATACACAAATTAAGCCCAGCCAGCATGCTCATGACTTTATTTATGTTGGGAAGGTGAAAGACAGAGCAGATTTTTCTAGACTATTTTGGTAAGGAGAATGATTTTAAAATGTGGCTAGGCAGCAGAGCGTACAGACCTTAGGCTGTTCTGCCAGCTCATCTAAGTCATCATCTGCAGCATCGCTTGCTGTTTGGTTACTGTTCATCCTTGTGGTTGAGAGTTTCAGTCACGCTGCAGGATTCCAAAATGCTTCATGTTTCCTTGTTTGTCATTCAAAAAAAAGAGACTGCACGACCCTGAGAAATGTGATTGCATGAGTAACTTCACTTGACTCTGAGGTCTGCTTCTGTAGTCGGACCTAGGAACAGGTTGCCCAGGGAGGTTGTGGACACTCCCTCCCTGGAGGTGTTCAAGGCCAGATTGGATGAGGTCTTGAGCAACCTGTTCTAATGGGAGGTGTTCCTGCCTTTGGCAGGGGGCTGGAACTGGATGATCTTTGAGGTCCCTTCCAACCTAAACCATTCTATGATTCTGTGCAATGACAAACCACCACTAGCTGCATGTTTGTTATAAAGAGAAGCCATTGGAAGCTGCAAGGTTCTACAGCTCATTATGACTCAAGCATATGCTCTTGTGGCCAAGAAGGACAATGCCATTCTGGGCTGTATTAGAGAGGCTGTGGTTAGTAGGTCAGGAGAGGTTCTCCTCCCCGTCTACTCTGCCCTGGTGAGGCTGCATCTGGAATATTGTGTCCCATTCTGGGCCACTCAGTTCAAGAAGGATCTCAGGAAACTGCTTGAGAGAGTCCAATGCAAAGCCAGGAAAATGATGAAGGTAATGCAACATCTTCCTTGGGAGGAGAGCCTGAGAGAGCTGGGGCTCTGTAGCATGAAGAAGAGACTGAGGGGGCACCTCATTAATATTTATAAATACATAAAGGGTGAGTGCCAAGAGGATGGAGCCAGACTCTGCTTGTTGATGCCCAATGACAGGACAAGGGGCAATGGGTGGAAGTTGAGGCATAGGAAGTTCCATGGAAACATGAAGAGGCATTTTTCCCTGTGAGGGTGACAGAACACTGGAACAGGATGCCCAGGGGAGTTGTGGAGTCTCTCTCTCTGGAGATATTCAAAACCTGCCTGGATGCATTTCTGTGTGTCCTGGTATAGATGATCCTGCTTTGGCAGGGGGGTTGGACTGGATGATGACCCTTCCAGGCCCCAGCATTCTGCAATTCTGTAATATTTCTGCATGAGCCCTGCAATGGAGCAGGAGTGTTCAAGCAGGTGGCTGCTGTCCCAGGGGAAAGGGAAGCACTAACACCTCAGTACCATGGCCCTCCCAAACACATACGAGTGTCATAACAAAGACTTCAGCAGTCAGATATAGAGGCTGTGGTCAGGTTCTTCAGGGGTTGGGCAATGGTGTACTGTCAGCAAACTGGTCACTCTCCAAGGCTAGACTTACAGACCGCCTGGGTAAGCAGCCTGAATTTCTCTCTTAAGCACAAGTCTTATTTCAGTGTTGTCTGAAATGTGTTCTGTAGCTTTTAAATCTTGCCCCAAAACCATATTCTCTTGATAAGCTACATGATTTAATAACCCTTTCTAAAAAAATAATAAGAAAGAAAGAAAGAAAACTGAGAACCCAAGTTCTGCATAGTAAGGTCAAACACTCCGTTCCTTCTCCAAGCTGAGCTCATCATGCTTGGAAAACTCTAGACATAGCTGTGTTGGTCCAGCTTTTCTTTGAAGAGTTTTAACCTGATGTCCAAAACAAAGCAGTAAATTAGATGAACCTGTCAGCTGAAATTCAATGTCCTCAGCTGAAACTTGGCATCAAGCTTTGCCAGCCCGGTTGTAGATTTTTTTTTTTTTAATAACTATTTGGCTTTTCATTTCTCTCTGTGCCTTTTTTTAATCTCCTCCTCCTTTACCGCCTTAAAATGTACTTTCCATTACAATAGTTGAGCACAAGAAAGCACCACCTTGCTGATTTCTCTAATGTATCCATTTTACTTAAATATTCTAGAGACTGGAGAAATTTTCTATTTAACTTACAGATCCTTTTCCCTCTTCTCCTTCCCTCTCAGAACATAATTTTTAATGTAAATTATATTGTTTCTGAGGTGTATGGAAGTGAAATTAATGTGGAAATTCACTTTGCTCAAACGAGGCCAAACAAAACATTATAAAAGATACAAGAGTGTATGACCCTGATCAGTGCAGGGGCATCTACTGAATTTCCTTTGCTTGGTTTTGTAGTTCTACCATAAACCAAAGCAATTTTTCTCTTGGTAGAGTAGATCTTAGTTGAAACACTGAACAACAAAGTGTATTTTAAAGATTTAAGTTTTATTAATGCACCTTTTAGGAGTCCCTTCACATCAAAGTCAAGAATTACCAAGGACATTTTTGTATAGTCAGATTGTCCTCTTTTCTTTCTCATCTGGACCTCGTAGTGATGATATCAGCACTTTAAAAAGCCTTATTTGCTGCTTGCTTCTAACATTCGAAATCTTACATCCTCACTTTATTTGCGGGTCGTTACCATTTTAGAGGTGCTTGAGATGGAATGAGATAAAGGTAGCATTAATTGTCACTCTCTGTCCTCAGCTGATGGAGAGCAACCCTGATTATCAGGAATAGTCAGAGCTGCTTAGAGATTTTAAAATTGCTCCCCTTTCTCTGGCTTCTGGATTTGCTGGCTTCTTGCCAGCACACAGAGATGTATTTAACCTCTTTTCTTGAGCTTGTCGTGATTTCTTCTCACATTTCCTCCAATATCAGCAAGGGAAAGAGAAACCAAACAAGCAAACATTAAAAAAAAAAAAAGTAAACTTTAAATCTTTTACTGGGAGGAAAACAAGCTCAGATAGCTTTCTAAAGAAAAAGAATCTGAATTGGAGAATACTGGCTTTCTTAATTCAGCTTTAAGGCTTGACCTTAAAGTCCTACAAGCCACATGTGTTCTGTTGCTGACCTGTGTTCCTAATAAACCGCCTGAACAATGACATCATACACTTCTCTATGACTGCAAAGGGGGACAGAATCTCCCAGCATCGTGAATTTGAAAGGTTTCCTCCAGGTGCTGTATAATCTCTAGTCAGATATTTATACCTCTCTCCTAAGTGAACAAAAAGTAGACTGCCCAACCTTTTTATACTTAGGGTCATGGATAATCAGGATGTAACCTTAACCTTATTTATGACATAAGAATCCTGAAAAGCCTCACTAAGCACAATGGCATTATTAGAAGTTTGTATACAAGCAGTAATCAGTGCAGCAGTGATGGTTTATCTTAGTTTAGATGCATATCTATATCAATATCTCTTCAAGCCCGACTGTATCAAACTTCAGTCGTCTCAGATGGGTCTTCCTCAGGTAGAGAGATACAGAGAATGAAAGCAACTGAATAGCAAAAAGAAAGAATTAACAGAATTCAGAATGGAATCCTTATCTCCTTTCTGCTTTTATCATAGCCCCTGCTTTTATCATAGCACCTTTTTTTTCTCCTGGATCGTGGAACAAAAGAAACACACCTAATGCAGATTTTGTCTTCTGTAGAGTAGCTGTGAAATAGCAGCTCCACAAAACCTCTGTCCTTTACACAGTGGGAATGACTCATTAGCAATGTCAGGGTTGTTTGTTCTTCTGATCTGCTCATTTACAGAGCTGTGTCCTTCACTACGGTTATTATTGTCACTAGTAAAAATATTTTCTCCGTCCAGCTCTTCATTGCTGAGAGCTACCTGTGGGGTTGCACCCAGCCGCTGGTGGTGGTCCAGCACTCACCAAGACTCTGACAAGAACAGGCAGATGGTCCGTGTAGGTGGGATGTTAGAGTGGCATTTGAGAATATTAGCAGTTACAAGAGCTGACAGAGAGATTAATTTTGGAAGTGGGACAGACCCACTCCATGGGTTTTCAGTCTTAAAGCCATCTGTAACTTTCCAGAGTTAGCTTACATTTTCCTGGCAGAGCATCCATCAAATGCCCACAACAGGGCTCCCTGGCTCTTCATCTGTGTGCTTAAGTGGACGGTAGACTTCATCTAGAGGACCAGTTTCATGTAAACATGAGGAGGAATTTTTTCACTGTGAGGGTGACAGAACACTGGAACAGCCTGCCCAGGGGTGTTGTGGAGTATCTCTCTCTGGAGATATTCAAAACCCACATGGATGTATTCCTGTGTGATCTGGTATAGGTGATGCTGCTCTGCGGGGGGTTGGACTGAGACGAGCTTTCAAGGTCACTTCCAGCCCTGACATTCTGTGATTCTGTGATCAGTCTCTCTGTTGTTGTCATTGTCAGTAAATAGAAGACTTTTATGATACTCTGGTAATAAGGAGCAACCTGACTCTATGATTTTGCTGTATCACTATTCCTAACAGAAATGCATGAATTTACTTGAGGGAAACACTACCTGTTCTGGCATTCATAAGTGGTGACTGCATCTCTGAATTGATAGCAAAATGGACAAATAAAGCCAGACAGGGAGAGGGAGACATCCTCTCTCTCTCTCTATCACACTTCAGTTAAAGTTGGTTAAATTGCATGTTCCTGGTTCATCACAATTCAGCCTAAGGCTTTGGAAGCGCAAACACTCATATGGCTTTTCTCCTTTCTTTCCACTAAAATGTCCAGACTACTTATTACATACTATTTTTATTCTTTCTCCAGCTCTGTAGGGTTTTCAGTGGGAAACTTTCAGATCTATTTCTCCTTTTACAGCCTTTTTTTTTTTTTTTTTTTTTTTTTTTTAACTGTCTGCATGTTTGGTTACTCCAAAGTTTGAAAATGAGAGAGCAACCTCCCATTATACACAGCATTCCCAGCTGGCAGGCTGTTAGAGATGAAATATCAAATCACAAGCACTGCACAGAGATTCAAAAGGGGAAAATGAAAAGCTGCATCATTTGATTAACCTCTGTGCCTCATATTTGAAAATTAATGATAATGAAGTTTACTTTCATGTAAGCCTAACAATACATCCCAGGGCATTTGGAAGCCCAGAACACCGTCAGTTACTTAGCACTGAGATTCTCCTATGCAATGTTTAATACATAGACCCACAAATTACCTGGTTTTTAACATCTTTGCAAAACAGCATCCTCAGTATAGAACCAAATTCTCACTCTAACTGCTACTTACCACTGTTCTAAAACTTTACTTTTGAACAAGCCTGAAATGGATAAGTTGATGATTTAGTTCAACACTTTTATGTGATGGCTAAACACAAGTCCCAGAGTTTCCAGATACAAGTCTGTGGGACCAGATGCAATCCATCCTAGGGTGCTAAGAGAGCTGGCAGATGAGCTGGCCAAGCTGCTCTCCATCATTTCATCTCTATCATGAACAGTCCTGGCTCACTGGAAAGGTCCCCAAAGACTGGAAGCTGGCCAATGTGATGCTCATCCACAGGAAGGGCCAGAGGGAGAAACTGGGAAATTACAGACCTGTCAGCTTGACCTCAGTGCCAGGCAAGGTTATGGAACAGGTTGTCTTGAATGCCATCACAAAGGACCTACAGGATGCTCAGAGGGCTGAAGCAGTTCTACTATGAGAACAGGCTACAAGAACTGTGTCCAGTTCTGGGCCCCTCAACTTAAGAGAGATGTTGAGATACTGGAACGTGTCCAGAGAAGAGTGACAAAGCTGATAAGAGGCCTGGAACACAGTCCTGTGAGGGGAGGTTGAGGGAGCTGAGGTTGTTTAGCCTGGAGAAGAAGAGGCTTGGGATAACCTCATTGCTGTCTACAACTACCTGAAGAGAGGCTGTAGCCAGGTGGGGGTTGGTCTCTTCTCCCAGGCAACCAGCAACAGAACAAGGGAACACAGTCTCAAGTTGTGCTGGGGGAGGTATAGGTTGGATGTTAGGAGGAAGTTCAGGTTGGAAGGGACCTCTCCAAGATCATCTAGTTCCAGCTCCCCCACCATAGACAGGGATACCTCCCACTGGAATAGGTCACTCAAGGCCTCATCCAACCTGGCCTTGAAGGCCAGCGGGGGAGCATCCACAACCTCCCTGGGCAACCTGTGCCAGTGTCTCACCACCCTCACTGTANTTTTTTTTTTGGTATTAGAAAGAACAGAACCTTTGAACAGAATTGTCTGAAGCAGATGAGTTTAAGGATGATGCCTTTTCCACGAATCAATGATGCTCATTAAAGATTCAGAATGCACTTTAGAGCAAGCCAAAATGTGGAAAACAGCAAGGTACCAGGGTGATCTCCCTTTAAATTATAGATTGAGAATTAGATTCTGCTCTCAACCATGCAGGTGCAAATCCATTAATTTCGGAGCAGCTGCTTCAGGTTGACATTGAAGCGACTGAGATCAGAACTTGGCTGGGGAGGTGCTTCTTTCCCAGTGTTTGTGGCAACTGGTAAATACCCAAGGCCTTGAGCTGTCCTACCAATCACCCTCCTTTCTGCCATGCTGAATTGTAGCATGCACACTGTGTAAACTGTGGGAGGATCTAACAGGTCCATGTCTTCATGTTGTAGCAGGATGTGTGGGGGATTGATGAATATACCTCTGAGCAGCCGAAAGAAATATTTGGGAACCCAGTTCAATTGTTCCCACCTAAGGACCTGTGGGCCCCTGTTGTTTGGTGGAATATCATGTGGGGCTCTTTGAAAGCAGACCTAATGTGAGCCTGCTTCGATGTAAAATAAATGGATCTATGCATCCACTGGAAAACATTTTACAAACAGAAAAAGACCCCCAACGTGAAGGAAGAGCTTAACTGTCTTTTCTTCACTGCCTATTTTATTTTAGTTAGCGATAGGTTGGAAGGTCTTTCACTTAAAATACTCACATAGGGCTCAGATAGAGTGTTTGGCCTTTCTGATAGACCCCAGAGAAGTTCCAGGTAGCTTTAAAATCCACGTTAACAAATCAAATCTTAAAAGCCCCTTCCCTGCATCCTTATGACTCAATGAAGCACAGAATTTTTCCAGCTTTTTAAGGGATGACAGGAGGACACGTTTAAACCCTGAACTGCTCGTTGTGGTAGTTTGAGGTATCCTTCAGCAAAGCTACAGGGACAGAGGCTCATCCCAGGGGGATGGACATTCTCATCCCAGGATATTGGAATTTTGTTATTCTATTCCTTCTTCCAGTATCACAGCTTAAAAGATAGTGCCTGACTGATCTCTGCCCCTTCTCTTCCCTGCCTTTCTTCCCTTCACTTCTCCGAGCAGCTCACTCTCTGATCTCATGGTTGGTGGGGGAGAGGTCTGGCAGGGAATTGAGCCACTGAGGCCTTGTAGGCCCCAGCTGGGGAGGGCGGTTTCGGCCTACCCTCAAGCCGACCAAGGGTGGAAGGGGTGAAGGACTCTAGAAGGCCCATTGGGACTTAATAGGCTTTTGTACTTATTCTGCTTTGATTGCTCTTTGTATATATGCTCTTGTAAATAGAATTCCTCTTTCAGCTTCCAATCAGTGTGCAGTATCCTCACTCTTACTCCTGGAAAGGAGTAAGAGTCATTTCTGTCCTCCAGTGCCAGGCATGCTCCTGGCCCCAGAGTGGGACAGTAGTGAAGGGCAGGCTGCTGGGGAAAGACTCTGACACTGACTGGGACAGATCCTCAGCTGTGGCAAATTAAAAGTCAGCACTGTCGGCACTGACATCAAAGGGAGACCTAAGTCATACGCTCTGCCGTCACACCCGAGGAAGTCAGTGTAAAGACGCTTGTTGATCATTTTAGAGATAATAAAATTGAGTTGTAAAGAATCTGCAGGTTTCCCACCCCCCTGGCAGAATTTAAAAGTGGCAGTTGAGGAGAGAAATCAGGAGTCCCTTTTTACAAGACTAGAGTATACCCTGTCAGGAGAATTAGGCTGGGGTGGGGTCCCTAAGCCTTGTTTGCCATCCTTTGGCTTTGTGAGTGCAGCAAAGAGGAGTTTTCAAGCACCCTGATGAGCTTCCTGACTTGCAACTGCTAAGATGTCAATATCATGATGTTTGTATACCTGTATGCAGCTGGTTCCAGGATCCTTCACCCTCACACACCACAGCCTGCATTTGCAAAAAAAAATATTACAGATAGATATAGATAGTTTTGTCTGAGTAACAAAATAATATGAGGATTAAGAGTTGCCTGTGAACTGTGAGCTTTGGTAAGAAACTTGTCGGATAACAAGTTAACCATGGCACAGCAATGTGCTCTTGTGGCCAAGAAGGCCAATGGGATCTTGGGGTGTATTAGGAAGAGTGTGTTCAGCAGATCAAGGGAGGTTCTCCTCCCCCTCTATTCTGCCCTGCTGAGACCTCATCTTGAATAGTGTGTTCAGTTTTGGGCTCCCCAGTTTAAGAGGGAAAGGGATCTGCTGGAGAGGATCCAACAAAGGGCTACGAGGATGACTAGGGCACTGAAGGGCATGGCTTATGAGAAGAGGCTGAGGGACCTGGGGCTTTTTAGTCTGGAGAAGAGAAGACTTAGAGGGGATTTGATAAATGTTTATAAGTATCTGAAAGCTGGCCAGGAGGGGGGACAGGCTTTTCTCACTTGCTGCCTGCGATAGGACAAGGAGCAACAGGTGTAAATCGCAGCAAAAGAAGTTCCGCTTCAACACAAGAGGGAACTTCTTTACTATAAGGGTCACAGAGCACTGGAATAGGCTTCCCAGAGAGGCTGTGGAGTCTCCTTCTCTGGAGACTTTCAAGGCTTGTCTGGATGTGTTCCTCTGTGATCTGTGGTAGGTAGTATTGTCCTGCTCCGGCAGGGGGGTTTGGACTCGATGATCTCTGGAGGTCCCTTCCAACCCCTAACATCCTGTGATCCTGTGATCAATAAAGGCAATCCAGATAATGTGATTTTAAAGAGCAAAAGATGTAAATTAATTACTTTGGTATGCCAGAAACAGGCCTAATTATCTGGAGATTTGCTGGACATGTCTGCAAATCATTAAGGGCTGAATTAAATCCTTTTGAAAAGCCAGATCTTATTCCTCTTTACTGTTCCTTACATCTAAACACCCTGATAAGCCACACATATTTGTGTTAATTAAGCACGTGTTCAGCAATCCCTTTCTTCCTTGTTTTGAGGGAAAAAGAAGCCCAGTCAAGGAGTGTCCCAGAAGACTGACCTGTTCACACCTCCTTCACAGTGAACATCACCATGGCCAATTAGAAGAGGCCCCAAGCCTGAAGGAAAGAAATTACATCAAAGCTCTAAAAATCTCTATTGTTTTTAATAAAGGGAAGAGAGGAAGTGGCCAGCACATGGAATAGGAAGCAGGTAGTACCTGGGCTGTGGGTGATGAAGTGTATTAGTAAGAACTTTGCTGCAGGAGGATTCCATTCAGTCTGGTTAGTTAAAGCTGCTCTGAAGCTGACACCTCTCATGTTCCCTCTGAGCTTTCTCTTCAAATAGAGCTTGGACTTCTGTCTGGCAATTTGTATTCAGTGTGTGCTTGTTGCATTGGCATGGTGCTGCCTTACCAACAGTTCTCCAGTGACTTGATCAGCTTCCAAATAGTCTGGTGTAAGTAATTATTCACAGTATTTTGTGTTGCAAAGAAAACCTGACTATAATGGACAGGCTTTCTTCTCTCCAAGCATTAGCTAGGTAGAAGCACTGGAGTGAGTGCTAGATAGGGCATTTCTCCAGCTCTGCCAGGAAGAAACAGACCTTGAGAAGCATGAACTGTCCCACTCCATCTCAGTCAGCCAAGGATTCCAAAGCTTAAATTCACCTTGTGCATGGCTGTTGTGTTGGCCATGGTTGCATGGGGTGTCCTGCTCCCATGTGGTCTCTTTAGGGTGAGGGTTTGTGTTATCAAAGCCAAGGAGCTCATCTGATCTGTGTTTTGTTCATCATTTTTTTCTGGAAAAAAAAAAAAAAAACAAACCACCAAAGAAATTGTATAACCAGCAATAACATTTCTAAAGAGGCTGAAAGCAAGTAATGCTCAACTTCCCATAGGATATTAACCTGATTTCTGAAGGGCTGCTTCTGTGCTGCCTCTATCCTGTCCTTCCTTCTCCGCTGATGGAATTCGCGGTGCTCCTTTCCAGTCCCACCCACCTCCTCGGGCTCCCTCCATGTCAGGGAACTGCTGAGAACTGCAGAGCAAGCTGCAGGCTCAGCGAAGATCTGACCTGGCTGTCCAGGCTGGAAAATGTTTTCTGTGGGTTGGGCTCAGTATCTATGATTTAATGCTGTGCTAATATTAAACATCTAATGTAATACAGTGTTGTTTTAAAACCAGGCAATAGCCTGGGAATGTGTATGTAAAGGAAAAAAAAAAAAAAGAAGAAAAAAAAAAGGCAAAAAGCTGTTTTTTCTCATTTTCAGGCTGGAGGCAGGTTATAAAGCAAGTGTGGGAACAGTTGGTTTCCAGCAGTGACTTAGGAACCTGAGACAGAAGTCTCCTTTTTACAGCCTTTTGATAGACTATTTCACAAAGCAGCTGGAAATCTGCAGGGATAGTGGCTGTGCTCAAACTGCTAGTTGTTTTCCACATATTCAGAGAGAGCTGGAAAGGACTGTCTGTACCATCCAGTGACCATGAGATACCACTGCTAATACAATGCCTTGCATTTCTACTGCCAAATAGAAATCTGGGGTGTAAAGATGACACTGGATTTTAGTCAAGTGTGCATGTTGATGAGCATCTGCAGAACAGACTGTTTATATCAGAAACCAAGATAGGATGGACCTGTGCCCATCTCCCCATTTTTATCCCCATTTATGTTCCAGGTTTTCCCCTCTTTTTCCTTCTCCATTACAGAAATGTTGCAAAGAAGATTAGTGTAAGGATGGAGAAATACAGATCAATCCAAGAGACCGTTCTGAAAGCACAGAATCACAGGTTAACCAGGTTGGAAAAGAGCTCTAGGATCATCGAGTCCAACCTATCAGATAACACTTTCTAATTAACTAAATCAATAGCACTAAGTGCCTCATCCAGCCTCCTCTTAAACACCTCCAAGGATGGTGACTCCACCACCTCCCCGGCAGCCCATTCCAATGCCAATCACTCTTTCTGTGAAGAATTTCTTCCTAACATCCAGCCTAAACCTGCCCTGGTGCAGTTTGAGACTGTGTCCTCTTGTTCTGTCACTGGATGCCTGGGAGAAGAGACCAACCCCACCTGGCTACCACCTCCTTTTGGGTAGTTGTAGAAAGCAATAAAGTCTCCCCTGAGCCTGCTCTTCTCCAGGCTGCACACCCCCAGCTCCCTCAGCTGCTCTTCGTAGGGCTGTGTTCTAACCCCTTCACCAGTCTTGTTGCCTTTCTCTGGACATTTTCAAGCACCTCAACGTCTTTCTTAAATTGAGGGGCCCAGAGCTGGACACAGAAATCTAGGTTTTGCTCCTGCAATAATCTGTATGCATGGAGCAATGTTTAAACTCAGGTTCCTATTATGCCCTTTAGAGTAAATCATGTGACTTCACAAGCTTTGGAACCTGTGCACTCCCAAATTGCTAGAATGTGACAAATGATAGAGGTGGGAACTACTTCTGGATTTATAGATTTGAGTCTACTTTTACATTAGCCACCAGCCAAACTTTGTGCTGCTTGGTGGTCTGCTTCAGGCTTGTCTGAGATCCAAGCATTAGGAGAGAACACACTCTTCTCTGTAAAGAAGATAAAAGAGATCTCTTTGGTTTCTCCTGGAGAAAGCCACACTGTCAAGTAACCACAAACTGTTCAACTCATTGTGATTTAGTTCCTTAGCTTAGAAAAACAGTTTTAAACCATCTATATTCCTAGAATAATGGACACTGGCCATGCTTGATTTTTCATTTCAAGCATGAACTACTAATTATGGGCCCACCTCAGATTTCCTACCACTTCTATTCTCCCTAAAATGTGACATGTATAGCAAGCCAGCCAGTGTGATGGACTTCTGAGGGTTTCTCTGGCCATGCTCAGATCCAATCCACTGCCTTGAACTGGTTTGTGCTCCAGCTCAAAGCTGCATTGCAGAGAATACACAACTCTGAGACATCAGATTGATTGAGGGTCAAATGACAAAACTGGCCTTACCTGACCACTACTGGAACAAGAAAATGTAGATAAACATTCCCGAGGTTTTGTGCTGAACTGATTAGATCAGGCATTCAAAACAACTCCACAGCACTGGCAGTAATCTGAATCCCAGTTGAGTTCAACCTTACTTGAGGAATGTGCACCGAAAGAAAATTATTTAGTCAAAATCAACCTGCCAGGCCATTGGTGAAGTTAAAAATTAAAGCCATTTATTTTCAGAATCCTGCTGCACTGCTTCTCCACCAAGGTATATATGAAAGAGGTGAGTATGCACAGACAGACATGGGAGCAATGTATGCAGTCTCTCCAATTCTAAACCTATAAAATACTCCTATCAGGTTGCCATTAAAACCACTACTCTCCTAACACTTTTCAGTATTCCTTCAGACATCTAACAGAGATGTTTTAATGTTGCCTTAGAGTTGCTTTCACATTGCTGAATAGAAATGAAATACAGTGCATTCCAGACAGTCTGGAGAGGTGGGCCCAAGCCAGCATCATGAAGTTCAACAAGACTAAGTGCAGGGTTGAGGCAATCCCAAGCACCAATATAGGCTGCGCAGTGACTGGCTTGACAGCAGCCCTGAGGAGAGGCACTTGGGGGTGCTGGTGGATGAGAAGCTCAATATGAGCCATCAGTGTGTTCTTGCAGCCCAGAAAGCCTACCAGATCCTGGGCTGCAGCAAGACAACTGTGGCCAGCAGGTCGAGGAAAGTGATCCTCCCCCTCTTCACACTGGTGAGACCCCAGATGGAGTACTGCAACCAGTTCTGGAGCCACTGTTACAAGAGAGATATGAATGTGCTGGAAGGTGTCCAGAGAAGGGCCATGAGGACGATCAGAGGGCTGGAGCACCTCTTCTATGAAGAGAGACTGAGGGAGTTGGGGCTGTTCAGTCTGGAGAGGAGAAGGCTCCCAGGTGACCTTTCAGTATCTTAAGGGGGTCTACAAGAAAGCTGGGGAGGGAAGGTGTCCAGAGAAGGGCCATGAGGACGATCAGAGGGCTGGAGCACCTCTTCTATGAAGAGAGACTGAGGGAGTTGGGGCTGTTCAGTCTGGAGAGGAGAAGGCTCCCAGGTGACCTTTCAGTATCTTAAGGGGGTCTACAAGAAAGCTGGGGAGGGACTTTTCAGGATGCCAGGTAGTGATAGGATTAGGGGGAATGAA
The DNA here is from genome assembly GCA_013400475.1 of Tricholaema leucomelas. NCBI lineage: Eukaryota > Metazoa > Chordata > Aves > Piciformes > Lybiidae > Tricholaema lacrymosa > Tricholaema leucomelas. The sequence goes on from WAAF01000029.1 coordinate 407,308, forward strand.
ACAAAGCTAGAAACGGGTAGATTCAGTCTGGAAGTTAGGAAGAAGTTCTTCAGCTTGAGGGTGGTGAGACCCTGGAATGAGTTGCCCAGGGAGGTGGTGGAAGCCCCATCCTTGCAGGTGTTTAAGACCAGACTGGATGAGGCTCTATACAGCCTGATCTAGTGTGAGGTGTCCCTGCCCATGGCAGGGGGGTTGGAACTAGATGATCCTTGTGGTCTCTTCCAGTCGTAACTGATTCTATGATTCTATGACACAGGATGATTGCCCTCTGTGTGCCATACTGACTGATTTGCCACATAGACTGTTGTGGCTTCTTCATGCACTGTGTTTCTCAGACTCAACCACCTCCCTGGGTAGCCTATTCCAATGCCTGAACACTCTTGCTGGGAAAGTTTTTTTTCTTAATGTCCAGTCTAAATCTATTCTGTTGCAGGTTGAGGCCACCTCTGCAAGCCATTTCACTTTTGTTTCCTCAAACAAAATGATCTGAGTGACAAGGATGTGTTTTTGCAGTAGCTGCTGGAAGGGTTTATTGCTGCCATCTGTCTCTGCCTAATCTTTGCAGAGCTTAACCTCCACTCATGTTCTTCAACATTATTGATGTCCTTTATTCTGTGAAAAAAACATGAGGGATTTTCACTAAGTGTATCCCAACTCTAAAAAGTCCAGAGGAAAGTGGTTTAATTACAGACAAAAATGAAACAGGAAAGTTCCAGACAGACAGACATTTTGTGTTTCATTCCTCTTTAAGCTATCCTTTTTTTTTTTTTCCAATAACACATTTTTTTTTTGAGACATTTAATTTTAAATGTAATTTTACCAAAATACACCTTTTGAAAGGGGAAGTTTCATTTGGAAAACATCAAAATAAAAAATGTTTGACTGTTACCTAAAGGGAAACATTTCATTTAAAAACTGTCAAAGGAAAAAGTGTTTACATTCAACGATAAAATAAAAATCTTCAATCAGCTTTTTCAACTGTAAGGTATAATCTAATTCAACACAAATTACAGTCCCCCTAGAAGTTGTCTCATCCAGAAATAGCTGCTGACTGTCTGATACTTCAATCACCATCCTTCTGAAGTTTTCCACCTGTCTTGGTCTATGTTTTTCCCAACTTTAAACCTAAAGGAAGGGCAGGCTGTGTCACTGCACCCAGTCGTATTTCTTCTCTTCTCTTTTCCCTTTGCAAACACTGCAAGTGTACACTCAGAGTAGGCATCTGCCAGCACTTAGCATGTCTCTTTGCCACCAGGGTTCAGACGTGCAAATTCAGCGTCTCACACCCCCAGTGGGTTGTAGCCTGAAGAAGGAAATTGGTTGGCGGCAGTTAGTGGAAGAGTGTCGTATTAGCAGTCATGGAGGCACAAGCCTGTTGCTATTAGACCTGGCTAGGACCACTTGTCAGTGCAAGCTTCACTCACAGAATCACAGAACCTTAGAGGTTGGGAGGGGTCTCCAGAGATCACCGAGTCCAGCCCCCGTGCCAAGGCAGGATCCCCTAGAATAGTTCACACAGGAACACATCCAAGCCGGTTTTGAAAGTCTCCAGAGAAGGAGATTCCACAACTTCTCTGGGCAACCTGTTCCAGTGCTCCATCACCCTCACTGTAAAGAAGTTTCTCCTCATGTTGAGCTGAAACCTTCTCTGTTCCAGTTTGTAGCTGTTGCTCCTTGTGTTATTGCTGCTGACAACCAGAAAGATTGGCCCCATCCACTTGACACTCACCTCTCAGATATTTGTACACATTGATAAGATGATCTCTCAGTCTTCTCTTCTCCAGACTAAGCAGCCCCAGGGCTCTCGGTCTCTCTTCATAGGGGAGATGCTCAAGCCCCTCAGTCATCCTCATGGCTCTCTGCTGGACTCTTTTCAGCAGGTCCCTGTCTCTCTTGAACTGGGGAGCCCAAAATCAGACACAGTGTTCCGGGTGTAGTCTCACTAGGGCAGAGTTGAGGGGGAGAAGAACCTCCCTAGATCTCATCTGTCTATAGCTCTGTCTGCCTCAGAGAGTGGTGATACAAAGTGAAAGGGCAGTTTACTTTTCCTGCCCTCTCTTCCTTCAGCCTCTCTGCCAGAAGCACACTGTGTCTGATAAAACATTCCATAATACAGACAGATGGCCATTAACAATTAGTGTAAATTCAACAAAGTCTCAGTGTCTGCTTTGCAGCCCCAGATGACAAAAAACCTGTTGATCATAAGGAGGTGGGATGGCATTCAAACTGCTGCCCTGGCAGCACAAAGTTTGGGTAATTGGAGTCTTGTTCCCATATGTAATGACTTTATGGCCAACAAATGCCATCCTTCTTAATATAACTAAATCACCTGCTGTTTCACTGCAGTTGGAGAGGCAGGATAAGGATAAGGGTAAGTAAGTATCATGGCAAAATATACTCTGAGGACCAGCAACAATGCTTCTTTTCCTCTGAGGAACAATGTTTTTGGTTAAAAACAAAAACAGAAACAAGAACAAAACCCCAAACTTATTTTCTCTTTCTTTTTTTTAACTGGCAAGTATCTCAAAATGCAGATGAAAACTGCTTGCTCTGATCCCAAATGCAATCAGTGCCTTGCTATGGGGTCTGTGTAGGCAGGCACAGCACCATTTCTGTAAATTTCTCATTAAGAAACAGCTTAGACACACCAGGTCAGCTTGAAATGCAAATTATGTTTGTGTGATTCATCAATATTGGTGACAGCATTCCCCCAGCCCAGCCTGGGTCTTCCCACTTGCTCAACTGAGGTGAGTTTACTGCAAAGACTCTCAAAGTGAGCTACTGTCATCTAAAGACTTGAGAGCTAAAAACAAACATTAAAGATAAATGACCCACAAAGAAAAATAAAGAAAAATGATTATAAAGGCAAAAAGTAGGAACTTGGATTCATATCTGATCACTACAGAGCTCACTATTTGCCCAGTTTCCTTTAGTCTACTTGGTGTGTGTAAATACTAAGAATTCCAAGGTGAAAGGGTAATTGAACAGCTATGAGCATGGCACCAGCACAGTAGGTTCTGGGCTTCATTAGTCTAGCAATAAACCTTGGAGTGACTGAGGATTAAAGCAGGGAAAGTGAGCACAAACAGATTATGTACTTAGGAATGGTGAGACATTGGAAAACACACAAGGAGCTGAGTTTTAACTTTGTAAAAGTGATTTAAAAACCAGTACTCAAGACAGGAGCACTAGAAAGGCAAGCAGTAGCTAGGGAATGTGTGAAGGTTAATCTATTGCTCTATTCCCTTGTTCTGCACAGCACTGAAAATAGTCTTCTCTGAAATGTTTACCCACAAGAAAAAAAATGTTTCATTTAATGAAGTGATCAGATGTTGGACAAGCATAGGATGGGACTGGGAAACAAAATAATGAAATGAAAGGCTGCAAAGAGAAGGCTGGGTTTGGGTTTCTTTTCAGCAGCACCCAATTATGTCAACGAGGTCACAGCACAGTCAGGCACTTGATATTTACTTAGCTTGAGGTAGAACAGCAGTGTCATAGCATTTCTGCTTGAAGTTGCTAAGTTATGAAACCACAAGTTCCACAGCACACTCACGGATGAGTAGGCTTTGCTCTTACCACAAAAGAGTGATGCAACGGTCATAAGGAACAGCAATTCCATAGCAGACTTACCAGAAAAGGCAAAGGCTAAAGAAGAGCTCAGCTACACATGGCAGGCATAGACAAGCCAGTATAGCTATGCCTTAAAAGTATTTCCATAGTTATCTGTTTGTAGGTGTTTTTGTGTAGGGCAACTCAGATCCTGGAAGCATGGAGACATTAGTGATCCCTTGATGAAGAAGCCTTTTTGCAGTTCTTGGAATGTACCATCAAATAAATTGCTAAGAAACCACCTGAAGATAAAGCTTTGTACATAGCCTTACACTCACAGACTAAATAATTCTAATCCGTTGCATTTTTAGAGGATTGTCACCACCAGACTTAACTTGATTTAAAACATTTTTCAAATAAAAATTTAATATAAGTGTCTTTGCATTTGACCACAACATCTTTGCTGTTCCAGCACCAGGGACAAGGACAAACATTTGAACTGGTCCTCTTGGTTCACCATTAGTTACATTGTTCACAAGGACAAACATTTGAACTGGTCCTCTTGGTTCACCGTTACAGTGTTCCTAGATGATCAGAGGGCTAGAGCACTCCTCCTGTAACAACAGGCTATGAGAGTTGAGGCTCTTCAGCCTGAAGAAGAGAAGGCTTCAAGGAGACCTTGTAGTAGCCTTCCAGTATCTGGAGGGGTCCTACAGGAGGGCTGGGGAGGGACTGATTACAAGGTCTTGTAACGACAGGATGAGGAGTAATGAGTTTAAACTGGCAGAGGGGAGATTTAAACTGGATGTCAGGAAGTTCTTTACAATGAGGGTGGTGAGACACTGGCACAGGTTGCTTGAGGAGGTTGTGGCTGCTCCCCGCCTGTAGGTGTTCAAAGCTAGGTTGGACGAGGCCTTGAGCGACCTGTTTGAGTAGGAGTTGTCCTTGTCTATGGCAGGGGTTTGGAACTGGATGATCTTTGAGGTCTCTTCCCACCTAAATCATTTTATGATTCTATGATTCTAGATACAGTGTGCACAGCCTCCTCCAGAGAGCTGTAGCAACACTGGTAATAAAGATAAGCCTGAGGAAAAAACCTTGCTGAAACATCTGATGTTTCTGTGAAGATCACAGCATCACAGGATGTTAGAGGTTGGAAGGGATCTCCATAGATTATCAAGTCCAACCATCTCCTGCCAGAGCAGGACCAAAGATCTGCATTACATAAGTTGTTTTCACTAGGCCTCTTCTAGTCTCTCTGTATTTTTTAATGACTACAGAGACTTATCACACAGGAAAGTTTCCTGATAATCTACTCAACAAGTTGTCACCCTCCTTCAGTACCCCATTAGAAATAGATGGTTCACTGCTACAGCTCGCTGGCATTTACTGCTCCCGCTGAGAGATTTCTGACCGTCTTTTAATAATGTAAGATCTGTGTGAAAGTTCAGCTAATGATAAGGAAACAGCAAGTTTTAGTCGACACAAGCTTAATAAAATCACAGTTTTCCAGGTTTCAGAGCAATTTGGTCTCTGTATGACAAACTGCAGCTAAGTCTTATCTAAAACCGAACGAGGCACTTTTCCGGCAAGTCCTGCTGTAAACAACCCAAGTAATTCATTGATGCTATTTCTGGCTCTTGGAATGAGTCACCAGGCACATTGGTCATACCTCTGTACACAGACAAAGGCAAAGGAGGAAGAAAACTGAGTATCTTGCGTGGTTAAATTTAGTAAGGGATTTGCCTTCAAGCTGTTGTTGAGATTTGATGTCTTCACCTTGACAGCAGCACTGGAAGGAACGTCCATCCAGTCTTCTCTGGCATGCTTGAATACCTTCAGGTGCAGAGCAAGTGACCACACCTGCCAATGCTGGTTTGCCTCTGTGCCTCTATACTCTAACCAATTTAGGCGTGCAAGGACGTGCCCCATCTGCAGCCATGCAGAACAAAGACACTTTGGACAGCAGCCTTTTAAGGTTTGTGGGAGATGCAACAAGCTGCATAATTTGCTGTCACATGAAATGGCGCATGCCGGCACAGGACTCTGAATGATCTGATTCAGGGTCAGTGTCAGAATCAGGCAGCTTTGTGGTCTGTCTTCCCTGGGCCTCTGACACGATTTTCAGACAACTGGATTCTTCAGACTGAATGAGAATGTGAAGGTGACTTTCACTCCCATCATCTTTTAGAAAAAAAGACCATCCTGGTTGGCGGTCAACTAAATATAAGTCAAGAGTGTGCCCAGGTGGTCATAGAATGATAAAATGGTTTAGGTTGGAAGGGTCCTCAAAGATCATCTAGTTCCAACCCTCCACCATAGGCATGGACACCTCCCACTGGAATAGGTGGCTCAAGGCCTCATCCAACCTAGCTTTGAACACCACCAGGAAGGGAGCGTCCATAACCTACAACCTATTCCAGTGTCTCACCACCCTCACTGTAAAGAAGTTCTTCCTAACATCCAGTCTAAATCTCCCCTCTGCCAGTTTGAACTTCCCATCCTGTCGTTACAAGACCTTGTAATTACTCCCTCCCCAGCCTTCCTGTAGGCCCCCTTCATATACTGGAAGGCTACTCCAAGGTCTCTTCAAAGCCTTCTCTTCTCCAGGCTGCTGAGCCTCAGTTCATAGAATCATCATAGAATCAATCAGGTTGGAAGAGACCTCCAAGGTCATCCAGTCCAACCTATCACCCAGCCCTATCCAGTCAACTTAGACCATGGCACTAAATGCCTCATCCAGTCTTTTCTTGAACACCTCCAGGGATGATGACTCCACCACCTCCCTGGGCAGCCCATTCCAATGCCAATCACTCTTTCTGTCAAGAACTTCCTCCTAACATCTAGCCTATACCTCCCCTGACACAACTTGAGATTATGTCCCCGTGTTCTCTTGCTGGTTGTCTGGGAGAAGAGACCAACTCCCACCTGGCTACAACCTCCCTTCAGGTAGTTGTAGACAGCAATGAGGTCAGCCCTGAGCTTCCTCTTCTCCAGGCTAAACACCCCCAGCTCCCTCAGCCTCTCCTCACAGGGCTGTGCTCCAGGCCCCTCACCAGCTTTGTTGCCCTTCTCTGAACACGTTCCAGTATCTCAACATCTCTCTTGAATTGAGGAGCCCAGAACTGGACGCAGTTCTTGTAGCCTGTTCTCATAGCAGAACTGCTCCCGCCCTCTGAGCATCTTCATGGCCTCCTCTGGACCTGCTCCAACAATTCCATATCCTTCTTGTGTTGGGGGCTCCAGAACTATACACAGTACTGCAGATGGGGTCACAGGAGAGCAAAGTACAGGGGGAGAATCCCCTCCTTTGCCCTGCTGGCCACACTTCTCCTGATGCAGCCCATCACACTGTCAAGAAAGTCAATGGCATCCTGGCCTGTATTAGAAACACTGTGGTCAGCAGGAGCAGAGAGTTTATCACCCCCCTGTACTCAGCACTGGTGAAGCCACATCTTGAGCATTGTGTTCAGTTGTGAGCCCCTCACTACAGGAAAGACGTTGAGGTTCTGGAGTGTGTTCAGAGAAGGGTAACAAGGCTGGTGAAGGGCCTGGAGGCCCTGGGCTGTGAGGAGTGTCTGAGGGAGCTGGGAGTGTTCATTCTGGAGAAGAGGAGGCTGAGGGGAGACCTAACTGCTCTCTAAAACTACCTGAAGGGATGCTGGAGCAAGGAGGGAGCAGCCTCTTTTCCTTGGTAGCAAGCAACAGGACTAGAAGAAATGGTTTCAAGGTGTACTAGGGGAGGTTCAGGCTGGATGCTAGGAAATATTTCTTCACAGAGAGGGGCCTCAAACACTGGAATGGTCTGCCCAGGGCAGTGGTGGAGTTGCCATCCCTGGAGGTGTCTAAGCAGTGTGTGGACCTGGCACAGAATCACAGAATCACAGAAACATCCAGGTTGGAAAAGCCCCTCAGGATCACCAAGTTCAACCTATAACCCTACTCTACAAGATTCACCTTAAACCATATTCCTAAGCACCACATCCAAACGACCCTTAAACACATCCAGGATTGGTGTCTCAACCATCTCCCTGGGCAGCTCATTCCAGTGCCTGACCACTGTCCCTGTGAAAAACTACTTCCTAATGTTCAATCTAAACCTCCCCAGTCTCAGCTTGAGGCCATCACCCCTTGTTCTGTCTCCAGTTACTTGTGAGAAGAGACCAGCAGCAGCCTCTCCACAATGTCCCTTCAGGTAGCTGTAGAAAGCAATGAGGTCTCCCCTCAGCCTTCTCTTTTTCACACTACCCATCCCCAGCTCCCTCAGTCACTCCTCATAAGATTTAATCTCCAGGCCCTTCACCAGCTTCATTGCCCTCCTCTGGATGTGCTCCACCACTTCCACATCTCTCTTGTATTGCAGTGCCCAAAACTGAACACAAACTGGCACCTAGGGATATGGTTTAGTATTGACCCTTCAGTGCTGAGTTGAAGGTTGGACTGGATGACCTTGGAGGTCTCATTCAAAGAGATGTTTTTCTGTGACTGTGTGAAGAAGGAGGAAAATCGGTGTATGATTCCAACAAGATTTATGAATATCTGTGGTAACCACAAGATAGTTTCCTGGGGAACTGTTCTGTCTCTTTCTTCACATTAAACAGTTACTGCATTCTGCCTGAGAGAACAAGAGCACAAGAGGCTTTCAGTACACTCTCTACGTCCATGAATCTCTGTATGCAATATTTATCATTACTAAATATAGATATGAAATGCACCCATCCATTTCATGGTATTTAAAACACAATGGCTCTTCAGCCTCTTCAGCTTCCCTCCTGTTTCAAGTGGGAAAAACATTCAGCCTGCTCTATGTCTGTTAGCTCGGAAAGAGGTGTGGGTCTACAGTAAAATCAAGCTTGTTTGCCAGAACCTTTGTAAACATTGTCCTTTTGTCCACTGCAAAAGTGACTACTTCATGAACCCAAGATATACAGCTAAAATAAACTAAAGTTGTTCTGACTGGGGCTGGATTCTCAGTTTGTAGAGTCCTTTTTACTCTGGGAAACATAAGATATTATTTTTCTGTTCGCAGAACTTACTCCACAGAGGACAACATTGAACTTGATTTCAAAACATTGCTTAATCTTAATCTTAGGGCACTATCTAGAATGCTCTCTGCTTCATCTGAGGTCCAAGTTCACGTCCCTTTGATGCTGTAAATGGAGCATATTGGGCTGGCTGACGCAGTATGAAACTTTCTGTGTGCTTTTATAAGAACAAATTAACAAATTATCTGAGGGTTACCATGCCCTGCTTTGCCATACTGAAAATTCAGAGGTAATGACTTTAAGAGCTGACTTGTGTTTTCTTCTATGCCCTAGAACTTCATTCATTGATCTTGTCATTCTTCCTTCTACTGAACTAGAAGGCCGTATCTGGAGTACTGTGTCCAGTTCTGGGGCCCCCAGCTCAATAGAATCATAGAATCACAGAATGGTTTAGGTTGGAAGGGACCACAAGGATCGTCCAGCTCCAACCCCCTGCCATAGGCAGGGACACCTCCCACTAGAGCAGGGTGCTCAAAGCCTCATCCAGCCTGGCTTTAAACGCCTCCAGGGAGGAAGCATCCACAACCTCCCTGGGCAACCTGTTCTAGTGTCTTACCAATAGGGACATAGAACTGCCTGAGAGAGTACAGCACAGAGCCACAAAGATGATAAAGGGAACGGAGCATCTCTCTTATGAGGAGAGACTGAGGGAGTTGGGGCTCTGCAATTTGGAGAAGAGACTGAGAGGTCTCAATGTTTATAAATATGTAAAGGGTGAGTGCCAGGAAGCTGGAGCCAGGCTCTGCTCAGTGACACCCAATGACAGGACAAGTGGCAATGGGTGGAAGCTGAGGCATAGGAAGTTTCATTTAAACATGAGAAGGATTTTTTTCTGTGTGAGGGTGCCAGAACACTGCAACAGGCTGCCATGGGGGAGTGTGGAGTCTCTCTCTCTGAAGATATTTAAAACCTGCCTGGACATGTTCCTGTGTGATCTGGTATAGGTGATCCTGCTCTGGCAGGGGAGTTGGGCTGGATGAGCTTTCAAGGTCCCTTCCAGCTCCAGACATTCTGTGATTCCATGATTATCTCAACAGAGTTTACACAGGATCACAGGGCTCAAGTGAGAAGCAGGATGGAAACCTTTATGTCAGCACTGATCCCCACAGCAGCAGTTCACATGGTATTTGAAGTGGACATTATCAGCTGAACATAGTCCTGCATAGCCTGTTCTAGGTGACTCTGCTTGAGCAGGGGGATTGGACGAGTTGACTTCCAGAGGTCTCTTCTCGTTCACACATTCACCATTCTGTCAAGTCCACCTTCCCCTAAGAATCAAAGCCTTGTGCTTGTTCTAGTAGGATTAAAAGCAGCGAGATTGCTCTGTCAGAAATATTTATGTTCTCTTTCATCAACAAATACTGAATTTAAAACTTACATTGCGGAAAAAAATATGTAATGAAAACGGATGGTGGCTCTGTAATTACTGACCTCTTTCAGTCATGCATCAGGTCAGCTGAGGGTTATTTTCTTCTTTTTCCAGTGATGGTATATTTATTTAATTTCAGTGGGAAATCTTTTCTAATATTTCAGGATTCAGTTTGTTCTTTTCTGCCTTATTTTTTTTTAACCATACTTTCATATGGTATCCTTTCCTAGTAAAGCAAAAGGGATATCAAACTTTTCTCTGTTCACTGCCAGTGTGAATATAACTACAGCAAGATTACATCCTCAGCACCAGTCAAGCAGATAAAAGAGTTGTTCAGCAGGGGACTCTCTGTTCCAAGGCCAGTTGCTTTGATACCTTCTTTTTCTGTTCCTCCAAAGCTCTCTGCCTTGTATATTCAGATCTCTTTAGGCTTTGTTTCTTCTCATACATCATCTTCAGCACTACACATATTGTCTTCATCCAGGAAATGTAGCATTACACAAACTTAACAAGTTTCTGAAATATTCTTTATATGCCCATTTACAGTAGGTGGTGTTTCTGGAGTGATTTTCCACACACACACACACATCTAAAACATCCCAGAGACAGGCAAGAAATTGCATCAAATATCAAGCAGGTGTTGAATTTTCAGCAGTAAGCTAATTGCTGTGTGATCTTTTCTCCATGATTCTAATGATAAGTAGCTAAAGGTTTCCCAGGTACTGCAAGAAAAGATTTGTCACCCTCTGGAGAATTTTCCCATGTGCAGCTGGTGGCAATGTTGTGGGAGGACTAAATCACAAACTCACTGCAAATGCTCTCTTCGAGACAACATGTAAAAATTTCTCTTAAAGGCAAGATGTACTGTGCAGAGGGCTGATATGTTAGGACCCTCACTGAACCTATCCAGTTCTTGTTAAAAAAGTGTTTTCTAGCATGTATCTGCTAATTATAGGTGATTTGATTTTGTACAACTTCAAAGTAATTTTTGTTTCAGGCAAGAACATTCCCCTGGGTGAAAGTAGCATCATGGACCAACACACATATGTTGAAAAGCTATAGATGATAACCTAGATGCATGGCAGAGCTATTGAAGATAAGAATCCAATCCTTTCCAGGACTGATTTGTGGTGTAGCTTATTTGTGGCAGGCTGCCTTGGTAAATTTCAGTGCTGCACCATGAAGAAAACCAAGATGTCCCCCAAAAAATCAATAATATCCAGACCAGAGAGCTGGATGCTGAATTGTATGGTCCATTCCCATGCCTACCTAGATTCCAAGGGCCGTCCAGAGCAGTAGCTTCACTCCCTCCCTGAGAGGGGCCAGAGAATAACTACAGGAGCTTTTCAGATGTTTCTTACAGGAGGGCTGTCTTTAGGTGTCCAGAGAATCTTAAAGAAGCAAGTTCAGTTGCAGCCCTCAGAATGGCCATCCACAGAGAATCCCATCAGAATTCAAATACCTGCTTAAATACTGGAGAAAGCTTCACTCTCTGGTTCCTTTCTGTTCTGGAGTAAAATGCAGTGCTGGAAGAATAGCATCTGTTGCTGTAAGGGTGTGTTACCTTTTTATGTGTCAGTGTAGGCTTTTTATGGAGAGGATGAAAGAGACCGGAGGGAGCTTCTTAAATTATAATGAGCAATCCAGGCAGCCTCAATTTGGGGTTATTTCTATTCCTTTCTACTCCTTATTGCCTACGATCTAATGCTGATCTCTGCAGCAGGCAGATGCCAACATAAATTTCAATTTATTGTTTTCCCTTCTTTAGTTAAGTCTGACATACCAGCAAATGTCATCAGCTCAGCAGATACATTACTAGTGCTACCACAGAGCTGGGAGCTTGCCCTGGCAGGATTACACAGCTGCTTGGGTTGACTACTCTGTCAGTCTGCTTGACAAATTAATTTTATTTTAACTGATTAAAGGTGATTGCCTTATAAAACCTTGGCTGCAGAAGTTTGACCTTATTAATATTGCCATACAAGGAACACTAAGTGAAGTGGTGAAGGAAGTAACAAAGTTAGTGATTTTAGAGCACTCTGAGTAGCAGCTACTTTTCTTTTCTTGTTTCCTTTACCATATTAGACTCTCATCAGAGATGGACCAAAGAGGTGAAAGAAATAAATCTCAGGGAAAAAGCACCCAGCAAATCCTGCTTTGTATAGTACAAATCTGAAGAAGCTGGACTTCTGGCACCTCAGATGGTGCAAGGTTTACATTGGAGAAGAGGAGGATTTGGCTCTTTTTCCCTAGGGATCTGTGTGTATGAACCAATGCAAGTGTATTTTGCATGGTTTCTTAAACTAGAGCCGCAAATCACAAAGCTTAACACTGTCAGTCTGACTTGGCACTAATCTTTCAGTAGTACAGAAGTGACAAGGGAGTTATTGCTGCCTGCCAGTAAGGTCTCACAGAGTCACGGTCTGAGGTGACACTGCCTCCACAGGAAAGTTGATATTTCCTCTGGCATTTTGGGATTGTACGCAATTGGTATAGCCTGAGGAGGTGGTGCTTACCCATACACAGGTCCAGTATCCCACTCTTGACTACAATGACAGCTTGTCATGACAAATTCTCACTTTTAAAATGTGTCATAAATGCATGGGAAAATCTATGTTGAAGTTGTTTCAGGTCTGTGTCTTTGGAGAGCAGAAGTCATCTGACACGGCAGCACGACTCAGTAATAAATGTTTTGGAGAGACAAGCTGTCAAAAGTTTATGATCATTTAAAAGATTGATCTCTGTGCCCTCATAGACTTTTAGTTGTGAGTAATGATAGCTGAAAGTCACTGCAAAGCCAAATATAATTCAAGGAAGTAGAAGGGATTCTCCACACTGGGAATGAAAATAGAATATGAATGGTTTGGATGTCAGGTAATGAGGGGTGAGAGCATATTTCTCTATTCCACACACATGATGCAAGTGGATGAGTACAAATAAGTTCTCCACATTACTTAATCCTGCATTTACAGCCTTCTTTTTGGCTTTAATTGGCATATAGACATTGGAGTGGAGTAGAGTAGCGTAGCATAGCATAGAGTTGATTAGAATCATACAATCATAAAGTCATAGAATCATAAAATTGCCAGCGCTGGAAGGGACCTCAAGGATCATATAGCTCCAACCCTTCTGCCGTGGGCAAGGACACCTCATACTAGATCAGATTGCTCAGAGCCACATCCAGCCTGGCCTTAAAGACCTTCAAGGATGGGACTGCCACCACCTCCCTGGGCAACCTATTCCGCTGTCTGGCCACCCTCCTGGTGGTCAGACTCTTCTTCCTAACATCCAATCTGAATCGACCCTTTTCCAGAATAGAATAGAATCAAATAGAAGGAATAACACAGCTTAGCATAGAATAGAATAAATTTCAGTTGGAAGGGACCTATAATGATTCCATTTCTTGTCCACTTCAGGTCTGACCAAGTTGAAGCATGTTGTTAAGGGCATTGTTCAATGCCTTTTTGATACTGACAGACTTGAGGCATCGATTACCTCTCTAAGAAGCTTGCTCTGGTCTCTGACCATCTCAATGTATAAATGCTTCCTAATGTCCACTCTTAAGCCTACTCTGGAAGGTTTGAACCCTAAGGGTGTAAACTGTCTTCAGACCATGCTCCTGCGATGTTTCGCTGCTGCATAGCAAGTGTGGTGTAGGTTAGCCAGCTCTAGGTATTAGAAGTGCCTTGGTAACCTCTGCAGCTGGCACAGCAGTTGTCAGCTGTTAGATCTACAGCTGAGGTGAGTTAATAAAAAGCCTTTCTGAGTGGTGGTAAGTGGGTGAGAAGGAAACAGCAGTCTAGGGATTTGGCACAAGGACCATGCAATATGGCAAGGCCACAGTGTCAGTCACAGGAGTGACACAGATTTAATTAGACTTCTAACCACATCTCCTGACTCACTGTGGACCTGCCTAAAGTCCCACATGAAGAGGTACCCTCAAAGTTAGAAGGGAAGAGTCATCATTCCTGGTTGGTACTTTGCCTTTCAGATCATCTTGAATCCAGCCCTCAGGTCTTCAGCTTCACTCTGTTGCAGCAGAAGAGCAGTCAGGTGGTGGGCACTGAGCCCAAATGCTGGGGTGTATGACCCAAGGAGCTACAAACTAACAGCCTGCCTAGCTTTCAATCTTCTGTTTGCATGGAGAAGTTAGGAGAAAGGCTCCCAGGTGTTGCAAGAAGCAGCAACGTATTGGAAATAGCTCTCTGCAATATTATGAGCTCTGTTACGTTCTGTCTGCAGGATATATCAGTTTTGCCCTGTACTTCAGCTGTCTGCAGGATATATCAGTTTTGCCCTGAACTTCAGCATGCAAGAATTTGACACACTCACAGGATCACAGGATCACAGGATGTTAGGGGTTGGAGATCATCTCCTCCAGAGATCACTGAGTCCAACCCTCCTGCCAGAGCAGGATGATAATCTACTGCAGGTCGCACAGGAACGCATCCAGACAGGGCTTGAAAGTCTTTAGAGGAGACTCTACAACCTCCCTCTGCAGCCTGTTCCAGTGCTCTGTGACCCTCACAATAAAGAAGTTCTTCCTGTGCTGTAGTGCTCATCCATTGCCCCTTGTCCTACCACAGAGCTCAAGTGAGCAGAGGCTGTGCCTTCCTCCAGCCCTTAGATATTTTTATACATTCATTAAATCCCCTCTCAGTCTTCTCCTCCTATTAATATTTTTCACAGTTGGAAGAGCATTGATCTTCAGTTGTAACCTCTTGTATCTTGCAGTTTAAACATCATGATGGCAACATGATTGGGTAATGTAGGTGTAATAGCACATTTCTCTACACAGATATTTTGCTCTGTGTGTGAAGGAGCGTTCAGGAATCCTGTGTGTTTTTCAGATGGCACATGGTGAGACTGTAAAGCTTTACAAAATCACTCCTTAGGGAAGTCATTTCTATTTTAACTTTACAGGGTGTAAAATCTGTGCCATTGGTTACAAGATTAAGTGCAGTAAGAGCAAGAAAACTGCAAAGGGAAGGTGAGGCAAAGGTGAAAGGAATCTTCTTGACGCATCATGGGCTTCCCTGCATTGATTTGAGTTTCTCTACTCTTCTAAGAATTTTGCCAATTCAGAGAAGCTG
Organism: Tricholaema leucomelas; assembly: GCA_013400475.1. Classification (NCBI taxonomy): domain Eukaryota; kingdom Metazoa; phylum Chordata; class Aves; order Piciformes; family Lybiidae; genus Tricholaema lacrymosa; species Tricholaema leucomelas. Next base: position 422,367 of record WAAF01000029.1, read on the forward strand.
TGTGGGCAGCAGCCACTTGGGATCCTAATTAAAGCTTCTGAATTATGTTCTAATTTTGTTTCAGTGTTGCAAGGGTGGGAATAATTTAGCTTCCTGGAATAACTGCAGCAACAGCCCAAGGACTCAAAATCCTCAGCTAGAATCACAGAATCACAGAACCTTAGAGGTTGAAAGGGACCTCCAGAGATCACCAAGTCCAACCCTCCTGCCAAAGCAGGATTCCCTAGGGTAGTTCACACAGGAATGCATCCAGGCAGGTTTTCAAAGTCTCCAGAGAAGGAGGCCAGAAGGTAGGGAATCAGTTCTGTCTTTCCCCTACCTTCAAACTGCTCTCTTAGGTTAAAGAAAAATTGTTTTCTTCTATCATTTCTTTGGAACAAGCAGTGAAGAAAGGGCCAGAACAGGTTTCTCACTCCCTGCCTTCATACTCATCTGTTTCCCAGGGTGGAACTGAACAGATGCAGATTCTGGCTTGCAATATCTCCATGGCCTGTCAGGATTGCACTGAGCTGCTGTTCACAACTTCTGGAGCAGTGTGAGATACACAGGCTTCATTTTTCACCAGCTGCTGGGTATTTTTATAAATAGAGCTGGAGAAATGCACTTGCTTCTTTTCAAAGATCCTGCTGGACTCAGTTTCTGTTGCACAATTCATAAATTCTACAGAAATAGGGGAGGAAAAAGTCCCAAAGGAGACTTGTATTCTCTTCTCACAAAAAGAAAACAAAAACCATCCTAATTTCTTGATAAGGGTACAGACATCATGCAGACAAAATCTGATGCAATCCCTCTCAGGCCTTCTCCAGAATAAAAAAACTCAACCAAACAAAAAACCCCAAACGCTTATAATTTAAAAAGTATCTTTAAAAACTAGGTATTTTATCTGAATGCTTCCAGGTTTCTCTGCAGTAACAAAAGTTAGATGAATGTTCTTCAGGGGGGAAGAGGGCTGACTGCTTGTGTTTGGTTGGATGTTGTGATCCTTAATACCAAAGGCTCCCAGGTTTCACATGCCAGCCACGCTTTGCTAGAGACGTGTAGTGGATTAAGAACCTTCCCTCCCCACTATTCGAAATTTCCCAGGCTAACTCAAACGGTTTGGAAGCAAGATGAAGCTATATTTACAGCATGGCAAAATTCACAAGCATATACACACAATATATAAAGGTCTTTGAACTTATACATAAGTCAGAAATAATACAGAAATCCAAATTCCCTCCCAAAGAAAACTGCTCAGAAGAGCTCCAAGCTATGCCCCCCTCTCTGTTTCTTCTCCTCTCTATCTCAGACAAACATAAACAAAGCAGAAACCCACAGCAACAAGCAGAAGCTTACATGTTATCTGCCGAGACTAGAGGTGAAATATCAAAGCAGATCGGGGTTAATAGGAAGTAATTTAGATCTAATGACACAGATCAGGCAGAGAAAGGAACAGGAAAAGGTCCCAGGACAAAGTGAGAGGATATTGTTTATGTTTTGACTTCTTATCCCTCTCAGCAAACAAATAAATTATATAGAGATCATGATTATTTTCTTTTCACAACCAATGATCTAATTTCTCTCATTAAAATATCCCAATTAGCCTGAAACCAGCACAGAGCAACAGCAGAATTGAAATAATTTTCCTCCTCATGTATATAAGCTGATTTATAGAATCATAGAATCAAAGAACGGTTTAGGCTGGAAAGGACCTCAAAGATCATCTAGTTCCAACCCACTGCCACAGGCAGGGACATCTCCCACTAGAACAGGCACAAAATTCTTTGGGGCAGACTTTTTCTTGATTCTTGATTCTTGCTCATTAAAAGCATCTTACATGGCTGTCATTGCACAGTTAATAAAAATGTGAACTAAGGTTGCTACTTCTCAACCATTAGCACTACAGCAAGTGTGGCATCTGCTTCTCCATGGAAAACATACACTGGAAGAACATCCATGCTGCTTTAGAGATGCTTGGATTTAGAGCTACAGGAAATGACTTAGGGATTATACTCCTCCTGCATAGAAATACAGACCTCGAAGTCTGATTCCTTTGCTTAATGGCTCTGGGACTGACTGATATTAGTTATTCTTATCATTGTTATATGATTATAAATATGTCACAGGAATTAACTCATTACCAGCATGGAGTCATGCAAAGTTCAGCATTCAGCTGTATGAATGGAAAACTCATAGCTGTGTGCACATATGTACATGCATAGGACCTCTCTATAGGTAGACCTGGAAGTTATCTAACATCTCTCTGCCTATGGCAGAGAGTTGGAACTAGATGATCTTTGAGGTCTCCTCCAACCTAAACCATTCTATGATTCTAAGTCTTGCTTTTAAAAACACCTCAAAAATCCTTTGTCAAGACCTGTGAGTGCTGGTTTTACACAAATATTAAATTAGATAATATGTGATGGCGAAAGAAATTAGAGGCTTAATGCTACGTGAAAAAACAGCTTTCAGATACCAGCAGCAGAACCCAGTCAGTGAATGATGAATTTGCAACTTGGATGTTTGGTACTGGTGAAAATTTGACTACAGGATCACAGGATCAATCATTAATAAACCCACACACTTTCCTGCTTACATAAAGTGCAATAGAAATAAAGATGGAGTGTCTGCAGGTGATATAACTCATTGAGAAAGAATCTTGAGACCCTTGGTTTTTATCTGAAGAAAGAATTGTTTTAGCAGCAACAATGTCCAGATGGGACTTGTGGTCCTTGTGGTCCTGTTTTTCTGGGTTCTGTGAAGACTTTTTATAGGAAGAACCTTTCAAATCATTCTTGAAGTGCTTAAAAGGGCCACAGGTGGGAGGTGAAGCAAAGGCACTGAAAGATGGAGGCTTAGCAGGAAGGCACATCCATCAGTCCACCTTGCTGTTCAGCACTGTCTGCATCACAGCACCACTTCACGCTGAGAAGTGACCCTGAACCACACTCCTCACCAACACTCCCTGCAAATCTCTGTTGCACCTCCTTGTATCTCCCAGCATGTGCCCTATCCCAGTTCCCAATTTCACTCTATGTCTTTCCACCTTTCTAAATATTTGCAGGTTCCTGGTGTGCACTCCTTTTCCTACAGCAGCAGTACACTTGTGTTCTACTAAAAGCATCTGGCACACTGATGAATGGGGAGCTACAGGACTCTTAGGGCTAACACTTTCTCAGCATTCTCCCCTCTTTGTTGTACACAGAGGAAACACCTCCACTTACTGCTGTCAGATGGCTTGAAGGAAATGCAGAGGATGAATTGGTTTAGGGAAAGCAATATTTTTTAAACAGAATTGCACCTAAAAATGTTCCTTTTGTCTGTAACTTCTCTGATACCATTTCTGCTATTCTAAGCTGAAATTGATTTTTTTTTTTAATCACAGGTCAGCTGGAAAAAAAGAAAAGAAGAGCTGGGAAAACACAATAGAAAGTGCTAGCTCTATTTCTCTATTTTTTTCCCTTCTTCTCCACAAAAGCAAGACCAGAAGTGCAGATAAGCTGGGGAAAAAAACAGGAAATCAATGATCTGTCATCAAGGGTTCCCAGCAGGTCCCATTCTGGCTGTGTCCCACAGCAGCAGGCAGCACCAGTTCCTGTGGGCTCTCTGAAGGTGTCACCATCCCAGAGCTCATCACAGCCACTAGAAATCTTGCTGGCATTCTGGGCTTTGCATCACACCAGGTTTTGCCAGTTTTAGATGCTTCAATTTCCTTGCATCCACTCATGATATGTCACAGAAGCCCCATTACTTCCCCCAGCTGTGCTCACACACTAGGATATCTTTGATTCATCCTTACCCTAAAGGAAAGGAAAAAGAGAAATCCCTTTGTCATTGTGTTGCTACTGCTGTGTAGAAAGAGCCATGCCAGTCCTGCAAGGCTCTTTGATTTGAATGGCCTGAGTGGAGTACAAACCAATCCTACTTCTATTTCCTTGGACTCAAAAGGTAGGAAAAGATTTTATGGTGGTAATTTTCAGATATTTCAGAGGCTTTAACTTCATGTGTTCTGTCTTTACCTACAATTTCAGACAGAAGGATTTGCCTGTGCTTTGTCTCAGAAGTTTTGAGAGTATTTCATATTAAGAACTACAGCATTATAATCCTAGGGATGTGTCTGAGAATAAAACCAGCTCCCCAAATAGCTCTGCCCAGTGTCCAGGAGGAAGCCAGCTCCCTACCTGACTGAGCAATGAAAATAATCTAACCTGGCTGCTGCTCTTATACAATGAATGCAGCTGGATTTTATCCTCTTGGTAATATGTTAACTGAGATACTTTTCTAGCAAGCAGCAAAAGACCAAGGTGTTCCTCATGAAAACTGTTTCCTCTGAGCACTCATATATAGCACATTTCAGAGAAGTTGTAAGCTCAAGATTGCTTAGTGCTTGGGTTAACCTATCTTCCAGTCTTTTCCATAAAGCTGAGGAATAAGGAGCCTAATTTCTTAACCAAAGCCTATGAGTTTAAAGAGATATCTCCTCTGGAGATATTCAAGATCTGCCTTGATGCATTCCAGTGTGATCTGCTCTAGGTGATCCTGCTCTGGCAGGGCAGTTGGACTGGATGTTCTTTTGAGCTCCCTTTCTGTGTGTGTGAAACACCAATGTGTTGGGTTTTTTTAACCAGCCAACCAGTCCAGCGAACAAGGTTTAGATTTTTCTGTGCAAAGCCATTGCTGCTCATTGCAAGGCACAGCCTCTCTGCAACAACACTTCAGCCCACTGTAGATCACTGCAGGGCAAGGATGCTCCCCCAGCTGTGTAGGAGTAAAACAAGTGCTTCTATTTTATGCGAGGCTGTGAAGACTGTATGACTGGTGTTCCTCTGATCACTCATTGATTGAATTGGCAATTGCCTTTTACTGGAGGGTAATGTAAAATGAAGCAGCTCTGACAGTTCAAGGACAGCACAGGTGACACAGCCTGTGCTAAGCAGGAACAAAATAAGAGGAATATGGCAGCAGTCTTCATGCAGTTTCTGTGCATGACATGCTGACTTGTCCACAAGGCATCTTGACTATAAACAAGAATCTGGCCCTTTGTTTATGAAGCTTGATGATATAACATTGGCATCTTAGATGGAAAGCCTTAGATCATTAATAACTCCTTAGATCATTAATAGCTTTCACTTTTGTCAAACCATGGGTGAAAACTCCAAACAGAACTTGGGGCAAAGTTCATTAATCTGGCAACACTCCTGGGAAACGCAGCCAGGAGCTTAAACCCAGATTCCATTGAATTCCATCTATCTGTGTCAATACCTAAAATGGTCAGAGATGGAAAACAACAGTGGGCACCACTGCAGGTTAAATCTCTCTGTTACGGGTTCTTTCTGTGTAAGAAAATGGAAAAGGAAAATAAATAAAAAGAAAATGGGAAAATAAGAAAAAGGGAAAGGGAACAAAAAATGAAAATGAAAATAAAGAGAAAAAACGGAGAAAAAAGTTAAAATTTTTTAAAAAAAAAAAAGGACAAAACCTGCTAGTAAAAGAAATGTTCATGTTTAAAAGCACAAGTCTGTATTTCCCTTATTCTTGAACAAAGAACAGATTGAACTTTGGACTTACAAGATCACTAATTTTTCTCCCTTTTCAAGATTTTGCGTTCTCTGTGCAGAGATGGTGGTTTTGTCTCCTGATGCTGTTTATGACACAACTCCCAGCAGCCCAGGAGTGCATACACAACACCATTCAACAGCAACGCGGTTGAGACCTTTATACAAACTTGAATGCACTCTCATTACACCTTGCAGCTGCTGTGAGCCATGCAAGTTTTTCCATTCCCATCTGCAGCAGACAGCTCACTAGTACATGCCTGAGGCAGCATGGCACCAATCACCCAGCCCAATTTATCTGCTAAAGTAAATGGGTGCTGTTCCAGGCACCCCAGAGACCTTCATTCTTTCTTACTAGCAAGTAACTGGCACCAGGAACACATTTGTGTGTGTGTATGCGTGTGTGTGTTGCAAAACAAAACCAGTACCAAAATTCAGGTCCTTCAATTCTGTTTCCTGTAAACACCATGGCAACTCCCAGTAGTACTGAAGTCCTGTGTCCCTGTAGTGCACTACATGATGCTATAAACAGCTGTGAAGAGCTGACACATAATAGATAAATAACTAATAGCTATAAATAGTTTAAAGATTTGGCTGAAGGAGTAGATGGTTTGATGTCATTTTAATATCTGTCAAGCCACAAACAGCTGCTGAATTTTTTTCAACCCAGTTTAGTAAGCTTCTGTTAGCACTACGGTGGTATCTCTGCAACAAAACCAAAGTAGTTTTAAAACAACTCAGGTGAGAATGAACTTTGTAATAGAAATATGGACTACTGAGAGTTTAATCCCTCTTTTCCTAGAATTAAGAAACCAAAGGCTTCCTCAATACCTAAAAGAGATTCAGTGGCTGCTGAATAATTACTGGCATAACTAAACCAGGCTACAGGTAGTCCAACTTCCAGACACCTCTAGAATGATTCGGTCAAATGAGCTGGGGACTTTTTTGAACTGCAGATTCCAGGTGGCCACAAATTAGCTTCAGTTATAACAGTGTGCTAGTTTGAGCCTAGCTAGCATGTTTTGGTGAGAAGAACTAGATGATAGGCTGAGAAATGAAAACAATGGTGAGGTCTACTTCCCTCACAGTCTTGCTGAGATGTGTACAAAAGAAAGGCAAAACAAAGATTAGGTCACTTGCTTCCTCTCTTCGCTGGGAGCACTTTGCCTGCTGGGGAGAAGCTGAGGCTGCTTGCTGGACTCCATCTTGCTTTCTAACCTCACTCTCCTTTTGCTTGGCTGCTTCACCTTGCTTTTTAACCCTCTTGGCCGAACCTCCATTCTTCCTTAGGACTGGGGTAAGGTTGAGAGGGGTAGGGGGAAGGTGAGGGGTGGTTGAGAGTCCCTCCTGGGGACTCAGGTTTCTTGGAGGGGAGTTGTGTCTGTATTACCTTTTTACCTTGTATATTTCTGTATATATTTGTATATACTGTAAATATCTGCTTGTAAATTGTGCCAGCTGTAAATATAAGCTTCATTCAAATTTCCAGAGCCGACTGAGTCTAGTCTGGGTGATTTCTAAAGTGGGGGGGGGAGTGGGATACCCAAACCATCACAAACAGCAACCTGTGACAGTCACTCTAGTGGTGCACATTTTTATGCAATACCACCCAGCATGTGCAGTACAGCTAGGGTAGGTGGCTGCCATGGACTATACACCACAGTCCAAGCTCACACTGTGATCATGTCTACTGAATACACACAGAGAACTGATCTCCCTTTGGCTGTTCAGAGCCTCTAGGTCTAGAAAGGTGACATACTATGGCTTCTGTCTTCTTCTGCTGCTCTGTCAAGTGGTACAGGCCACAGGTAATGACAGTGGTAAAATGCCAACTGGAAAAGGGTAGATTAAGAAAATTGTCCTAGCAGGTCAAATGCAGGAGGAGTTCATCGTGATGTGACTCGACAGAGCATCAGCAGACCTGCCAGCAACAAACATGTTGTGAATTTGTCTCATTTGGGCTGAGCTGTCCATGAATAACAAACCACAATGACTGGTGAAAGCTGAAATTTTTCATGTTGGCAATTCCAGCCAGAACATTTGATTTCCAGTTGGAAATGGCCCTTCATTTAGGCATTTCCTTCCCCTTTATTCAAGAACATCCTGCAATGCTTGAATCTAAAATGAAATATTTGCTTTACATCAAATTCCAGAAACTTGTGGGATGAGGAGTTGGATGGATTTTAATAGTTGGTTTGGGTTTTGTTAATAAACAAAATCATCAATCATTGGAAAAGTTCTCTTCCTGACTCTGCTACTGATTTCTGTTAGGACTTAGGGTATCTCAGGACATGGACTAACCCTTTGTTTTGTCATCTTAATTTGGAGCTATAGCTATGCCTGTCTGTGCTTATGTGATGCAGGTGTTTTTCTGACCTAACATGGTCACTACTTTGATGAATACTGCAACAGTTGCCCTTCTCTTGTTTTGTCCTCTCAAGACCTCCTAATAAGTCTCAGCTGCTCAGCTTCACTAAAACGGTTGACTTACCATGGGTGAGGGCCTCTCTTATCTTTGAACACCATGCATTCTATGCCTTCTCCCTTGTTCTGCTTTCTGCTGCCTTTCTTCTGCAGAGAACTGCACAAGAGGACACCAATAAGTTGCTCTGAAAGGGCAAATGAGCTTCCTGCTCTGATCCCCCGAGCATCACAGTCATGGATAAACTCACCCTGTCAGATGGGACTGGATCAGCATAATCTGCCCTCATCCACAACTGTCATGATAACCAGTGCAATATAAGCCAGCACATATTGTTCTCAGTGACAGACTCCAGCTTCTGCTACTCTCCAGTGCCAGCAATTTAGTCAGAGCATGACCATATTCACACGCAAGATTAGCCATTTCCATGAATGCCAGTACAGTTTTCCCTGTAACCCTCTAGTTTTTTTTCCTCTTCAGAGTCCTAACAAAGCTTGTGCTGGCACAAGTTATCCTGACTCTACAGAAACCAACAGAGCTCTGATAACTTTTAAAGCAACTGAGGTTCTTCTGCCACTTGGCAAGGAGACCTGCAGGGCGTGAGGGGAACCTGATAGAAGAATTCAGGACTCTGTTCCTGCCCTTGGACCTGCTTTACTAAGAGGGAAAGTAAAGCCCAGAGAACAAGAGTAAAAGGGCAGTATGTTTTTTGACAGAAGTGAATGGCATCATCACCTGCAGTTGCAATAGATCTATCTTAAGAGCAATGAGTTTGGAGTCAGGATTGCATTGACTGAGTTTGCAGAACCTCAGGAAATTCTCATCTAGTTTCTGATTATTTTGAGTAAAACCAGTCTGAAAGTGGATAGAAATCCACTTTGTTCCCTTGAGTGTTTGGGGAAATGTGATGGATGGGCCAGATAGATAGCATTATGGCTTCTGCTGTCACAATAACTCCTCATGCACTACCAGTGCAGCACTGCACACCTCACAAAGCCTTGTCAAAGTAATAGTAAATAGCCTCTTTTTTAAAATTTAAATAAATGACTGAAATGAAGATTAGTACCAGAAAGAAGAGAAACTGTTCTTGGAACCTATTTCCTTAATATTTGGATGTAATCTACCTCAGTCAGAAGTATCTGTCTCAGTGTGTAAGAAAGAAATATGCTTTTGTCCCCTGTAGCATTGTCCAAACACGAGGTAGTGAGTATTGCTTCCTCACTGCACACAAACAGGGCTTTTAGCTGTGCCAAGATCATATGAACACTGGAATAAAACTGCAAACAGATGAGGAAAAAGGGCACAGACCTGAAAGCCATTAGCTAACCTTTCCATCCCCTCAGCTTCACTAGCCTGCACTAAGAAAACCTCACTGAAGCTTTGTTTTCTGAGGGCATTCATATTCTATTAGGAAAGTGCAAACATCTCTAACAATAGCTTTGTGTCAAGCCACAATTGTATTCTTTGACACTAATTCAGGCCATTTAAAGTTCAGCCAATGCCCCTTGTTTTTTTGAGAGAGCTGAACAATTTGGATGCCAAGTTCACTTCCAGTTTCAAAGCTTTGCTATATAGAGGATTCCAAATCTCGCAATTCCACCAAGACTATACCTGATAAATTGGCAGAGGCTGCTAAACTGAGAGGCACTGTAAGTCAACGTCTTGGCAAATAGGAAAAGAAAGTCTGGATAAAGATAACTCTGCAAGGAGTAGAGCAGAACAGGGGAAAAAAATGAAGTGATAGGATAGGAGGAAATGGTTTCAGGTTGTGCCAGGAAGATAGGATATTAGGAAAAATGTCTTCACTGAAAGTACTGTTAAGCACTGAAACAGTCTGTCTAGGGAAGGGGTTGAGTCACCATCCCAGGAGGTACTTAGAAGACTTGCAGGTGCAATACTCAAAGACATGATTTAGTGGTGGATTTGGTAGTGTTGAGCTAGTGGTTGTACTTGATGGTCTTAAAGGTCTTTTCCAACCTAGGCCATTCTGTGGTTCTATAAACTGCACCAAGGGAGGCAAACTGAATTCTAGGCTGATCTTGATGATGTCCCTTTTCAAGCAAGGTCAGAAGCAGGGGAAGCCAGGGGACCTTTCCTCTCCTACTTTTCATGGTCATGTCTTCGGTTGCTCTGCTGGTGTTTGAGGTCTCAGACCCAGCTGAGGTTAGAGCCAGGTACACCTACAGACTTTGTGCAGGACCACGTGTTGTGGAGAACAGTATGTTTCCCATGCACTTCCTCAGTGTCTTCATTTTAATTCATTTCTCACAGGGCTGCACAACATAAAGATGAAGGCAGTACTCCAAGGAAAACATCCCTGATTGACCTTCAGTGCCCCTAGTTAATCCATCTGCTCAAGAGGCCAACTCACTCCAACCTAGTGCCAGAGTGTTGACCAGTTCACATGATCAACAACTTGGGTTCAGCTACTTAAGCCAAAATAACCATGAAAGCAACCACTTAACTCCACATCTTCTAGGAAGTGTAAACTCACCCCTAAGTGTTCCTTATCATGTCCATGAGATACGCAAGCCTATAAAGGGTCATACTGGTCCAGATCAGTAGCCCATCTTGTCAGCCAAACTCTGACTGCATACTTAAGTGAAACTAGCTCCATTCTCTGGAAGGGCACCTTTGGAGGTAGTCTCAGATACTGGCAAGTGGCAGGAATGCAGCAAGGGCTTCTTGCAGTCCCGAGTGGCTTTGCTCTGGTAGAAGCATTATTGTAACTTGTATGCATGAGGTTACAGGAAATAATTTTGTCCAGCCATCCTGAAATCAAAATGTCACACCCTTATCAGAGACTTAATCTAAATGATACTTTACACCTTATCAGTCCTTACAGAGCTAGAAATCCCAGCTGGCAGACTCACTCTCTGAAGAAGCCTTTCTGTTTGAAAGAGCATGCTTACTAAGGATGCCTTCATTTCCCCTCATCATCTACAGGTCTCTATGACACACACAGGAGGGAAGCATTTTAAGTAAATCACCCCAGCCTGACTTCAAAGGAAAGTGAGCTGGACAAGATGTGCCAAAGGGTTTAACATCTGTGCCATTCCCATAAAGCATTGTTTTGTCCTTCATGCTTAGTGAGGAGACACCCACATGTGTTTTCCACTTTCATTGTGAAAGCAGGAAATATTTAATTAAAATCAAGCTTAACCTACTTTGTTTTCTCCTCATGCCAAAGTAACATCAGCTGCTGAGAGGGAGTCTTGGCACTCAAATAGCCTCACCCAGTGGAGAGAGAGCTGGAGAGATCTGGACAGATCCACTGGGATGATATCTTAGTCCCTGAGGTACAGGAACAAACTAGGTCTTGTACCAGGAAGGGCAGAACTTGGTGTGTGCTGGGGAGATTCAACACAGAGAGTTGTACTGGGCCAAACTATTGTAATTTATACAGAATGACAGAAAACAGGGATGGCAAGAACATCAGCAAGAGATACAGCCCATCAGTCTTACTCCAGTCTGTCACCCTGGCTTGGAGTTACAAGAGATGGAGTGAGGGCAGCTGCAAAGATTCTACTCCAGCATCCTCCCCAAGCCCAGCAGGCATGACTTGACCAACCAAATTAGTTTAAGAAACTCAGAGAGGTGACTGATTTATATCCTCATTGGATCAGGACAAATAAAGGACACTCCATCCAACTTAACATCCAGATCTTATTATGTGGCACTTTTCATTTGCCAAGGGCCAAAAAGCTTCTGAGTCTCCTTTCACTTGCCATATAGTAACACAAATCTTCGCGTAAAGTGTCAGTAATGCAGAAAACAGTCCTATGGCCATGAGCAGTTGGGCAGAAAGTTCAAGGCCACAGATTCTTTTCCCAGGGGCAGCTTCATTTCCAATTCCACATCATCACTTCTATGTCAAACACAACTTCCCTTCACCAAGAGTGGTGCTCCCACGTGCTTTTTTTTGCCATGGCACAGCAAGTAGCAGGGGAAGCACTAATGTTCTTAAAAATAAAACCTGTTAACAAAACAAAGTTGTGCAACAGGAACTTTCCATGCAGTAAAGTAAGTGAAATCCCTGGGGCCAACCACCAGGCTACTTCAAAAAGTTCTGTAACATCTGGGGGCTCTGATCAATATATTATAAACAATTTTCACCAATTCAGATCATCTTGATATTGAAGTGTTCTCCAAACAATCCAGCATTTTGGATCAAACCTCCCTGTTCAGTCTTCTTGTAGAAGATGAGTGGCCCAAGTCAAGCTGGAAGCAAATTAACATTTGCAATTCTAATACATTTCCCAGCCAGGTGTTAACTCTCTCATTTGCAAGGAGATTTTGAAGCAGGTTTGTTGAAGCTGTGAAGTGCTATTTAAAACCTATCGAGATTGTCATATTTATTAGCATAATCACTAGCATTTGTCTATAATTTAGAAATGGGGTCCTCAGAGCTTAGAAAAGCAGCCAGAACATAGTGCTGGCCATGATCCCATTGTTGGAAAACATCCCTCATCCATAATCCCTGCCTCACACAGCATATTGAGCTAGGCTAAAACTACTTCCTCAATTACAGGCGGAGAGGCTGCAGATAAGAAAGAAGAAGATTGCTAAAAAAGTAAGATTCTTTTGTTCCATCAGGCTGTAGCATCAGAAAAGGGAAGGCTGAGAGACAATGGATTAGTTGTCATAGTTCTTTTGTTTAAGAGCATGACAGACTTTGATTATTTTACTTTTTTAGAAAGAGGCAGTAAAATAATAAGGCTCTTACTGCATTGGAGAGTAATACAGAAAAATGGTCTTTAAAGATGTACAAGAAGGAAAAGATCATAGAATCATAGAATGGTTTAGGTTGGAAGGCACCTCAAAGATCGTCCACTTCCAACCCCCTGCCATAGGCAGGGACACCTCCCACTAGAGCAGGTCACTCAAGGCCTCATCCAGCCTGGCCTTGAACACCTCCAGGGAAGGAGCACCCACAACCTCCCTGGGCAACCTGTGCCAGTGTCTCACCACCCTCACTGGAAAGAACTTCTTCCTGAAATCTAGTTTGAAACTCCCTTCTGCCAGTTTGAACCCATTACTCCTCATCCTGTCATTACAAGACCTTGTAAATAGTCCCTCCCCAGCCTTCCTGTAGGCATCCTTCAGATACTGGTTGTCCTTGCCCCTTCTTTTGCCATTAATATATTTATAGAAGCACTTTTTTATTCTCCTTAACAGCAGTGGCCAGCCTAAGTTCCAAATAGGATTTTGCTTCTCTAATTTTTTTCCTACAAGACCTAGCAACATCCTTAAACTCTTCCTGGGATACCTCCCCTTTTTTAACAAAGGTGATACACCCTCTTTTTTTTCCTTGAATTCCTTTGGAAGCTCCTTGCCCATCCAGTCTGGCTGCCTCCCTTGTTGGCTCATCTTCCAGCACACTGGGACAGCCTGCTCCTGCGCCTTCAACAGTTCTTTCTTGAAGTAGGTCCAACCTTCCTGGACCCCTTTGTTTTTAAGGGCTGTTTCCCAAGGAACTTTCTGAGTTAGTTCCTTAAATAGGCTGAAGTCTGCCCTTTGGAAGTCCAATGTGGAGGTTCTGTTGATGCCCCTCCTGGTTTCACCATATATTGACAACTCTATAATTTCATGGTCACTGGAGCCCAGGTAGCCTCCGACCACCACATCTCCCACCAGCCCTTCTCTATTTGTGAGCAGCAGGTCAAGCAGGGCTGCACCTCTGGTAGGCTCATGTAACAGCTGAGACAAGAAGTTGTTCTCCATACACTCTAGGAGCTTTCTAGACTGCCTCTTCTCTGTAGTATTAAAGTCCCAGCAGATGTTTGGCAGGTTAAATTCATCCACAAGAACAAGGGCAGGTGATCTTGAGGTAGCCTCCAGCTGCTTAAAGAATAATAAATCAACCTCTTCTTCCTGCTTGGGTGGTCTATAACAGACTCCAACCAGGATGTCAGTCTTGTTGGCCTTCCCCTTCATTCTCACCCATAGGGACTCAACCTGATCATCCTTAATTTAACTCTACCTCCACGACATCCAGAGCATCCCTACCTTATACGGCCACTACTCCACCCTTAGCCTCCTTGGATTTGTCTCTAGTACTGTTGTGTTTGACCCCCTCCCCCTTTCAGTCCAGTTTAAAGCCCTTTAAACAAGCCCAGACAGTCATATGCCAGGATCTTTCTCCCGCTCTGAGTCAGTTGTACCCCATCTGTTGCTATCAGACCCAGGGCCATATAAAGTTCCCCAAGATCAAAGAATCCAAAATTTTGTTGGTGGCACCAGCCTCTGAGCCACTTGTTAATCAAGTACCATTTCCTATTCCTCTCTGCATTCTAACCTGTGACTAAGGGTATAGATGAAAAGATTACCTGTGCTCCTGCTCCCTCAACTGCTTTTCCCAGTGCCTTGAAGTCCCTTTTGATTGCTTTTAGACCTCTGGTATCATTTTCCACCTATACAACCAACAAGGGATAGTAATCAGAGGGCTGCACTACAGTAGGCAGCCTTCTGGTAACATCCCTGACTTGGGCTCCAGAGAGGCAGGAGACTTCCCTGCAGGAGGGATCTGGCCAGCAAATGGGGCCCTCTGTTCCCTTCAGAAGGGAATCACCAATAACAATTACCCTCCTCTTTTTCTTTCAGAGTAAAGGAGGAGAATCCCCTCCCTTGCCCTGCTGACCACTGCTGCTCTTGCTGCAGCCCAGACCATGGATGCTGTCTGGGCTGCATGTGCACATTGCCAGCTCATGTTGATCTTTTCATCAACCCAGACCCCCCAGGTCCTTTCCCTCAGGGCTGCTCTCAGCCATTTGCCACCCAGCCTGGATTTGTGCTTGGGATTGTACCAACCCAAGTGCAGGAATCCTTAAAACCTAACACAGATACAGGATACATGAAAATTCCCCACAAAACCTCCCCCCTAACCAGGCTGAACCACCAAAACCCCAATGCTCATTTTCTCCCCCTACATTGTCTCCCATTAGGCCCAATCAGGCCTGATTGCGCAGCTCAAACTTGAAGGCCGCAGGCAGATTTTACTCCCACATAGTTACCCAGATAAGAATCCCTCCAGAGACCAGAAAGGAAGGGAGAAAAGAGAAAGGAATTGACTTTGCTCACTTACAAAGTGTTACTTATAAATTGCTCACTTATAAAGTGTTATTGGGATTATGGGATTGAATAACAACATCATCCCCTGGGCTGCACCCAAAGAAGCGTGGGCAGCAGAGCCAGAGAGGTGATTCTGCCACTTTGCTCTGGTCAGACCGCACCTGGGCTACTGTGTTCGGGCCTGGAGCCCTCATTATAGGAAGGACAGGGACTTGATGGAGCGGGTCCAGGGAGGGCCACCAAGATGATCAGGGGGTTGGAGCACCTCTGCTCTGAGGACAGGCTGAGGGAGCTGGGGTTGTTCAGCACGGAGAGGAGGAGGCTCCAGGGAGACCTAATAGCAGCCTTCCAGTACCTGAAAGGGGCCTACAGGAAGGATGGAGAGAAGCTGTTTACAAAGGCCTGTGGTGACAGGACAAGGGGCAATGGGTTCAAGCTTGAGAAGAGCAGATTTAGAGTGGATGTTAGAAACAAGTTCTTTACTATGAGGGTGGTGGAGCACTGGAACAGGTTGCTCAGGGAGGTGGTTGAGGCCCCATCCCTGGAGACATTCAAGATGAGGCTTGACAGGGCCTTGGGTGACCTGGGCTAGTGGGAATGCCCCTGCTGACTGCAGGGGGAGCAGACTAGATGAGCTCTAGAGGTCCCTTCTGTCCCAGACCATTCTATGATTCTATAATTAAGGGAACTTGGAACTTCTCTGACCACCACAATTACCTAAGTACATTGTCATGTATTTGTCTTGTATAGCCGTGCTATGACAGCAGAGGTTTGTCTCGATCACTTTAATGCCACTTCTTGTTTTCCCTTCATTCTCACTTTGGTCCATCTCGACATCACCCTATACTTTAAACTATTTGGCCCCTTCCTCCTGTTTTCCCTAGAGAAGGGGAAGTAAATGGAAGTCTGACATGAGCTCAGGGAAGAGCTCAGAGCAGAACAAGAAGGTAAAGTACTGTGGATTGTAGAGCTGATGCCAGCAGTGTCGTTTCCTCAGCTTTAGAGGCTATAACATGGAGAGCAGCAGCCCACAAACATGTTGTCATGACAATGAATGTGATAAAAAAATGGGATCTTCTCTGCATGTCTGATGCATTGAAAGAAAAGTAACCAGGACAGCAATAAATACTTGATAGATTTGACTGTGTTGAGGAGCAAAGCAGCACAGAGTCTGAAATGTAGTAACAGTACAGACAAATCATCTGTTATTGATGGAAGGATCCAAACTTTCCTACCTGTTTTGATGGACATTAGTGCTTTAGTGCCATGAAGCACATAAATGGATCAGTGCAGGCTGTTCCCACAATCCAGCCTAGGTCTCATGGACTAATTCAGACTCATATTAGCAGAAAATCAAAATCTATCTTACAGACTAAACCTCAATCTATGGAGTGAAATATGAGGATTGCAGTGCCACAAGCAAATCTCCACCCACAATATGGACTGCATTATTGAGCTTGTAGGAAAGAAGCATCAGGACAGGTTGCTTGATGACAATTATTACTTGGGGGGAAAGTATCATGCAGAGAATCTCAGGCTGGCTGGTTACAGCTGGGCTCAAGAGGAAAATTGTGATAGTAATCGGAACTTGCTGTTTACTCTTCTACTTGCATACAGTCAGTAAGTAGTCTTTTCTACATCACCAGCTACAGAAAACTGCACAATACCTCTCTCATGCCCCTACAACACTTTCAGTCAGGGGTATTTTATTCAGTATCAAGCAGTTTTGTGTCCTCCCAGTGATAACAGACTCCCTGACATACAGAACCTGTGCTGATCAACACAAGGAATGGTCAGCCATGCAGTGAATCAGCAATGGCCACCCAGCCAATATCCCAAATCCTCAGCAGGCTATGGGAAAAGGGAGATGAATTAGGAAGGGATGGCATGGAAGCTGAGGACCTACAGTAACAATCTGCCCTCTCTCTTCGTGCTCCCACTCTGCCTAGAGGAAGCTATTCCAGCCTAACTCCTTCAGACTGACTCTTCTGCATGGTTGCAATGCCACTCAGCCCATTCAAGCAGGAAATGCCTCTAGATCAAATATCATAGAATCATCATAGAATCATAGAATGTCAGGGGCTAGAAGAAAGATCACCTAGTCCAACCCCCCTGCCAGAGCAGGATCACCTATACCAGATCACACAGGAACGTGATATTATATAGCACAGTCTAATGTCTTGAGACTGTGAAAAGAGGTGTGAAATGGAGACAATTAGAAGATGAAGTGTTAAGAAACATACATATTTAGTGTGATTCCTGGCACAGTGCTCTCTACATCTCTCACAATCACACTACTTATCCAAGATTTCAGTGCAGCCTGCTTCTCTTCCCTTTAGGCTGGGCAAGTTGAAATTGGAAGGACAGTGTACAAGTCCAACAGCACAGCCTAAAGAGCCTGGAAGCTGGTCACCACAGTGCCTATGCAATAGTCTGAGTTTATTCACTCTTAACCTAGTACCCTGTTTAATCAGACCAGTGACAATGGGAATACTATGCCATGACCTGACAGCTGGCTGTCTCAAAATGTACCATTCTCTGCCTGGAGGATTACTTTTTCCTTTCCTCTTATGTCCATGACCTGTTTACCTCTAATGCTAAGGAAGCAGACAATGGTTCTTTTAGAACAAACTGACAGCAATAGAGACCTCTTAGTTTATTGGAAGCTTGTCTTTGTTTTCAAGTCAAACCCCACTGGCTCAGATCCAGTCAGCTGCCTTGAGTTTCTGGATATGGCTCTTAAGCAAAGTTTTACAGCTACATGCAGCATTGTTTGATTGATGAAGATACGTACGTTTGAGCTTTGCAGGGAAGACATGTCAAACAATACGGGACCATGGAGGCCAGCCTGCCATATTTAATAAACTGTGGTTTGGCTTGCCCACAGGTCTTCCATTTTTACAAAAATGAGTCTTTAGCTGATCTTTTCTAGTCTCAGTGCTGTGTCTTTCACTCTCTTGAAGCAGATGTCCCTTGCTATGTCAAATTTCAAAAGCAGTCTATAGTCTGTATTTTTCTGCTCTACTGGTCACCTTTGTGTCCTGCTTTGATAATGCTGGGGATCTCTTCCACTTCTCTAAGACTACTCCATAATCTACTAGATCACATCAACAGGAAGGTTGACTTGATAGACCTTCTTCTTCAGCTGCCCAAGATAAAACTGGAACATAGAAGGTTTCACCTCACCATGAGGAGAAACTTCTTTACAGTGAGGGTGACAGAGCACTGGAACAGGCTGCCCAGAGAGGTTGTGGAGTCTCCTTCTCTGGAGACTTTCCAAACCCACCTATATGCATTCCTGTGTGGACTACCTTAGGTTATTCTGCTTTTGGTAGGGGAGGTTGGACTCAATGATCTCTGCAGGTCCCTCCCAAACTTTAATGTTCTGTGATTCAGTGATTCTGTTTAGTCTCTCATTCAAAGTCATTCTTCAAGACACCTCCCATGAAGCTGCTAACCTCACTTCCTTTCAAATGAACTCTCCGTTTGTGTTCACTGCAGTCCTCTTCAACAGCACAACAGGGCTGATGCCTATCACAGAGCATTGATCTTCTTTCACTTCACATCTCACCTGAGCCTCTTTCCTTCCTACAGTCCTCTTCCCAGGAAATTAAGAACAAATGCAACCAACCACAATTTCAAAGCTAGGTCTGCTTTGAAGGCATACTTGCTTCCATGCCCAGTAGGCAGTGCTCTCCTGCTGTCATTGTTAAGAATGGCTCCTGCTGGATACTTGAGCAGCAGAGAAGGAATCCCAACAATTCTGATCTCAGTAGAAGGTAAACTTTCACCTCTTGTGAAACCAGGATTTCCACACTGAGAATGTATCTCACTTCCACTTGGCAGTGAACATTGGGGTTTTGTCAATTGTGCCACAAAAGGTTTTTTGATTCCTCTCTTTGAAATTCCTTCTGTTTCCCAGTTGCCATTGAAAATTATGTCATTCTGCTGACTTGGCAGGATCTCAAGCACTTGGAGGTCCAATGTAACTGGAAGAATTTTCCTTCCTGGCCACCTTTCTTCTCACAATAGCTCAAAATCAGTCATAGATCAGAATTAGTCACAGACTAGGTGGCCACTGTGTGCACTCCATAAAAACACTGATAACAAATGATTGCTCCTTACCTGGGACATCAAGCTACAAAGGGTCACAGAGTTTATCCAGGGAAACAAGATGGGACTCCTTTGGTTCAAAGCAGGGTCTGGGAAGCCAGAGCTTTGTTCTAGAGGGAGAAACCAGGCTGCTTTGTTGTGAGCAGTACACAGACAGACTGTCTCCATTTCAGTCACCAAAAAGGAAAATGTGGGAACTTCTCAGCTGGGAAACTACTGACTTATTCACATTGCATCTAGGGAAGAGAAACAGCATATATGTTTTTTTAATGGAACTCCACTGTGCCTTAAGTATCTCATGGTACTAGCACTAACGTCCTGGTTACTAGCTTACCTCTCATACTGAAAGGACAGCTCTTGCACTACAAAAATATCCTACTTCTCCCTATTCTGTCACACATACAAGGCAATCGCTGAGAAGCTGAATTGTTTCTCTTTTCTAAGTAGAAACTAAAGCATATTTCCCAGTTGCCTAGCTGGTTAGTAGATATGTTATTAATGTTATATATTAAATATATTAAATAATAATGTTATATATTAAATATATTAAATATATATTAAAGTTATATATAACCACAGAACCACAGAACATCAGGGGCTGGAAAGGACCTCGAAAGCTCATCCAGTCCAACCCCCTTGACAGAGCAGGATCACCTATACCAGATCACACAGGAATGCATCCAGGCAGATTTTGAATATCTCCAAAGAGGGAGATTCCACAATCCCCCTGAGCAGCCTGTTCCAGTGTTCTGTCACTCTCACCATGAAGAAATTCCTCCTCACATTTCCATGTTAGTACATAATTAGTATATATGCTAGTATATATATTAAAGTTCACTCCCTTCAGCCATCAGGACACTCTGTTCTTACACAAAATTTGACCGCTCAGAGAAGTTGTCACACAGGGGTTAAATGACTTGTCCAAGTCTGGGAGCTTATATCCAAGTGGGAATTGTAACAGAGGGGCAACCAGGCTCCTTTCCTGTTCAGTCACACTGCTGTCTGCACTGCGATGATTTCATTCACCAAAACATGGTCCCGGACAAAGAACGGACTCTGCAAAAACAGCCTCTTATCTGCTCCTGCCTGCCTCTTGTCCGAGTCATGTGTGATTAGTTTACTGACATAAACACCCCTCTGGAGCCAAGGCAGCTGCAGGAGCAAGCTGTGCTCTGATACAGCTCATGCCTTTACAGCAGTGTAAGAGCAGTAGCTGTAGTCTAGCCGAGTCCAGCAGCTTCGGCTGTTTATAGAGCTGGAAGGAAAAGGCAGCTTGATTATGAGGTATCAGGTAGACCTGGCTGAGCAGGCCACCCAAAACCAGTCAGTCGCTGCAGTGAGTATGAAATGAAGATTAGCTTAAAAGAACAAATGCAGAACAGAGAAATGTAATTCCCCAGGAGGTGTTTTAACTTGTTGGTTTTCATTCGCTGATAGGAAGCAAAGGGTTTCAAAATACTTGGGGCTGGGGAGACTACGAGTAGGTGGCAGCAGAGCCCCTCTGTGCCATGACACCTATTTTATACAATTACTCCTGTGAGAATTAAAGCTGTTGAAATCTTCATTTCAAATTGGTCTTTGCTATATGGGCTCTTCAGAATCTGCTGCAAAAGGAACTCTGCAGCTGCCTTTCCTTAAGCAAAGCACTACTAGGTTCTCTCCACTCCACCCATCTCCTGTTGCCATTAACATTCCTAGAAGCTTATTTTACTGGAGATCTTTTGTCTATTGTCAAGCTCACTTGAAATTAGCCAAAAGGAAGGAAGACCTGTATGTGCACACACTACCAAGAGTGTGGGGTTATAGGTTTTGATTCCTTGAGAAGACAGAGTAAAATCATCACCACACTTTGCAGTCACTGAATCCATGTTCATTCCTGCTGCTGACCAAACCGTGGAATCATGGATGTGACATAGACCATATTACAGACCTCTTGTCACACTGCAGCAGCCAATGTAACTGTTTTGATTGCAGTTGGAAGCCTCAAACCCATGCTTTCCCCAGCTCCAGCTCCAGAAAATTTATTGGAGACCCTCATCTTTTACTTCCTTATAGACAATGTGAAAAACACAGCAGGCACACCCCAAAGGCTTAGGGAAAACAAAAATAATAAAGACAACCAAACAACAGCAACAAAAAATAAATACAAGGGAAAAAAAAGCAGCATAGAAACCAAACAGAGAGCGTCTAAGAGAGACCTCAGCTTTTCTAAGTGTACAACCTTAAGAGCTTATTCTGGGAAGGGGATCTTTGCTCTGCTACAGAACAGTGGTGTTAATTAGCCTAAGACAATTCCCAATACTGCCTTGTTCCACAGTAGTAAGGTGATAAATGGACTTTTTTTGATGCTCCATCTTCTGATCTGATAGGATAGTCAGGTTACTGGGATGCTGCTGTGGTGTTTTTTTATTCTACTTGATCATATTTATAAAGCATCTTTGAAAATGAAGACTAAATCTATTTTCCACTTGATCTTGTCTTTTTTAGCACTTAGGGTGGAACATGACCCAGTAGGTAAAGGTGTTATTCATTATCAATTATTTTAGAAGATAAATTATGTAGCTGATAGATCCTTCCGAATCATGTTTATATATTTGAAGGGCAATTAATTAAAAAGTTAGGTGCAATAAACACATTTTAATCCTTCCTGGAGAACAGGAAATATTTATTTTGCTAAGGTTGTTGGAACTTCTCTGCTGAACACATCAAGGAATCTGGAAATAGTCATGAAAGAAGAAACTGGAGGCCATGACATAGAGTCTGATGATGAGGCAAAAAGGTAAAGGTAAGTCACTGACGCCCAGGTCCATCCCATTTAACCCTTGGCACTTAATGGAATTGGCTAATGTAGGAAACTGGGCTTATTCACTAGCCAGTGTAGAGAAAAAAGCTTCTTCAGAGAGAGTTGAACTGCAGCTAGAAATAACATCTCTCTTTACTACATATATGAGTCTTAACTCTAAAATTCAATGAGCATAGCCTGGAGACCTCACTAAACTGCACAAAGTTACAACCTTCCCAGGCAACTCAGAACGGAGCTCACTTGTCTCCGCTGCTGCCTAAATGGTTCTTGCTGCAATGCATGTCCATTCCTTCTTGTCCTGTGTCCTGCAGAGAACAGTTTATTCCTCTCTTCTTTGCAGGAACATTTGACACTGTCATTGTGTCCCCTTAGTGATGTCTCCGGAGTAAACAAACCTAGTTCTTTCAGTCTTTCCACTCCAGTCACAGTGTTAAGGCCTCTGGTTGTTCTCACTGCTTGCTTTTGGGATCATGCCACTAAAAGCTGGCACTCAAATCTGGACACAGGCATTGCCAGCAGACCAGTGCCAGACATTGATTTGCTCCTTGATTTTCAATAGAGTAGAAGGATTATTTTATGTCCTGCGTGTAACGACTGCATGTGATGCTTGTGTAAGAGTGGTCACCACTCCCCAGAGAGCTTATAGCATGTCAGGATTATCAGACCTTTTCACCAAGAGAGAAACAAGGGCCCCACCCACGTAGTTCTACTCCCTCAAGAATGTCTTTTCATGGAGCAGTAAAGAAGGCCAAGAGCAAAGAGTAAAAGGCAAGTTTGGTGGAATCAGCAGGCAGTAATCCCACAGACCAAACATTCAAGTCTAACCTTGCAGCAGTCCTAGGTGCCACTGGAAAAGACATTTAACCTGTTTGTCTATCCAGTTCCTCTCCTAGCTTCAACCTCACTAGCCTAGTCTAGGTCTGTAGGAAGGCACCTGTGTTATCATGTGCCAGATTCATTCTCCTATCTCACTCAAGCTACCAACCTCCACTGTAGCACAACTGCTACCAGTAAATGAAGTATAAAGTTGAAAGCAGTGCCAGCTGCTCAAGCCAGTCTCCAAAAACACGTGAGAGCAAATCTGTGAGTTCAGAAACAGTTGAATGAAAGCTGCAGAGACCTAGAAGTGGCAAGATGACCTAATGTTCATGTCAGAAGCCCTTCTGCACCTTCCAGAAATTCCATTCCTGGCTTCGTTACTCATCAGCCAGGGAACAAAAGCAATGTCACATGATATGGTTTGCAGTGATCCATGAGTTCTGAAGACAGCACACGAGGAACAGCAACTACACAAAGCCATTAAGAAGACAAAATGTTCACAGAGAACCTGTGGCCTGAGATACATTTGCATAAACAAACTTCCTGGACCATTATGCATAATTAATGTGTGAAAAACCTCCAACTTCACTCCCGGATGGTCTGCAGAATAAGAAGATGAATAAATTGTAAGGAGCAAGGTGCTTGCTGAGTGAGAATGGCTACACTAACTACAAGCTTAGCAGTTTCAGATTTGGAGGCTGCAGTGAGCAGCCTGTGGTTACTGTCAAGAACAGCTTGAACACAGGGGTGCCTGGGTAACGGCTCTTGCTATTTAAAACAGTGATATTATTCTGTCTATAGGAGACCTTTCAGAAGAGGACTGCAAAGTGGTTCACAGCTATTCAGCTTCACAAAAGCCCAGTGAGGGCAGAGAGAGTATTTATTAGATGTAATTATGGGTTTGTTACTAATGCATTATAAATTTATTGGCAGATGTTAAGTTTTTGCTACTTAGTTTAAGAGGGAGCTGCATTAAGTAGAACATCTAACAGAAAAAACTTTCCAAAAATGCATAAATAAATAATAATAATAATAATAATAGTAACAACAGCTAATCTCCCTTTTTTTGGTCCAAAGACATGCATATAAGCAGCAGGTCTATCAAGGATTTCTTCCAGGTGTCATTTATGTCACTGGGTCATAAATGAATTTAGGTTGGAGCCACAGTGAGATATATTAGTAAATGTCTTGCTGATTGAAGAGGAAGTGGGACAGGGAGGTCTGATTAAGCTGAATGACAAATTTGGCTTTTAAAATTAAAATTGAGACAGGACTCAAGAATGATTTTCATCAAGCTCTGACTGAAACTAGAAAAGCACAGGATCAGCAGAGCTGTGTTAAACACCTCCAACAGAGCCCCAGTTAAGTTAGTATAGCTTTGTTTTTTCACCCACACTGATTGATTACCTCTGTGCCTCCATCTTTTGTAATTAAAAAGCTAATTTCTAGAACCTGGGCAATGTTTCCTAAACATAAAAATGAATAGAATGATTCCAGTGGCAAATACTGTGACCTGCTATCAAAGGCAACGTCATTTTATTCCACTTGGGACAACCTGTTGAGGAGGTTACTAATACAAATGCTGCATGTTGCTTACCTCCCCTTTCATAAAATAATTTAGGTTCATTGCAGCTTGAGGAGCCTGAAAAGAAGGCTTTGC
Organism: Tricholaema leucomelas; assembly: GCA_013400475.1. Taxonomy (NCBI): domain Eukaryota; kingdom Metazoa; phylum Chordata; class Aves; order Piciformes; family Lybiidae; genus Tricholaema lacrymosa; species Tricholaema leucomelas. Next base: position 446,789 of record WAAF01000029.1, read on the forward strand.
AGTTGTCAGGATGGAGTTGTTTGCTGATGGTCTAAACCTACAAGGAACTAAGCACCCTCTCATTTCCCCTAAAACCATGGGAAGCTGATGCAGCTTTACCAGATTGGATCAGAGCTTCCTCTCTGCCATCTCTTTAGTTTTGAGACCTTAAGACTATTAATTTATTACTTGGCTTCACTATCCATGAAGGAACCCTGAAATCTCTGGTTGGTTGACTTGGCTCATCAGGAAAAGCACAGGGATGGACTGGAGCTGTCAAGGCTGGGCTGACACCTGAATCACACTCTGCTGCTTGAGAGGTGATGGAGTCCATAACAGAGAGACAAAACCAGATACACATATCTGAGAATTTCTGAGTCAGACAAGGTTATTGTCAGGCTCCAATGCCAACACAACTCAGGGTTTTAAATACAGGAGAACAATTTAGCTGAAAAAAAAAAAGACTTTGGGACAAGTTATGGAAAGAAAGACATGGAGACAAAATCCAGACAGGGGGTCACTTCAGCTGATTCTAGTTACAGCTATGCTTTAAGACCACCATCACTTTATTGAAAGATGTAGTTTTATAGCTTTAAATTCTGGCCAGATTTACAGAGCTACTGAGCTCATGTTTATCCATTTTACCTCCAGGAAACTGGGGAATGTTAAGCACTTCACCTTATCATACTAGGTGTCTGCTGCTAAATGTAGACACAAGAGATGCTTCTCAATGGATGCTGTCTGTAGAGGGGATTTGCCATCAGAAATATGCTTTCACCTGCAGAGTCAGAATATTTCATTTGTTATTATAAATTGATAAGCAAGCTGGTGAAGAGTGAGGCAGTTTATCACTATCATAACATGAGTTTCTGATAGAAGTATGTGCCCTGATTTGCAGCTATCGAAGAGCAAAATGTGGGTAGGTGACAGTTTAATCCAAACCAGTAGTATCAAGGCCATCTTGAAATGGTCAGCACAGGTGTCTCCTAGCCAGCAAAATTAAGTTGATCAAGGCAGATGCATTACTCTAAGCATGAGTTGAAACATAATGAATGTGTTTAAAAGAAGTAGGTACAATAGGATTCCAGCACTTCCTTTGCACTTGCCAGAGGACTCCAGTGGTCTGCAAGACAGCCAGGGCAGTATATCTCAGAATCATAGAATGGTTTAGATTGGAAGGGACTTCAAAGATCATCTAGTTCCAAACCCCCATCGTAGACAGGGACACCTCCCACTAGAACAGCTTGCTCAAGGCCTCATCCAACCTGGCCTTGAACACCTCAAGGGAAGGAGCAGCCACAACCTCCCTGAGCAACCTGTGCCAGTGCCTCACCACTCTCACTGTAAAGAACTTCTTCCTAACATCACTCCTCTGGACTCGCTCCAACAGTTCAATGTCCTTCTCGTGCTGGGAGCTCCAGAACTGTACACAGTACTCCAGGTGGGGTATGATGAGAGCAGAGTAAAGGGGGAGAATCCCCTCCCTTGCCCTGCTGGCCACACTTCTCTTGCTGCAGCCCAGAACATGGTTGCTGCCTGGGCTGCACTCACACTGCCAGCTCATGTTGAGCTTTTCATCAATCCAGATCCCCAGATCCTTTTCCTCAGGGTTGCTCTCCAGTCATTCGCCACCCAGCCTGGATTTGTGCTTGGGATTGTGCTGACCCAGGTGCAAGACCTTACACTTGGCCTTGTTGAATTTTATGAGGCTGACCTGGGGCCACCTCTCCAGCCATCAGTTGAGCACAGGCTAGTTCACCAAGTCAAGCATTTATTCTGTGACAACTGACTCACAGCAGTTTTCACTCAGTGACATGCACTGACTATCTGAAAAGTTGATATTAAGGACGTTTCAACTGTTTCCAGAACCAGATATCAAAGACATTTATCATAGATGTCCAAAGCTACAGGTTAGGGAAAAACAAACAAATAAAAAACTAAACCAAAACAAAAACCGCCACAGAACTAGAAGAGAACAGAACACAGAAGAACAGATTTCCACAGAGAGATTTTTTGGAGGATAACTGCTATCTTTAGGGGGTTTGTGTGCTACAAAATAGCAATGCCACATGGCTGGGCTAGCTCCCAATCTATCACTGATACGTCCTAATACTTCTTCCTCTTTTAGCTATTACTACGACTATTTGCACCAAATAAAAGCAGACAGGATCCCTACACTTTTTGGAGGGGGACATCCCTCATTTAAGGTAGCTTTGCTATGTTTGACACATAGTAAAGTTAACATTCATCTAAGTATGAGCCATGGTAGGTCAGTGCATATATTTAATAGCTATCTGAGAGGACACACAGGACTACAGATGAATGTCAACAGGCAGCACTTACTGCTTATGAAATCTAAGGCAAGACTTGTTTTGTCTCCTAACCAGAAAAAAAACCCCAAAGTTGCTTTAAAAGATACTAAGGCAACTTAGGAGGATTGTTACTTAGGAAAATCCTGTCACTGAACACCATGGACTGATGGAAAGACAGGTCTGAAATGTAGGATTTGTAACTCTGCATCCCCCAAAAGCCTCAAAAGCTGCACTTCAGTGCCACCAAAAAGGAATAACCATTCAGCTTTTTCACATGGTGTGACATAGCCTCAGCTATTCAGAGCCTTTTCCCAGGGTACTGCCCTAAGTCAGCATGAACTGCAGATGACTTTTCTTGCTTAAAAAAAAATCCAGAATATATTTTGTCCCAGTGGGAGCCCTAACCCATTTCCCTGCAGAATCCAAAGCCTCAGTCCTGCATCTGGAGACACTCAGCCAACAGCACTGGGCTGCTCAGACATCCATCCCACCACGCAGCTGGAGGTGGAACCCCAGCCTTGCTGCTCAAGTCAGCCTTTTGCCATCAGGAGCATATATACAGATTTTCACACATCTGAAAAGGCTGGGCCCAAGCCATCTGAATTAGTCTTCTTGCATGTCCCAGCCACTAGGTTACCTACTACAGCTCTCAATGAGATGAAGGGGAAAGAAATGGGTTCTTGATTTACACACTTAAACACGGTCACTGTACATTTTCATTGCACCTCACATCCACACCCCAGTGAGTGCTTACAAAGGATTAGCTTTTTGTTGCAATTAAAAGTCAAGATAATACTCTCCACAGTGTGTGACTTTCACCCTACAGATGGGTAAACTTCAGGATGAAGAAATAAAGCAACTCCTTGCAGCCACTATATGCATTGAAGCAAGAATAGTCTAAAATCTCAGAGGACTTCTAGTCATCACTCTTCTGCTCTGATCTCCAACCACATTCTCTCTGTATAAACAAAGGCTTTGGCCACCAGAGTGTTTTCTGGCCTGCTGTAAAATGTTTTGCCACCCTCTCAAAGGAATGGTTGATGCCTAAAAAAAAAAATAGAGGGAGCCTTGGTCAGGCTTTTCTCACAGTGCCAGTGCCTCTGTCTAGGAGTCTGGTTGTCAAGAAAGCATAGGGAGGAGCAGACAGCGAGACATGGAAAACTGAGCAACTAAAGGAACTCTTAGTTATAATCTGGATTAATGAGCACATTACTATTTCTCCAGATGAATACTAGTCCTGACTGCAAAATAATTATGTAAATTCTGTAAAATAATTATGAGTATTAGCTTTATGAAAACAGCATCCACAGCAAAAGAGCAATCTGCTTCCAGAAACACCAGACCTGGCTCGGCTTTGGTGAAGTCACACCTCGAGTATTGTGTTCAGTTTTGGGCACCTCATTACAAGAGAGATACGGAGGTGCTAGAGCAGGTCCAGAGGAGGGCAACGAAGATGGCGAATAAATCTTACGAGGAGCAACAGAGGGAACTGGGGATGGGTAGTGTGAAAAAGAGGAGGCTGAGGGGAAACCTCATTGCTGTCTACAAATACCTGAAGGGACATTGTGAAGAGGCTGCTGCTGGTCTCTTCTCACAGGTAATTTGAGACAGAACAAGGGGGAATGGCCCCAAGCTGAGGCTGAGTAGGTTTAGATTGGACATTAGGAAAAAGTTTTTCATGGAGAGAGTGGTCAAGCACGCTGCCCAGGGAGGTGGTGGAGTCACCAACTCTGGATGTGTTTAAGGGTCGTTTGGATGTGGTGCTTGGGGATACGGTTTAAGGTGAATCTTGTAAAGTAGGGTTATAGGTTGGACTTGGTGATCCTGAGGGGCTTTTCCAAGATGGATATTTCTGTGTTTCTTGGTGAAGTTTGAACATTGCTTTTGCCCAAAGAGAATTCATTCCTGCAGGACAAACAGCAACACAATGGTGAAAGCACTCTTTGCACTGGGACACCAGTCAGGGCTCCAGCCAGCAACAGCAAATCTAGATCATGCAGACAGCAAAGTGCCACTGAGAAAGGTGAATGGGTGAGACACTTCAAAGCTGAGCTCCAGACCTCCTCTGGGACGGATAAAGTGAGGCTGGGTGAGAGAACGTTGTAAACTCCTACTGAGGTAGGCAAAGACTCAGCTTGTGTATGACAAATAAATACACCTGGCATGAGCCAGAAGTTTTACTCTGAGTTCAGACTTCTGCATGTACAAGACCAAACCTCTTTTCTGAAAGACACAACAGCCCCTTCCCTCACTCCTCTAATGACAGCTCAGTCCAGGATCCTTCACAACTCTCATGAAATACAGGAAAATAAAGACTTGGCCTCAATCCTACAGTGTACATTCGAGGATCTTTACAATCTGGACACTTCTAAAGAGCGCTAGGGAAAAGGTTCTCAGTCTGAGAGGATTGAATGGAGCTGAACTCAACCTTTTCCTGAGTTTTGGCTTTTTAGCAACAGTGAAACACAGATTTCTGGAGACAAAAATGCCTTGGCTGGGCTGTTGCTCAGCATCCTTTTATGCAGCGTATGAGAGAGAGACGGAAAGACAAATAGACTTTGCATCTCTTTTATCACCTGAAGGGAATTAATTACATCAGCATGGTTTGTAAGAGAGTTTCCTGACAAAAAGTGCTCTAAACAAGGGCAGAGTTACTCTGGCAGGCTCTGGTTCCAGAGTATCAGGACTCACTTGTGTGTGTTCAAATCAGTTTAGAGCTTTTCAAAATGCTGATACTCTCAGCCCTTTACATGCAAGCTGTGGCAGTTTAAGGCTTGTTGGAATATTCTAATAAAAGAAACTGGTACAGAATCTAAATGAACAGGGCATTGGTTGTGGAAGAAGAATAATGATAAAATCTGTTTTGTTCATTGGTTTGCTAAGAGGTATAAAAATAGATAACCAATTCTTTCTTCTTGACTGTTGGGCACTGGATCTGTTCACTCTTCCTTTGCTCCACTTTAACTCCTACATCAACATTTTTCCAGATAACACATGAGCCTTGATGGTTTTCCTCTCTGGGGAGAGAGAGGGGGGTGCTGGCCCCTTCTGGGCTTTCTTTGTCCAGTGGAGGGAAGACTGGATTTCTGTATCATTTCTAAATTGTATAGAATTGTAAATACATCTAAATATATTTTGTATATATTACAGAAGGGGCAATGGGTGGAAGTTGAGGCATAGGAGGTTCTACATGAACCTGAGGAAGAATTTTTTCCCTGTGAGGGTGACAGAGCACTGGAACAGGCTGTCCAGGGAGGTTGTGGAGTCTCTCTCTCTGGAGATATTCATGCACTGTCTGGATGCATTCCAGTGTGATCTGTTTTAGGTGATCCTGCTCTGGCAGGGGGGGCTGGACCAGATGATCTTTGAGGTCCCTTCCAGCCCCTGACATTCTATGATTCTATGGTATGATCGTAAATTTAACTTTGCTGTAAAATGTATCTTTGTCTTACTCCCAAGCCATCTGAGCTGGTCTGGTAAATTTTAGCTGGGGAGAAAGGGAAGTTCTTAACCCTACACACTAACCAACACATCATCTACAACCCTCAAGTCAACAGGAATGAATAGGCCTTCACCACTTTGGCTCCCTTAAGACAACTAACGTAGCACACATTACTACTACTACACAGTGTACCTCTTGTAGTTACGGTGTCACAGACAGAGTATGGGGCTGGAAATTATGACCATTTCTGCTATTTAATACCTTTATTTTCTCTTTTTTGTGACGTTGTTTAACTAAAAGCAACTCCACAGAGTTTCTGGCACACTATCACGTGTAATCAGGAGATAATGCCGATGGAATTGCATGTTGTCGCAGGATAACAGCCTCCCGCTGTTGCTGAAATACCAAATTGAAGCTGAGGCATTTGTGGAAAATAAACGTCAAGTCAAAGCCAAGATGTTTATTTTGAAAACAAGAGGCATGGATCTTGTGGCAATGTTCCATTGTGTCTCTATTTCTCTAATAACAAATGTCCAATGTGAACAGAGCCAAGTGACAGCTTCTTCCTGGTACGGCATGGAGAGGGTGAAGTCTGATCACTCCACACGAAGACCTGCAGAGCTGTTTCTCAGTTCCTTGTACTTTTCCTCAGCTCAGGTTTTAGTCAAACTGTCCAGATAATGAACAGGAAATGGTTTCTCAGATGTGTGATGATGTGGCTCTCTTCCACCCAAGACAATGCTGTGATTCTATGTATGCAAAGTTTACAAAGAGATTTTAAAGGACAGCAAGAGATTTCAGAGGACAGCAGGGAGAAAAAGGGACATCAAATGCATGTTTAATTGGCTTTTACATAGCTCTTTTTCTCCAGAGAATGAATGATAATAACACCAGGCTCACTGAAGTCAAAGGGAGGCATTCCAGGCATTTCAGAGGGCTTTGGCTAATGCTTTAAGAGAACAAACAGTTAATATTTTAAGAGAATATTATGCTCATAATGGTGGTGTCTGAATTTGTTTGCAATGAGAGCAGGACTGGTCTAAGACTGAACAAGGAAGACAAGCTCTGTTTGGGTCATAAGTGGCAGCATAGACATCCCTTGAGCCTGGCAGGCAACTGCTCAACCCGTCTACTGGCCCACAGGAGATTTCTGCTCTGTCTACACCAGCCTCACAGCCACAAAGAAACTGCTCCTTCAGCTTCCTTCAATCCATCTGGGTAGCCAGTAGCAAAGGTAATTGATTTTCTTTGCATAGGGAGAACAGAAGATTATTTGTCACAGGTTGCTGGTAAGAAACCATATTAAAGATAAAAGTAAAAGCTGGAAATGCCCAGATCCTAGACCTTATAGGAATGATAAGTTTTGTGAAACCTAACTATAAAGGCCTGAGTGATGAGACATCCACTGCTACTCCTGCCAGCCAAATGGCTTTGGCATCCTAACAGCTCTTTCAGATATTCATATCAAATTTTCCCTTTTGTCACATTTCCACTCATTAAATCTCCTCGTGTTCATATAAATTACTCCTCTCCCTCCCTGACAATGTTTTCTTCCTCCCACATGGCAAAAATGTCTCTCCACTCTCTGGATCTGCTAACCCAAACATCCTCTTTAAACGTTCATCACCTCTCTGCCAACACCCTCCCTCTCTGACCAACCTCACAGGCCACGTAAAGTGCCAAGACCTAGTACACAGAGCTCAGAGAATCCCTGGAGATGCAGGGATGGTCTCCAGCAACAAATCACCTGCCTGTCCCCAAGACGCAGAGCCGGCAACAGCAAATCCTCTGCCTCCAGTGCTACCCCAACGCTGCAACAACAAAGGAAGGGGTTAGCTCCAAAGCCCAGCCCCATTCCCTGTCTCCTGCCCCACAGCTGGTGCTGCTGACATTACCCAGGGCAGTGCTCTGCGTGTAGATGCATACTCATGCAATAGGACCCTCATCCTGCAATCTGTTCTGCACGGAGAGAGAGGCAAGACAAGCAGGAAGCTGTGTGCAAAGCATCTCAAAGGACTGGGTTTAAAAATATACCTAGATAACCCACTTCAGTTCCTGAAATGTTGAAGCTTCACAGCTCGTGCTAACAGAGTTCCTGAAATGAAATACATTTTTATTTTCACTGGATCAATTCATTATCCTCCCTGCAACATAACACTGATCTGTCGTTATAATTACTGAGGGTTTGGGCTCTTTCTTCTTTTTTTTTTCCTTTTTTAATGACTTCCAAGGGAAAAAAAATAAATTAGTTGTTCATTAAAAACTGTGATCTGGAGAGCAAGTAGAAACAAACCATTCCAGTTCTCTAAGATTTTTTGTTGGTTTTGTTTTGAACTGACATCCTTAAATAACGCACAAACAAAGGGCTGTGTTAAAATCACTTTAAGGAGCTGTCTGGATTTAAAACTAACTCAATAAATACATTTTGGAGTTACTGGAGACTTGCAACAGGTAACACTTGGAATGGGGTTAAGCCTATAGTGATTCTTTGGCTGCTCTGTGCTGCAAGGGCCAGAGGGATGTTCTGTACAGAAATCATCCATTTGCTTGGTTCTCTTTTCCTTCAGAGATGCACTGTTTCCCAAAGACATGCTGGCTCTGGCTCTGCTCTGGCATTGCAGATCGACGTATGCTGAACCAACAAAGATACTAGGAAGAAGCACACTACTATGGGTCTTCTGGCTCACTGCACACTGGCTAACAATTTCCTTTACTTCTCCAGCCTTGAAGTGCGTCTTATAGTGAGATGAGGAGGTCCAGCTGGAAAGCCAGTAAGACAGCTTGATAGGCAAAGAGCTAGCATTTGGTTAGTTGATGGTATTTATTAACAGCATATTATAGCCACAATGGGTCTGAACAGGCAACAGATGGATGGTGCCTCAGGGATAGAAAGCAAAACAGCTACATGATACCCCCAACACTGCTTCTCACTGTCAGTGTCCTTTTTGGAAAAGTATTTAATTTCTTATCAGATTTTTATCTGATTAATCTTTCCCTAAAATGGACTATGCACAGTCCCCAAATCCATCCAAGCATCTCATCTGTGAAGGCTTTGGCGTGGCGATGCATGGCAGGACTCGTAACGACTTTAAGCGATTTGGCTAGATGCAGGAAAAAAAGAATCACTTCTATCCCACAGCTCCACTCTCCTAACCTGCTTTTCAGATTACTATTATTTTTTTTAAATTCAGGTTACAGACATCAGTGCCAGGCAAATATTCCTAGTCCAAATTTTCCTGCTTTTCATTCAGCATAAGATCTCCCTCTGTTCTTGAAGATGGCACTCATCCTGCCCTTCCCACCAAAAGGAGTCGCACTTTGGTCCAGCAAATGACGACCAGCAAAGCAAAGTCCATGGGAACACGAGGGAATGGTTTGCCAAGCAGCAGGTCCATGCTGGTGTGTGGCCTTTAGTCAGGGTTAAATAAACAGCATGCAAATAAATAAATAAATAAATAGCTCCTAGGTTTCAACCTTGTAAATCAAGCCTGGAAGGGATTTTTATGGTCCATCTGGAACAGCAGAGCAGAATAAATATATTGGGGGGGGGGGGGGGGGGGGCGGGGGGGGGGGGGGTCAAGTCGGTGTCCCGGGCGGGGGGGGGGGGGGGGGGGGGGGGTGCGAGGGAGGGGGAGAAATAACTGTGCCTTCCAGAGTGCTGTGGAGAACGCTTGGTGCTGCTGTAAGACATCTTGATGATTAAAAGAGAGAGAGGACATCACTCTCATTCACTCATCAGCTCTTTCACATTGTTTTATGAAGTTTCAAAATAAATAAATATGTAAAACAGTTAAATGCATCCAAGAGTAATCTTCCAACTTTGGAGCCAAATAGAGGGCTGAGCAGATAAATGAAAATCCAGCCCAACTATTTCCTTGCAGCAGCAGGTTTCACAGAAGGAGATGTGAGCCAGGCAGGGATTGCTCAAAGTCTGTTATCTGGGCATTACAGCCCTGGGATGCTTCAGGTACTTTGCTGCTTTTTATGAAGTAGCAGCACTAAGAGCAGTCCCCAGGCTCACTGTGGTTTGACCAGACTGGGTGAAAGCTACTGCCTGCATTTTTTAAAGTCCAGAGAAATCTGTTGGATGAAGCAGAGGAAAGCCAGAAACTGTAGCAGGGACTTCCAGCTGCAGCCCTGCACTGCATTGATCTGGCAGGGACGCGGAGCTGGAGCAAAGAAGGATCGTCGTGATGAGAATCATGGGACAGCTGCAGCACTCGCCAGAAGGTTTTACATGGGGGCTCAGAGAGCGGGATTCTAGAGGTGCCCAGGCTGGAGCAGGAGGCACTGGAGGACTGCAAGGATGGGGCTTGCGCCTGACGGGGACATCCTATGGGAGAGTATCCATTGCTTTTCAGTGGAGAATGACGCTGAAGGTGTTGGTATCCGCTGTTTTACGCTTTCCAGCAAGCTGCACAGGTGTGCCTGGCGTCGGAGGGCAATGGCGGCGTTGCGGGGGGAGACGTCTGTCTTGAGAGGTTCCCCGCAGCACTTATGTCACCTTCCAAACGCTGGGCGCTCAGAGCCCACCTCCCTTGGGGCTCACGGCCCGCTCCCACCGAGAAGGGCAGCGCGCACCAAGCACCGGCACCCACCCTGCCAGCATCTTCTGCCTGTCCCACAGCTGCTGCCCACAGTCAGCCCGTGTCTGCGCACGGTAGCTGTCAGCAGAGCGCTGGCAGAGCAGAGACAAGGGGACAGGCGCGGGCAGAGGGACGGGCAGGGGTCGGGGCGGGAGGACGGACGGGGTATAGGCAGCGCAGGAGGCAGAAGCACGGGCAGGGCACGGGGGGAACAAGCTGCGGGACAGGCACGGGAACAGGCAGGGCGGGCAGCGCGCGGGCAGGCGCCCGACTGCGGCCCCCAGAACCGCTCTGTGGCCGGCGGCGGGGTGACGGCGGCGCCGCCGCCCGGGAGCAAGCAGCTGCCCACCGAGCTGCTGTCGCAGCAGTGGGCTGTGGGAATGAGCCTGCTGATGGCCCTGGTGGTGCTGCTCATCGTGGCCGGTAACGTTCTGGTGATCGCAGCCATCGGGCGGACGCAGAGACTGCAGACCCTCACCAACCTCTTCATCACCTCGTTAGCCTGCGCAGACCTGGTGATGGGGCTGCTGGTGGTGCCTTTTGGGGCCACGCTGGTGGTGCGGGGCACCTGGCTGTGGGGATCCTTCCTCTGCGAGTGCTGGACCTCCCTGGATGTGCTCTGCGTGACAGCCAGCATTGAGACCTTGTGCGTCATCGCCATTGACCGCTACCTGGCCATCACCTCTCCTTTCCGCTACCAGAGCCTCATGACCAAGGGTCGGGCCAAGGGCATCATATGCACCGTCTGGGCCATCTCTGCCTTGGTCTCCTTCTTGCCCATCATGATGCACTGGTGGCGAGACGAGGACCCCCAGGCGCTGGAGTGCTACCAGGACCCGGGCTGTTGTGACTTTGTCACCAACAGGGCTTACGCCATCGCCTCATCCATCATTTCTTTCTACATCCCCCTCCTCATCATGATCTTTGTGTACCTGCGGGTGTACAGAGAGGCTAAGGAGCAGATTAGGAAGATTGATAAGTGCGAGGGCCGGTTCTATGGCAGCCAGGAGCAGCCACAGCCGCCCCCACCTCCTCACCACCAGCCCATCCTCGGCAACGGCCGAGGCAGCAAGAGGAAGACTTCCCGCATCATGGCCATGAAGGAGCAGAAAGCCCTCAAGACTTTGGGCATCATCATGGGAGTGTTCACCCTCTGCTGGCTCCCATTCTTCCTGGTGAACATCGTCAACGTATTCAACAGGGACCTGGTGCCAGACTGGCTCTTCGTTTTCTTCAACTGGCTGGGCTATGCCAACTCTGCTTTCAACCCCATCATCTACTGCCGCAGCCCTGACTTTCGTAGAGCCTTCAGGAGGCTGCTCTCCTGCCCCCGGAAGGCCGATCGACGGCTGCACAGCAGCGGTGGGGAGCTGGCCCACCTGCCTGGGGGCTTCATCAGCACCGTGGGCTCCCCTGAGCGCAGCCTGGGAGGGACCTGGTCTGACTGCAACGGGGGCACGAGGGGCGGCAGCGAATCCAGCCTGGAGGAGAGAAATAGCAAAACATCTGATTCGGAGTCCAAGGTATAGAGGGGGGTATGGGGGCCGTGTGAGAGCCGGGGCACGGGGAAAGGCAGGCAGGGAGTACAGAGCGGAACAGAGAAATCCCCGGCAGCTGCATGGTGGTAAGGCAGATGCCAAGCAAAACTGATCCCTGGCTTAGCAGGGAGAGAGCGGGTGTTTACTTAGGAATAAAAGCAGGTGAACTCGTGTAGACATACCTCATCCGAAACTACAGCAAACAGGAAAGCCGCTGACCGGAGAACAAAGAAAATAAACAGCCCATCCCAAAGACAGCCAGCTTGTATTTAGGAGCAGTGCTTTCGGAAGAGGCTGTGGCTGCGGCGCCCTTCGCTCGGGTGACTTGTCCCAGGACCACGCTGGTGGCTAAACTGGAGCGTGGAGGTGCTGACCTTTGGCTGCCGTGTTTGTCCGCAGTTAGGGTGCCAGCCACCCCGAACCTTGCCCGGAGCAGTTGAACACCCCGAGTTTCTTTCTTTCACCCACAGCTCCGGGCAGTTTTTTGGGAGGTGCAGGATCCGTGCTGCAGGTGCTTCAGGCAGAGAGCAGGAGTCACGGGCAAGATGAGCGTTGGGCATGGAGTAGCTGTGCTCCTCTTTTCTGCAGAGTAGCAGTGAAGGAAGATAATGAGTAACGAGGAGCGCAGGTATATTTTGGAAGGGGGTAAAAAAACCCCAACTCGCACTCCTGTGCTTTTTCCCTCTGTATCAGCGAGCAGCGAGCTATTGTGCTTATCTCCCTTGGCCAGATAATTGCAGTCAGGCTGAGAAACTTCTACCTCAAACTGTGCATATTGTACAGGGGACTAAACGGACCATGTTTATATTAAACAGCATATTTACATACCACTAATAGTGTTTTATGAAAGGGGGGCAGAGGCGAGGAGCCTTTTGCAATTCATTGTAATTACAGATGAATAGGGAGGGGAAAATCCTGGCAACAACAAAAATTTACTGCACATTTTCTTTTCTTCTTTTTTTTTAAATGGCAACAAAATCCATTTTTTGCACAGTGTTAAGAGTTGTAAAGTTGTTTGAAGATGTTACTTGCACACACGTACACACACACAAAGTAAAAATGAAACTGAGGTTTGAGTAACACCAACTCTGAAGCTAGTTTCTGGGTTTGACTGATCTGTTGTGGTTTTATTGAGGGAGTGGCTTTTTAAAATGTTATTTTATGAAGGTACTGTAAATATATCCATATTATAAATTAAAATATCTTCAGAGACTTTATTATTTTTATTTTTTATTTCCAAATGCCCACGTGAATCTGCTGTTATTTTAGCACTCGTGTGTCATTTCTGTTTTCCTCTCCGTGTGTGTTTTATAACATATTTATACTCTGGTGCAGTTTACTACTGTGTAAGTAATTGGTCGATGTGCAATAAATACCATTGCAGCACAAGCAAGTGTGTCTCTATAGGCTTTGAAACAATACCTACTTGTAATGGGAAGAACAGCATTTGTTTTTGTCCAGAGGTGGCTCAGATCACTAATACAACTTTATCTAATGGATTTTCCTGACAGAGTGTTGTAAAAAAAAACCCACATTTGAAACCTAATAAGGTCGTGTTCCTGTTGCACCGAGGTCTGCTGACTTCCCTTAAAATTAATGGCTAAAGACAAGGTGTTTCCACTCTGATAATGAATACACTCATTTTCTGTAACTACTGCTTGCTAGAATATTTCTTTCTCTTCTTTTTTCTTTGTTGTGGTTGTTTTTTTGTTTGTTAGGAGTATGCAGCTGAAGAGCAGAATGTTTAACATTACAGAGGATGCTTAATTTGAGAGCTAAGAATGATCTTGAATAGAAAGAAATCCCTGCATGCTGTACATACCACCCCAAGTCCACCTCGTGCCAGCGGTGGGCTTGATCCTGCCCAAGCAAGTTGGGTGATGTTTGCTTGATAAGACCAGGACCGGGTGCTGAGTGTGGAGGGTGGGAGAACCCCCTCCCCAGAAAGCAAGCTGGAGAAGGCTTGTGCTCTGTAAAGGGAGATGGCAGCCGGGGAGCCAGTTGCAGGAGTCCTGACTTTGGAGTTAACCAAGTTAAAAAGAGTTAACCTCCGAGGGAAGGGATGGGGCACAGCTGGAGCAGGATCAGACACTGAGACAGACTTAAATGCCACTGAAACTTCTTTGTCAGTGGATGAAATAAAGCTGCCTACTTTGTAGATCACGGAGCTAATGGCCCTGTGCAGTGTGGCTTTAGTGTGCTGCCAACAGCCACATATTCCTTGAGGAACAGATTACAATAACTGAAAGTTGTATTGTGGACTGATCCAAGGAAGGAGGCATCATGAACAGAACAGAAGGGCTGCAGATTTGCATCCCTGATCCAAAAATTGTCTTCATTCATCGCTTTATGAAGATACGCTGTATCCTTGTGGTTCCATACATTTTTTTTCATTGCTGCAATGAATACATGGCAGAGAGAAAAAAAAGGAAGTGCAGAGTAAAAGTAAACCCATTTTTAGCTCAGAAATTCAGTTAAATTAGAAATCAGCTCCCAGGAAGAGCACTTTCCAAGGCAAGTTCTTTAGGATGGTGGGCAGTGAGTTGTTTAGGAAAATATTTGCTTTCTTTTTTTCCCTTTTTTTCCTTTTTCTTTTTTTTAAGTAATTAATTTCTCCTTTGCCATTTCTAAGGATGTGTTTTCAGTGAAAAATAAAGAAGAAAGAAACTTTTTATGCCAGCACAAAATAAAGGGACCAAGGAAGTAAATAATAGTTATCCATTGATGTTACACTGAGATTTGATGTGAGCTGCAGTTAATGCTGTCTCCCTTGATCACAGTGAACTGGGCTCCTTAAAATGCTGTGGTGGCATCACATTAAGTGCTAAGTGAAGTAGGCTCTGCCACCAAATTATTTTTATTTTTCTTAAATCTGTTTGTGATTTGAGCAAAGACAGCAGGACCAAGAGGGTGCACAGGATGGCAATGTCTGATGCCAGCAACTGTAGCAACATGTTGGCTGCACTTGTTGAGGTCGGGATGGGATAAGGAGGCAGTGCAGCCCTCCTACTCATGGTAGATTGTAGTAAGCCAGAGCAGGACTGAGTCCCTGCCTGCTAGGTAAAGCAGGGCAGGATCTGGTCCCAGCAAACATCTGGGAGCTGAAGTGACTGTCAAGCCCTTATCCTTAGCAGTATGCTGAATCCTGGGAAGAGGATTACTGCATGGTGTGGGACACTATGATGGACTTGACTCTGTCTTATGAATCAGTTGACATACATGGTTTAAAGCCTCTGAACACTCCTGTCTTCAGACTTTTAAAAAGTAATGAAAATTTTGGCTCAACAGGGTCCAACTTAGACAGAAAATTTACATCCAGAACTGACTTGGCTTCTCCTGCTGCATAGCTGTGGTGTGCCATGCTTTCCTTCGACAAGTGTAATGGCATTGAGAAGTTGAAAGATAGGATGAGTCTTGCCCACAGACCTCAGGAGAGGCCAGCTGTGTGGCCAGAGTGGTCAGAAACTGTCTACTGTTGAGTTTTGGCCAGTTGAGATCCTGCTGGAATAGTCTGGAGGCTGTCATGTTGGGTCCCCTCATAGACAGCTCAGATAATCCACCTGGCAGCGTGGATGGTAGATGCTAGCCTGTCTTGCACGGCGTTAAAAAGGCAGTGGCATAGTAACGGTGTGGACAGAGCAGGACATATGGCACACACGTGTGTGAGCAAGGGGAGGCTGCTGGCGAGCAGTCTGCCATGGATCACTCTCAGAACAGGCTGTTCTCTCCACAAAGAAGAAGGATACTCTGAAAAAGTGTTATGGGGCAGATGAAATACTCTGGAGGCAACGAGTCAAACACTCACAAGGAGTATTTTTTTTCTGACAAAAACCAGACATGGATTAGCAATTGGAGCTGCAAGTCAGAAAGTATAGGTGGTAGGCATGCGGCTGCACACGTACGTGGGCAGGCAAGTAACAGCAAACAGCCACAGACCTGCAGCGAAGGGAGACACAGGTAAAACAGAAAACCACTCAGAGAAAATGTCCTGCCCCTGCCAGGACCAAAGTGTTTTGGCGTGACTGAGACTTCCACATGCAAGACGTCTGATTCTCAGAGGCGCCGGCTGCGCTCTGAACAGTGTTTGCTCAGCACTCCTGAAAGGAAGACTGCATCTCTCCACGTGTTCAAATGGGAATACATTGGATGGAAAGCCTGGCTTCAGTTTTCTGTGTGTTCAGGAAAGTCAAGAATATCTTGAGACTGCGACCCTCAGCATCAACTGACTGCAGCTCCAAGCAGCAACCAATGAAGAGATGAAAGTATGTGCAAAAAATGTGGCTTAAAACTGTGCTCTGAGCTGTGCCCGTGGCTCATGTAGCACTTGAGAGCATCAGCCGAGTGCTGTGATACAGCACACACCAGTTCTGCAGCAGACACTGCCCTCCCTTTTGGGTATGCATATGTTTTCAAGCATAAAGGCAACTTCTTTATCAGCTCTTTATTTTTTTTCCCCCCTAAACCCTATCTGAAGTCAAGGTTTTATTAACACCTTTTAAGTGGCTGGTTTGCAGATCTTCCTTGTGCTGCACACTTTCTTAGTTTTTTGCTATCTGCCATCCAGTGCAGTACACTTAACTTCCTTTATGTAATGTATCAGCTGCAGGGCTGGAGCTAGTGCGGCTATAAACTGAAAGAGCAGACCTTCTTGAGGCCAAATGAGGTCAGGCATCATTGCCACTGGGAGCAGAATTTGACCTGATAATCTAATCTTATGCCAGAGACTACCTCCAGAAAAGTATTGTTACCAGCAGCAAGTGACCTCTGCTAATGAAGGTGGAGCAAT
Organism: Tricholaema leucomelas; assembly: GCA_013400475.1. Taxonomy (NCBI): domain Eukaryota; kingdom Metazoa; phylum Chordata; class Aves; order Piciformes; family Lybiidae; genus Tricholaema lacrymosa; species Tricholaema leucomelas. Next base: position 463,432 of record WAAF01000029.1, read on the forward strand.
TAGTCCTATTCAAAGCTGTCATGAAAATGTTAACTGCTGAACAACAGTTAACATTGGATAGCTCAAGTAATGAGTGTTTTCTTTGCTGGTGTGTGTGTGTGTGTTAGGTGATGTGTTGGGAAATAATTATCCTTTGACTAGCAGCCAGCTTTGTACTAATCAGAAAGAAGAAGTCATGTTCTGTTTGAAGGATTACACCTAAAAATAGTTCTGTTACCACCACATCAATGAGCGAAACGAAGCGAATTCATGGAGACGTACACACCTTCTTAATGTCTCACTTTTCATCCTAAAACCTCATTGTTGAGCTAGAACTTTCTGTTTGATCATGTCAAAAGTACTAATGTGATCTCCTGCAATAGCACTGAGCACACTTCCCCCTGAGGAGCATTACCCTATGCACCACTGACTCGCTTTTCAGAGCCTGCCAAATTCCTGAGTGCTCCAGGAAGAAGTAAGGACTCTTTCTCTTTACATAAACAGCCACATATATAATGTAAGATCAACAATATTTGTGATAAACTATCTTGCAGAAGAAATTGATATGCTTTTTATTCAAGAGGGCTCTACATCTGCCTGTCCACAAGGAGCAGCCATGGTAACAGCAGGTGATTTATTCCTGCAATTCGGTAACTTCAGACTGTCAAACTGCTCCAAAACATCACCAAGGTGAGATAAGGATAAAAAGGATGATGCTGGCAAGAAAACACAGGATTGTCATTGCAAACATAAAAAACCTGAGGCATCTTTTGCCATACTAGAGGTGTTGCCTTTTGCTGCTGAAGTCTAGGATACGGCTGTACTGAGCAGGTACACTACAGAACCGCAGTTCGAGAAGTGTGAGAGGCAAGGCACTTTCAGCCCAGGACCATGCCACCGAGGGACTGGCAACTGCAACATGCCTAAACGTTTTTTTCATATGGTTTTTTTTAGTAGCAGCAGCAGACTAAAGCACATCTGAGTGGCTTCCCAGGTGCTGTAAACCTGCACAGCTCCTTGTCTTCCAGGACATATGGCTCCTGCTTAATATGTCCCACTCACCTCTGAGGGACTTCAGCTTGCATACAATTTTGCAGGACCTGGAGCATTGCCCCTGCCTGGACCTGTCATCATCTAGCATGATACCGAACAGGAGGTGCCCTGTGGCACCCCAGGAGCAGCAGCAGTGCTGTGGGGTGGATGTGTGGGTGCTGCTGGGTACACCCACACTGCCTCAACAGTGCCAGGCATGCTGGTACAAGCTGACAGCCACACCACTGCCCTGAGTCATCACTCTGTCCTGCAAGCACCAGCAACAGAATTGGGCCCAATGAGCTGGAAATGGAAGAGTGTTTGGGTTTGTTATGTAAACTGGTGATCAGTTTCCTGGTTCACAGAAACTGGCAGTTTGGAACACACCTTCGTCTTGCAAACTGCCATTTTCTCTTCCTCCCTGCTTGGCTCCCAGGTTGGTTTTGTGTGTGTGTCTGTGTGTGTGTGTGTGTGTGAGTGTTTGCTTACTTGGCCTTAGCACCCAGCAGCACAAGTTTTTCAGCTATGCCCCAGCAGTTTGCATCCAAACATGAATGGTACCTGGTGCCAGGCAGTGTCTAAGTTTCGGCATACCCATTCTTTCCAGGGCTGATGCTCAGAGATGTTGCTACCAGCTGCACCAAAGTGCAGACATACTTGATAAATAGGAAATTAGTCCTGATCCTCAACCTGAAGGAGACGTCAGACTCTTAGCCAGATTTTTGCCCCTGCCATGGTTAGCAGAGCATCTCAGACATAATGAGCCTTCTGATCCTGTGTAATGCACTGAATTCTGTTGTCCTTAATGAGATTAAATGAGGATTTTCTACTGGTTTGGTGCTCCAGCCATTAGCCACTGTGGTGTGTCTCCAGGCAGTGATGTACCTTTGCTTGCCTGGTGCAGTGTCTTTCTCAAAGCCACGATATTTAGACTTCTTCCTACCAAAATTATTTTGGTAATTTGCCTTAAGCTCATTGGCACAATGCTCTGAAAGGCAGGTTTAAGTGTATACACCAGAGAGGCAATCAGAACCACTAAACAGTTCAAAAATCTCAGCACCTGCTAGGTGTATAAATATTTCAGCTATCAACAAGTCATTTTGCAGGGCCAGGTGAGTGCTGCAGCCCTCTCAGAGGCTGCCAACTGCCCTCCCTCAAAGTGGGACTGCAGAAGATGCCACTGCAAGGAAAAAAATTGCAAGGACAGCACAATGGCTCATGACAAAAGATTTGCCAGGTGGTAAAATTTAACAGTGCTTTGTGACCAAAATTTAAAGAGCACTTGTTAAGGAGGAATTGAGGCAAGCCTCTGGCAGGATTTCCTAGCAGGGAAGGAATAGCAATGTTCTGGGTTAAAGTTCCCATCTATAGATGGAACCCATGCCAGCCACAGTGGTAGATAGATGCTGCCACCCCAGACACTTCTGGTGCTCTTTCTACTCCCATTTAGTTGTATGGAGAGACTGAGATCCCCAGGGCTGTTAAGACTGCAGAAGAGAAGACTGAGAGGGGATCTGATCGATGTGTACAGATATCTGAGGGGTGGGTGTCAAGTGGATGTGGCCAACCTCTTTTTGGTGGTCAACGGCAATCAGACAAGGAGCAACAACTACAAACTGGAACACAGAAGGTTTCACCTCAGTGTGAGGAGAAACTTCTTTACAGTGATGGTGACAGAGCCCTGGAACATGCTGCTCAGAGAGCTTGTGGAGTCTCCTTCTCTGGAGACTTTCAAAACCTGCCTGGATGCATTCTTGTGTGGACTGCTCCAGGGGATCCTGCCTTGGCAGGGAGGTTGGACTCAATGATCTCTGAAGGTCTCTTCCAACATCTAACTTTCTGTGATTGGACTCCCCAATTTAAGAGGGACAGGGATCTGCTAGAAAGCGTTCAACGGAGGGCTACAAGGGTGGTTAGGGGTCTGGAGCACTGCCATATGAGGAGAGGCTGAGGAACCTGGGGCTTTTTAATCTGGAAAAGAGAAGACTGAGGAGATTTAATAAATGTTTATAAATATCTGAGGGCTGGGGGTCAGGAATAGGGGGACAGGCTCTGCTCACTTGCTCCCTGGGATAGGACAAGGAGCAATGGGTGGATGTAAGCTGCAGCACAGGAGGTTCCACTTCAATACGAGGGGGAACATCTGTACTGTAAGGGTCACAGAGCACTGGAACAAGCTCCCCAGAGAGGCTCTGGAGTCTCCTTCTCTGGAGGCTTTCCTCTGTGACCTGAGCTAGATTGTATGGTCCTGCTCTGGCAGGGGGGTTGGACTCGATTGATCCCTTTGGGTCCCTTCCAAGCCTTAACATCCTGTGATCCCATGTGATTCTATATCTCAGCCCCCTCTCACTTGCCCAAGTGTTGGAAGACACCCCAGATGTGTCCTATGACACAAAGGTGCGTGCCAGCCCATGTCACCTTTTTGATCTCACTGACCCTCCATTGTCCTGTGGAGGGAGGAGTGCTTCCTCTTGGATTGGAGCAGGTAAACTAGGAGACATCCGATTGCTTAACAGCTCACCCGCTCAAAAAGCCTACCTTCAGTGGGGGTTATTTTGTTTGTCTGCCCTTCCCCTGAGTACTCAATTGGGAGTCATCAAATAAAATCCCAATTAACTGCCTAACCACAGGAAGTGTGGTGTGGGATGCATTCCCTGGCAGGTGGCTGCTCACACTACAACAGAGTGCTGGCAGAGAGGAGGAGGCAGAAAGGCTGATGGAGGGACCTGTTGCTCACATCCCCCTCTGCGTAAAGCATCGCTGGTACCCTGACAGCTTCCCATCATCAGACTGGGACATTAACAACACCAATGTGCCCAGGATGCACCTGGAATCCTGGATTTGGCACGAATCAGCTCGTGTCAGATCCTTGGGCTTTTTGGAGCTTTTGTCTACTATTTGACATAAGGTGTCTGCTGCTGCAGTAATTGCCAGTAGCAACAGGTATCTTAACAGTGCTCTGGACCACCTTGAGAGGATCCACAGCTCACCACCAGATAGTTACCACCTTGCTGGCAACAAGGTGAATGCACATCTCTGGTTTTCAGCATCAAGCCAGCCCAGGACTGGTGCTCACACCCTCCTCCCCCCAGTCCTTAATCTCCTATTGCATGTCTTGGAGTGGCTGTACTGACTGTGCAAACACCTGTGCAATGAGCACCTCTGGATGAAAACCATCCCTTTCAGAAAGGATTTGTTTCATGTGATCCTTGCAAATTGCACGAATACAATACAAGGGGCATGGGAACATGAAGGGTGGTGGGGCTCAGACTGTTTTGGTAGCAGCCTTGGATTTGTTGCTGTAGTTAGGAAACTTGTGTCTAGTGGTGATGCTGCAGAAGCTGAGACCCAGATCAGCCCTCTCTGGCCTGCTGTTTAGCCTGATCTGCATTGCAAAAGCAGGACCTGCACCCAAACCTTCCCTCCCTTCAAGGGCTGCTTGAATATTATACTCAGAAGCTTAATGACTAAGCCATTAAGCTTCTCATTGCATGTGAAAAGGGAAAATAAATGCAATTTTGTGCAAATATTTGTGCAATAGAATAAAAACATGATTGAAGTCTGATTATCTGTTGTGTAGCTAGACCACAGTGAAGAGCAAGGGACAGACTCCTCCGCTTTTGGCAGAGATTTGGACCAGGAAAGCTGAAAGAGCAACTCAGGTACCGGGTGACAGCACTAAGCTGTCCAACTGCAAGAGGGTGACATGGCAACGAGCCACAGTCAGTGGAAAAATAATTCCCCAGGAAGAGCAGCTCTGTTTGCCCAGTGTCTTTGTGCGCATCCCAACAGCGATGAGCACTACTGAGCTGTTGGTGACTTGTGAGTAATCCCTGTCATGTGTGGCTTCTGGTGGATGATGTTTAACTGCTTTTATTCCTGTGCTCTTCGCTCATGTGGGAGCAAGGAATGTGGTGATAAAAAGGCTGGAATGGTTTCAATGCTGGGTAGTTTCCATTAATACATTTCTCATTATATAACACTGCCATGACTGTACAAATTCTGCTAAGGTGCCTTTTAGGAAGGTGTACAGCCATAATTAAGAGAGTGGCATTGCAGAGCAGGTTGAGCTTCCATCAGAGACTTTTTAATTGCGCCGGATATGCTTGGGCTGTTGGCGTGGTATGGAATTTTTTTGCCTTTACGTTATGAGGCACCTCATAAATTAAAGGGTAGATGTTGTCAAATGCATGCCATTAGCACTCTGAGCAGATAATCCCTTTGGTGGCCTCACTGGAGTCTATCTCAGGGCCTGTCTTCAGATAACAGCTTGGAAGAAGAACAATGGTGCTCTGAGCTCTCAGGGACCTCCACTCCTTGGGTCTTTGCTTCAGAAGAGAAAAAATTATCATTATCTGCATGGCTCAAGCTCCCTTTGAAATGTGATTATTTTTTACTCATGCGCTCCAAGTTTTTTTTTACTGTGATATCAGTGGCAAACTTGAAACCCCCTTTGAGAAGGGAAAGATTTCCTGCAGCCCTACTACTGAAGAAAATGGATAGATCAAGCAGTAAAGTTCAATGACTTACTTAGCATTAAATAAGAAAAAGAATAATGAATTGGATTTTGTGTGCCTGTTTTGCCTCTGCAGGGATCAGTCACGCTAATGGGTTCTCATTGCCTTCTGCTTCTGTTCATCAATCTAGGTGAGTTCAAAACACTGCTGCCTTTTTGTGCTCTCCTTTCCTGCTCACTTGTCATGACTTCAAGTATTTGGAGCTTAGTGGACACATTGGTTTACTATCTCCAACATTATCCTGAATAGAAGAAAACACTTAAGGTTAACCTCCCCACATCCAATAATGATTTGTGACCTGCTGCATGGACATCTGTATTTTATGCTAGGCAGCTGCAAGCAGACAATTCCTTAATTAGGGAGGGCACTGGGGTTTCCTACTATTATGAGCTCAGGCTTTAATGTCCTTCAAGATAGACATTATTTCCCTGCTGGGTTCACCAAAAACTGGTTGAGTCTCCAAACCCCTCCTTTGTTTACAGGCTTTGCTGAGCATGCTTCAGGGCTTTTTATTGGGGAAGGAAGGGAGGTGGTGAAGGAGGAAACTATTACAAAGCTATATAACATAAGCAACTTTCGCATGTGAACTCCAAACACAGCTTAGCAAGGAAAAGGTTAAAGCTAGGGGGGTGGATGGAGTGGACAGATAAAAATAGCAAATCTGGAAGTCTAGGAAGGGACACTGAGGATGCAATCACACAGAATCACCACTGCTCAGAGAGGTTGTGGAGTCTCCTTCTCTGGAGAATTTCAAAACCTGCCTAGATGTGTTCCTGTGTGAACTACCCTAGGGGAGCCTGCCTTGGCAGGGCAGTTGGACTCAGTGATCTCTGGAGGTCCCTTCCAGCCTCTAAGGTTGTGTGATTCTGTTACATATACAGCCATCTGGGCTGTGGCCACAGCTGCAACCAGAGCAGAGCACACTGACTCTGCTTGGCCTAAAGAAAGGAGAGCATTGGTCCTTTGTTTAATGGGATGCTAATGCAGCCTGGATAAAGGAATGCAGTCACCTCTGTTTGTGGTTCAAAGACTGAAATACACAAGGAGAGTATTTCTGAAGAGAAGATTTTGCAAGAGCTCTCCTAAATGCCAGCTGTTGCGTTGAGGGGAGGGTATCAGCCTTCAGTGCCTGTCAGCCACCAGTCCCCTCCAGCAGAGGCAGGCTCACTGCTGCAGTGAGGCTACTTGAGAGCTCAGGTGGCACCTCTGAAACCACACCATCTCTGTGGTTATTCTTATGCCCACTTTATACAATGTGCTGTGCAGCCTTGTCAGAAGAACCTTTGCAGAGATTGGTATCAGGGCCACAGGATATTTCCTGCTTTGAAGTCGAGCTGGCACAAGGAGCTGTCTCCAGTCCTGCTGTCCTGTCAAAGCCATGGCCAACAACATGGTGAAGACTTTGGAAAGAGCCACTCGCACACAGTGTAAGCAACTTAAAATGGGGGCCTGGCTGACTCGACAGTTGAGAAGAGCTTTCAAGCACAGCAGAGGCTGAAATTCTATGTATTATGGTGGGGATCAGAGGTCTAGCTGCTTAGAACTGCCTAGTCTTGGCCCAGATCTAGACAAGATTTGTCATCAGGATGGCCTTTACCAACGGGGACCATTTTCCTGTGGTCCTTTTCACAGGAGAGTGACTCATGGGATGTTGTTGCTCTCCTCCCTGTGGTTTTCATTTTCTTCTCTGTTTTGATAGTTAGAAGGGTAAAACCAATTCCCATCCCATATATAACAATGAATTTGAGTGAATAGCAGGAGGAGAAATGTGCTTTTTATACGGTGGTGCATGATAATCTATTTATAAATATAATATCCTTTCTGGGTCATCTTCAAGTTTTAAGATGAAGTTCTAATTTAAACATAATTTGCTGCTGCTGACAGATATGATAAATACATTTTTGTTCCATTAAAACCTCATTTCAGCAATGTTTTTCAAAAATCATTATAAGCTAAGGATTATTTCTCCCTTTTTGCATTGTTTTTCTCCATGTTCCAGTGTTTAGTTTAATGTTACATTCCATTATAGAAAAAAAATATCTGTGACTGCAGTAATTCGTTCACCAAGGCCTCTACTTAAGGGATGGGAGGATGCTCTTGAGAAGAATGATGGAGACAAACATTAGCTTGTGTCCCAGAGGCCCTGGGGCAGTCACAACACCTTTCTGCAGCATTAAAGGACACTGTGACTTTCATGTAGCTCCATGGAGGACTAAAAGTTTCTGTGGCTGGAAGATGTCTTGCTTTGAAGACGCTCAGGATAGTTGATATGGTGTTGGCACAATGGAAGCAGGAGTACTTGATGACAGCCCAAGCTTCCAGGCAGGTGTGACATTACCAGTGCAGCATGATGACAGCAGTACACAAACATCCTTTCAGAGTATCATACACTCAAGCAATGGTCCTGGACTGGAGGGGCCTGTGCCCAGGCTCCAGTGGCACATGAGACTTCTTTTGCGCTAAGACTCCTTCACTTAAATCATTCCTCCAAGTGTGAAGGTGGTGAACACTTTCTCCCATCTGAAGCATCTCTCCTCTCTTCTAAAAGGCTCTTTTTCAGGTTTCAAGACTGGGGACAGAACCAGTGATTGAAGCACTGCTGCAAATCCTGCTGGCAACTTCATGACAATTGAACTAACCTTGCTATTCAGAGCGATCCCAAAAGAAAGCCAAGAGGGCACAGTGAAACAGATCTCATGTCCAGAAGGTGAGGTTAAACAGCAGTTCCCCATCTGCAGTAGGGTTGCATCCCTGTTGCCTTTGCTAATTACATATTGATCTGAGTCCCTCCAAAATGTCCCTGGGCCTTCTCTGTTTCCTCCTGCTTTCCCATGAAAAAGAACTCCTGTTCAGTAATCAGACTTCTGAGTTCTGCACTACAATAGCTCTTACATCGCTACCATTGTGTTGTGGATGCAGACACAGCACAAGAGAGCCCTTACATGTCATAGAGGTGAGTGGGTCAGATCTTGTGCTTGAACAACAAAAGTACATTGATGAGCAGGAAAACAACTTGGTTTAAAGTGCTTCAAAGCTGCTGTCTCTTTTCTGAGCCTCACAGCTTACAGCTCATACCTCTCACATGATCTCTCCATTAGACAGTCAAACAAGAGATGATGCTGTTTGAAGAGCAATTCTCTGCACTGGAGACGTGCAAACACTTGTAATCCATGTGAAACAGTCCTCACCTGTGAGGAGCTTCCAGATGCTCTGCTGAAAATACCTGGGAAAGGGACATGCAGAATGGGAGTGAAGTTGTCTTCATAGAATCATAGAATGGTCCAGGCCAGAAGGGACCTCTAGAGGTCATCTGATCCAGCCCCCCTGAAGTCAGCAGGGACATCCCCACTAGCCCAGGTCACCCAGGGCCCTGTCACACCTCACCTTGAATGTTTCCAGGGAAGGGGCAACCACCTCCACCTCCCTGAGCAACCTGTTCCAGTGCTCCACCATCCTTATAGTAGAGAACTTGTTCCTAACATCCATTCTAATTCAGCTCTTCTCAAGCTTCAACCCATTGTCCCTCATCCTATAAGCAGCTTTTGTAAACAGCTTCTCTCCCTCCTTCCTGTAGACCCCCTTCAGGTACTGGAAGGCTGCTATTAGGTCCCCCGGGCGCCTCCTCTTCTCCATGCTGAACAATCCCAGCTCCCTCAGCCTGTCCTCAGAGCAGAGGTGCTCCAACCCCCTGATCATCTTTGTGGCCCTCCTCTGTACCTGCTCAATTAGGTCCATGTCCTTCCTATAATGAGGGCTCCACAGCTGAACGCGGTACTCCAGGTGCGGTCTCACCAGAGCAAAGTGGCAGAATCACCTCTCTGGTTCTGCTGACCACACTTCTTTTGATGCAGCCCAGGATATGATTTGCCTTCTGGGCTGCAAGCACACACTGTTTTCTGGTGGATTACCATGTTGCCCAGGCTGATTTCATGGTGATACCTAGAGGACGTCATCCAGCTTGTGATAATCCTTTCAGTGGGAACAGGTGCTGCTGTTTTTATTGGTTATGGTTCTCTTCAATCACCAAAGGCTGATCAAAGAGGATTATCATAGCAGCGAGTCAGAAGGTGAAGTTAGTGGTGCTGTGCAGCCACGGATCTGCAGACATTTGCTTCTGAGGTTAATGCTGGCTTTGCTGAGCAGCCTGCCCCAGTGCATGGGTGAGCTGTTGGCACCAAAGGGCTTTGTTGGCCAACTCCTGTATTGCTCACTCAGATTTGTGCTGTGCCCCTTGGGCACAAGTGCTGGATACCACATGCAAAGCCCATGCGCTCTACAGCTCCCCTGGAAAGAGACCTCCTCCACCTTGCTGTCTGCGGGTGGGATGGAGACTGCTTAGCTGTGCAGCAGCTAAAGCATCTCCCCAAAACCTGGGCCAATGCACTAGTTTTATTGCTGAAGGAGGATGAGAGGCAGCAGCTCTCTCTGGGCTGCCAGATCTGCTCTAGCAGGGAAGGCTTGAAGCACTGCAAACCTTCCTGGGGTTTACTGTGAACCAACCCGTGGAACTTCAGAACAAGTCCATCTCTGTGTAAGCACAGGCTCATGCTTTCAGCACTGTTTAAGGTATCATCACGTTTTGGTTTAAATCCCTGTAGCACTGCATTCATCCATTCCTTCCCAGTCCTCCACCACTCCTAGACACCAGTGTGCACCCTGGTGGCACTCCTTTCTGTGTAAAGTCATTGCCTCTTGTTCCTATTTTACCAGCTTTTGTTTCTGCTAACAATCCTTAACATCCTCTGGCAATCCCCTTCTCCACCAGCAAAGGAAGACAACATCCAAGGTTCGTGGCACCAGCCTTTACACAGTCTCCATGCACAGATGTCTGCTGCCCTTGACTGGTTTGTTTCAGGACTTAGCTGACACCTAATTTCAAAGCTTGGCTTTGTGGTTTTGTGGCAATCTTGGCCTAAAGCTGTTTTAAACAACAACTTTCAAAATAAGTGTGCAGAGACAAATACAAACCTGCAGGAGTGGGAACTAGAGACATGCAGCCCAGGAAGGGCTCTTTAAGCTCCAGCTTGTAGCTGTGCTGATAAAGCAGTTTCCAAGAAGTTGCCCAGCCCTTAAATTCTAGAAACTCTCTCTTCCCAGGTCAATAACCTTTTATGGACTGAATCCTGGTGTCATCCTACAGCCAAACACCATTCAGGCAGGACATTCTGCAAGGTATGCAAGAGAAAGGAGAACCTGTGCTGCTAAGAAGGGGTTCAGGAACTTTCTGGCATAGAAAGCCAAAGCACACACTGGAAAAGCACTTTCGGTTATTCTGGTAGTTTGGGAAAGCATAAGAAAATGTGCTTCAACTTCTCTCTTCTTCGGGCAAGTTTCTTTGCCTGAGAGAGAATCGAGACAGTGCTAGCTGAGCTGCTGCTCTCCCCTTGCTGTGCTGCGCAGGCACAGGCTGCAGTGCTGCAAGCCTTGGATTCCCTACGAGGTCTTCTCTCTTACCCGGGACTGTTTGATCGGTTTCAAGAGCAGGGCTCTGCACTCGGACTGCACTGACAACAGCTCGCTCGCAGCTCCTCGCCCTGCTTTTCAGCAGCCTTGACTTCAGGCAGGAATAGAGGTTTTGCACAGCGTCCTGCAGCTACACCAGCAAAGCTGCTGCTTGAGAGCAGCAAGCTGGCACTGTTTAGATACACGCAGTTGTTTGGATCCCTCTTTTTGTGGGGATTTTGGGAAAACACCTTCTGCAGGTGCCAGGAGTTGACACAACAGAGCATGCACCGCGTTAGGAGTCCCGTCCAGCTTGTGTGTAAACACCGCTAGTCCCTCTTTGAAGCTCCTAGGAGCTGTTCCGTGAGCGGAGTGTTTATCTTGCTTTCCAAATCATGTGCCGTTTCCTCAGCGGGCTGGGTGCTGGAGGAGCAGCCAATGCGGGTTCTGCACAAAGTCCCAGTCCCTGGCAGCACAGCCAGGCAGAGGCTACCACCTGCTGGACCTTTCTCGTGGAGTCCCTGCTCCGAACCTCTCCACGATGTCATTTACTGACACTCTGAAGAATGTAATTTACTGCACACACTGAGGAGTGTGTCCAGCAGATCAAGGGAGGTTCTCCTCCCCCTCTGCTCTGTCCTGGTAAGACAACATCTTGAGTACTGTGTTCAGTTTTGGGCTCCCCAATTTAAGAGGGACCAGGAATACGCTGGAAAAGTTCCAGCTGAGAGCCACAAGCATGATTAGGGGAGTGGAGCACTGCCTGATGAGGAGAGGCTGAGGGACCTGGGGCTATTTAGTCTGGAGAATAGAAGACTGAGAGAGGATTTAATAAATGTTTATAAATGAGGGCTGGGGGTTCAGGAGAAGGGGACAGGCTCTGTTCACTTGCTCCCTAGGATAGGACAAGGAGCAATGTATATAAGCTGCAGCACAGGAGGTTCCACATCAACATATAGAAGAACTTTACTGTAAGGGTCACAGAGCACTGGAACAGGCTCCCCAGAGAGGTTGTGGAGTCTCCTTCTCTAGAGGCTTTCAAGGCCTGTCTGGATCCATTCCTCTGTGAGCTGAGCTAGATTGTATGGTCCTGCTCTGGCAGGGCGGTTGGACTCGATGATCCCTTTGGGTCCCTTCCAACCCTTGACATTCTGTGATCCTGTGACAGCACCAGCAGCTTTACAGGCAACCACAGAAACACCATGTGCTGAGCACCCTGGCACAAACACTGCTCATAGCTCTTCATCAATAGCAGAGCTGTTGAGGTGTGAGTAAGCTATGCAAACAGTGAGGATGCTCAACAAGTAGCTCTGTGGGCCTGACCTGTTTGCTGCTTGTTTTGGGTCTGGCTTGTTTTGGGTCTGACATGTTTTTCGAGTCTGGGTGTGCTCTTTTCCTTGCTGTCCCTGCCTCTGAGTTGAGGCAAACTGCCAGAATTTTGCTGAACTGGGGAACCTGACATGAGGAAGAACTTCTATACTGTAAAGGTCATGGAGCACTGGAACAGGCTCCCCAGAGAGGTTGTGGAGTCTCCTTCTCTGGAGATTTTCAAGGCCCAACTGGATACGTTCCTGTGCAACCTGCACTAGATTGTATGGTCCTGCTTTGGCAGGGGGGTTGGACTTGATGATCTCTGGAGGTCCCTGCCAGCCCCTAACATCCTGTGACATTTCCCTGTTGAAACTTGCTCCTGCCAAAGAAAGAAATGACTCTTCAAATAGTACTTAAGAAAGGAGGGAAATGATCATGCACACTGGATGGGCATATGTCGAATTTGTGTGGGATACCCCACTTGGACTGTGAATCCTGAGGGTCTTCACGGCAAGCACCTTTGCACGTTTAGATGTCTTCATGAGAAGTGCTAGAGCACAATCCCAGCCCTGCTGCGCGATCCTGCATCATCAGACAGGCAGCAGCACTACCAAGCAGCCACATTGGGTCCACAGGACTAATGCTTTTGTGAAGGTGCAGGACCTGGCCTGTGTAATTCAGGTGGTTCAGGGTCACGTTTTTGCCACTCGGAGACCTCAGCTAAATGAGTTCTACAGCTCTCACTGATTCCTGCAGCTTGTTGGGATCAAGGGACTTAGTACCTGCTTTGGATGGGCAAACTGTGGAGGTCTTACAGGGCTGGGCACCCACTGCTGCCGACATGTGCAGCAGAGCTTGTGGTGCTGCAGCATGTGCATTGCTGGGGCAGAGACTTTAGTTTTTGCACTGAGCATGATGAATGCTGCCAGGGTAAGTTCTTCATCTGGGCTTTTTTTTTTTTTTTTTTTTTTTTGATTGACCTCCTCTTCTGAGCTGCCCTGAGCTTCATCAGGTCATGCTCACTCTTACCTACAACACATCAGGCCTCAGCTGCCCGGTGAGCAGGCTCCAGGAAGGTCACTGGAAGGCTGCCTCTAACTACCTGAGGGGTGGTTGTAGCCAGGAGGAGGNTTTCTTCTTTACACATCCCAGCAAGACTGTGAGGGAAGTAGACCTCACCATTGTTTTCATTTTACAGCCTATCATCTACTTCTTCTCACCAAAACATGCTAGCTAGGCTCAAACTAGGTGAGGATAAAATTCTTCACTGAGAGAGTCATTGGCTACTGGAATGGGCTGCCCAGGGAGGTGGTGGAGTCACCTGGAGCTGTTCAAGGCAGGATTGGATGTGGCACTTGGTGCCATGGTCTAGCCTTGAGCTCTGTGGTAACGGGTTGGACTTGATGATCTATGAGGTCTCTTCCAACCTTGGTGATACTGTGATACTGTGACTCCACTGGCCATGGATATGAATTGAGTCATGCCCCATGAGATCAAAACAAAATGTCTCTGCATAAGAAAAAAACATTCTGGAAACTGTAAAATTCATGCACAAAAGCCACCCTTCAAACTCTGTCATATAAAATACATAAAATTGTAAACGAAAATAAAAATGGCACAAGGCCTGGTGTACATTAAAATTGTTGGTCTGTGAAAGTGTCCTTTCCCATAATCACAGCTATTTCCTGGGGTGTGGTGCACAAGCAGGCATCCAAAGATAGACAATTTGGACCCTTTCTGCACTCTTTCAAAACACTCATTTTCTGTAGAAGTAATTAATTTTGAAGTTCATCCATTGTCTTACCAACAGTGACCCAGAGCAAATGCTGATGATGCAGTTATCCACATGAGGTGATGTGGTGGTGGCACAGGTATGCTTCAGAACCCCATAAACACAGCTCGAGGGAATGCTGCCTGAGAGCAGAGAAGGGCACTGAAAGCAGCCCATTGGCAGGCTGCAGCATTTGGCTCACTTAGGTCTTTGTGGGAGGTCTGATTCTGTGGTCAATCCCCGCCCCACTGATGCTGGCTAGGATGTGACTGTGGTGTTCAGCAGTGCAAGAGTCCCTGTGATTCCCATGGCTGCCATCTGCAGCTTGAGCATATTCCAGCAACTGAGGACTGGCATGGTCCAGAATGCAGGACTTAGCATATCACCTTGAAGAAAACAGCAGAGAGTGTCTCAGCATGCACTGCAAGTGCAATCCATAGGGAAACAGGGCATGATTGCAGATATTAACCGGCAGTTTGTCACACAGCACTTAGAGGGCTGGTGACTCCACCACCTCCCTGGGCAGCCTGTTGCCATGCCTGACCACTCTTTCAGTAAACAAAATTTCCCTAATAACCGATCTAAACCTCCTCTGGCTCCTTGTAGGCTAGACCTGAAGCATCTCCATTTAGAACTGCTGCGCCTCACTACCGCCACCATGTGGCACTGATGCGACTGACAGGTCCCACCACACAGCCCCAGCGATAGTCAGGTGAAATAACTCACCTGCAGCGTTTGTCCACTTCTGCAATCAAATGGGTCTTTTTTCACCTCAGATAGCATCACAGGATCACAGAATGTTAGGGGTTGGAAGGGATCTTGAAAGATCATCCAGTCCAGCTCTCCCTGCCAGAGCAGGATAGCCTAGAGTAGGTCACACAGGAACACATCCAGGTCGGTTTTGAGGAGTGTTCAGAGAAGGAGACTCCACAACCTCTCTGGACAGCCTGTTCAAGAGCTCTGTCACCCTCCCAGCAAAAATGTTTTTCCTTATGTTCATATTCCTGGAAAGGAATAATAAACTGCACCAGTACAGGCTGGGAGGTGATCTGCTGGAGAGCAGCCCTGTGGAGAGGGACCTGGGAGTGCTGGTGGATAACAAGTTGTCCATGGGACACCAATGTGTCCTTGTGGCCAAGAGGGCCAATTTGGATCCTGGGATGCATTAAGAAGACTGTGTCCAGCAGACCAAGGGAGGTTCTCCTCCCCCTCTACTTTGTCCTGGTGAGACACCATCTTGAGTACTGTGTTCAGTTTTGGGCTCCTCCATTTAAGAGAGACCTGAGATCAGATGGAAAAGGTCCAGAGGAGGGCTACGAGGATGATTAGGGGACTGGAACACTGCCTGATGAGGAGAGGCTGAGGGACCTGGGGCTATTTAGTCTGGAGAAGATTGAGAGCGGATTTGATAAGTGTTTATAAATTTCTGAGGGCTGGGGGTCAGGAATAGGGGGACAGGCTCTGCTCACTTGCTCCCTGGGATAGAACAAGGAGCAATGTATATAAGCTGCAGCACAGGAGGTTCCACCTCAACATATGGAAGAACTTCTTTACTGTAAGGGTCACAGAGCACTGGAACAGGCTCCCCAGAGAGGTTTTGGAGTCTCCTTCTCTGGAGGCTTTCAAGGCCTGTCTGGATCCATTCCTCTGTGAGCTGAGCTAGATCGTATGGTCCTGCTCTGGCAGGGGGGTTGGACTCAATAATCCCTTTGGGTTCCTTCCAAGCCCTAACGTCCTGTGATCCTGTGATATGGAACCTCCTATGCTCCAACTTGCAGCCATTCCATACACACAGTTCAGGACTGCCTGTCACCCTGGGCAAGCCCATCGCTGTTCCACGTGCCTGCAGAGCACAAGAGCTGTGAGGTGGTTGATGAGCTCTCACACTCTCCTGCCCCACAGTTAGGGTTTGGCTGTGGAATGTGGCTCAGCTAACTGGGCTATCCTGCTTCCCTGCTGGAGCATGTTCCCCTGACTGACACCAGGAGATGTCTAGCTGCGATGACTAAGCTGTTCTTACATACCAGAAATCCAAATAAATGTCTCTTGAAAACAAGCTGGTGTTTTGTTTTGGGAAATGGGTGAGCCATCAGCCTAGCAGCTTTTGTGCAGGGCACAAAGCTTCACAAGGACCTGCAGGGTACTAGGCAGTAACACAAGCATCTTGCTTGCCCACCCTCTCAGCTCGTCTCTCCTCCTTTGATGGGTTTGGAATGAGCTCTGGAGGTCTAACTGTGGAGACTAATGATGTGTGAAAGCTCAATTTCATTTTTCACTCTACTTTTTTGGAAGGTGGAACATTTTACAGTTGACAGGACCATGCTAAAGCTGTATGAGGCAAGCAACTATTTTTAACTGACAGAGACTATCTGAGAGTCTACAGCTGAATCATTTTAAACAAGAAAGAAACCATGAGATTCAAAAGTGGTTCTGGGAGCAATGGGAGTGGAAAGGCTTTTATCAGGCATTTGTTCTAGTAACTGTTCAACTGCTTCAAGACTACGATGGTGGCTATCTGGAAGTGTCTGTGGGGTCCACTTCAAGTAGTGGCTGCATTTTACAGAATGTTTCTGCTTTGAGACAGTTGCTTAGCTTAGAGCAGCTTGAGAGGCTACCCATGCTCACTAACTCCTCTGCACCATGCACCGTGCTCTCCCAAATGGGAGGACACCTTTGAGCATCTCACCACTGCTCTTTTCTGAGCCTCCACCACCCTGCATTAGTTGGGTGCAGTATGCTGACCACAGCCTGAGATAAGAAAACATCCAGTTAAAAGAGACCTCAAAGCTCATCCAGTCTAACCTTCGACCCAGCACCAAGCCATGCCCCTAAATGCCAGGTCCACACACTGCTTAGACACCTCCAGGGACAGTGATTCCACCACTGCCCTGGGAAGACTATTCCAATGTTTGACAACTCTCTCTGTAAAGAAGCATTTCCGAGAACTCAGCCTCAACTCAGCTTGACACCAAGGAGAAGAGGCTGCCCCCTCCTTGCTCCAACCTCCCTTCAGGTAGCTGTAGAGGGCAACGAGGTCTCCCCTAAGCCTCTTCTTCTCCAGACTGAACACCCCCAGCTCCCTCAGACACTCCAGGCTCTTCACCAGCCTTATTGCCCTTCTCTGGACACGGTCCAGAACAGAATGACAGAATCACAGTATGTTAGGGTCTGTAAGGGATCTCAAAAGCTCATCCAGTCCAACCCTCCTGCAGAGCAGGATCACCTATACCAGATCACACGGGAACACATCCAGGTGGGTTTTGAATATCCTCAGAGAGGGAGACTCCACAATTCCCCTGGGCAGCCTGTTCCAGTGTTCTGGCACCCTCACAGAGAAAAAATCCCACTGCATGTTTCCATGGAACTTCCTATTCCTCAACTTCCACCCATTGCCCCTTGTCCTGTCATTGGGCATCCCCAAGCAGAGCCTGGCTCCATCCTCCTGGCGCTCACCCTTTACATATTTATAAACATTAATGAGGTCATCCCTGGGTTTAGCAGAGGGGCACAAATGACACAAGGTCAAGAGGATGATCAGAGGGCTAGAGCACCTCTCCTATGAGGACAGACTGAAAGAGTTGGGGCTATTGGATCTCAGCAATGGGAAAAGGGTGGCTCCCTGCCCACCACCAACCCACCATCTGGGTCACACCGCAGCCCTGTGCAAAGCTGACCTCAGCCTTTCACTTGAGGTAATGGACAGTTCAGCTGATGCCACTGTTTGGCATCCAGCATGCTCCGGCTTGCACACAACACGTGGCTTATCCCATCCCTGCACTGCAAACCTGAGTAATGAGCCCCAACACGTGTTTTTCCACAACGCAATCTCTTCAGAGCAAATTAATTCTGCAATTCCCATCTGCTTCCTCCCCTGCAGAAACGATGAAGGCTTCCTGAAGCTAGTGGCCAAACTTGCTTGGACCTGGGACATTAGAATTAATCTTTTGCTCTTGGGTACTTTCTGTAGCCTGATGACTCTGGGTGCTACTTCTGCCTTCTTGCCCACAGACCAGGAGGTACAAAAGTTTCAGGCAAGGAGGCATTTTAAGGGGGGGAGAGAGCAGAGGAGAATAGATGTGAATAAACTTGCCTGTGGGTTTGAACCTGCTTAGAGGCTCACACTGAAATATCTCTGCTGAGGGCCTCTTTTGACTTCCTGTTTGGGTGTGGGGCAAGGTCAGTGCTGCAGGTTCAGCCTGGGGTCCACCAGAAACAGCCCTCAGTCCAAGGGTAAGGCTAGTAGTCACTCCTGAGGACATAGTAAGTGAGAGCTGGGTTTGAAAACACCAGACAATATCTCCTTTCCACTATGAGGGGTTTCTCACTGAGTAGGATATTTGTAACTTCCCATCCCTGGAGGTGTTTAAGGCCAGGCTGGATGGGACTCTAAGCAACCTGATCTAGTGTGAGGTGTCCCTACCCATGTCATGGGGGTTGGAACTAGATGATCCTTGATGTCCCTTCCACCCCTGACAGTTCTATGACTCTGTGATTTGAGTCCTAGCAGTGCTGAGTCCTGCAGCTCCTGTTTGCATTAAGAGGAACTGAGATTTTGATGGGAACATCTTGTATTGTGCATTAATTTCTCCTCTTTTCATGGGTTGCATTGTGTTGCTTACATTAAAGTCTAAAATACAGACGAAGCTGTGAAGCATGAATAATAAATACTGCTCATCAGTAGATACCCCAGGAGCCCATCCTGTTACCAAAAAAAGGGCATTGAGTGAATAAAATGCTTTTTACTCCCTGATCAAAACATTTTTGTTCACTAGTCTTTTAGCAAAATGTAGTGCTGGGTCTGAGCTGAGGTGTTTATATTTTTGTGTGGCTCTGCATTTGCATGTTCTCATATCTAGCTCCATAACCTGACTGCATTGCTGGTATAAGCAGTGCTGGCACTAGAAAACTTTCATAGCCTTTAAAAGGCATGGAGCAGAAGTCTAGAGAATATAACCTGCATCTATCTCCCACCTGCAGCACAACCACCAGCAGGTATCTTGCAGATAGGACTTCTCTCAATCAGAGATCTCAAAGCCCTTGATGAAGTATATCCCTCTTTTAAAAAACATGCTCCACACATCATTATACAGCTTTTTGTTTGAGCTGCAGCTCTCTTACCTTGCTGAGCTTACCAAGTGGATCTGTTCTAGTGGGACTTTTGGTAGATATTGAAGTAATGAGCTAAAAATTTACAAACCTGAGCACACAGCCCTTGTGCTTATTTCAGCACTACCCCTCAAGAACAGGCCTGCTGGATGCTTTTGGTAGGCTCAAGTCCCTCTGTTCCAGCAGTGGTTGTACTTGTATCTACTTTTGTGTGGCTCCTTTTGCCTGCCAGTTGTGAGCCCTACATCACTCTTACGCAAGTCCTATCGGTGTTTTCCTTCTTGATCACTCTGCATCTAATCTAGATCCTACTAGCAGCACTTAGATGATGTCATTGCATTGTTTTTAACAGTGTTTTTCTTGGCACTGTATTTGGGGCATCTTTGAAGACAGGTACCCTTGCCAGCTGCACGCTCTGTTTCCCCTTTTGTGCACCTTGCAAATCCCAACTGCGTAGAACTTGTTTTGCAATCCTCTCCTTGCTTGTTTGCAGCAGCTCACGCAACAGCTATTCCCCTTTAATTTTCAGAGGTCAGTGCTTACCTTGGATTAAAATTGTCCTTGTACAACACTAAAATCTTTAAAGTTTTCCTTATGACAGCAGCTCCTAGAAGATCCAGGCATCAGTCAGGAGCCATTTGTGCTGGTTCTGCACAAGCAAAATCTAACTGTCCTGGTCCTCAAGTGCTTCTGCTCCAACACTCATGTGGGGAAACAGGCAGGAAATCTGGAGCAACAAGGAATAATAGAATCACAGAATTGTCAGAGCTAGCTCCAACCTGCTGCCATGGGCAGGGGCATCTCACACTAGATCAGGTTGCTCAGAGCCACATCCAGCCTGGCCTTAAAAAATTCCAGGGATGTGGCTTCCTGTGAGTGATGATGGCAGCATTACCCAGCCCTACAGACATACGTGCTTGGCACTGAGCATTTTCAGCCCTTTGTCAGCAGCTGTGCAAAGGGATTTCAAACAAACTTTGAAGGATGACTAAGTACTTTTGAGTGGCTTTTGTCACTGCAACCACAGCTGTACTGTCATATTTTGGCTGTCCTGCTCTGGATGCACACTTTCCCAGTAGATTGCCTTTCTCCTTGGGCTGGTTAGCAAAGACCTTTCCTTCCTCCTGGCAGTTCTGCTTTCAAGGCGCCTCCAGCTTCCCACAACAATAGTGAAGGGCTCTTGGCATATTCATTCAAATCTTCACATTTTTCATCCCCAATAGTATTATAACACAACTTGCCCTTTGTTATAAGAGCTGACAGACATATCAGACTGGTATAGTTTGCCAGTGCAGACTTCTGTTTTCTAATCTTGCCTATTACGTTTCTTGCCTGTACATTTTGTAAAACAAAACCCCAACAACAATCTTTTTCTCCTCCAAATCCATACAAAACATCCTGTAAAAGCCTTGAGTTAGAATCTGCATCTTCCTTTTCATAGAATTTTTTAGGTTGGAAAAGATCTTAAAGACCATTGAGTGCAACCATTAACTCAGCACAGCCAAGTCTACCATGAAGCCACATCACTGAGCACCATATCTACACACCTTTTAAAGACCCTCAGGAATGGCAGCATTTCTCTTCCCCTGTCCATATATTCTTATTTCTGTACTCTTTGCCCTGATGTTCCTGGCTCCCAGCTGCCACAACAACATGTGACAGGCCAGCCCAATTCCTCAGTTTATGGGCAAATGCAGGTAGGAAAGCCCCACAGGCAAAAAGCTTGTTGCTGGGTCTGCTTTCTCTTCCTGAGAGCACAAGCTGGCTTTTCTGCTTGCCATCACAGCCTCAGCTGCAAAGACAGGTCTACTGCATCTCCAGGGAAGCCTGGCTCCTTTTCCAGTCCTGCCTTGACTGCTCCAGCTGACCAGCCCAGGGTTTGCCCGAGCTGATGAGCCAGCAGTTTGGTGAGAGCACAGAAGGACCTTCAACAGCCCTGTGCTGCTGTACAGATGAAGTTCCTGGTGGTCAGAAGACAGAAAGAGCTCCAAGGAATTGTATGAATCTTGCATTCTTCTATACGTGAGGGATCGGGATCCCAGCTGACCTCCCTAGCAGCTGTGTGTCAGGCCGGCTCCTCACTAGTCACAGCGCGTCTGCACAGAGGACAGTGCCTGGCCAGGAGCTGCTCCTCCGTGCTCCAGGCCAGCAGTGTGAGGACAGGATGCCAGAGCAGGAGCCAGTGAGGCTGCTCTGAGTCACCCTTTGGAAGGGCCTCGCTTCCTCGCTCTCCGACCTAAGGCTGCTTTCTTGGCAGAAGCCTGCCTCAGCACTCAGCAGTAAACTCTCTGCTTCGGTGGGTTGGTTCGGTCCTTTTCCGGTGTTTGCTCTGAGGCACAATTAATTAAACCTAAGTGCCTCCACTTATCGCTCTCCGGGGAATCACTGCTGGCTCGCAGGCCCTGGCCTCTGGGGACGTTTCTATTGTTTCAGCTGCTGCCAAAGCCAAGGGAAGCTAAATCGCGCTCTCCCTCAAGACGATGGGATTGAGCTCGTCTGCCACCATGCCTCAGCATGGTCACTAACGCGAGGCACTCTGCGGCTGATTCGGCATTACAGGGTGACCGGCGCCCACAGCGTCTGGGCTCTGTCACCAGCCCAACTGAGGTCAAATCATTTTTAAATAGCGGACTGGTCTTTCACCAGCAACAAGCGGCCTTGGAGGGCTGCAAGGCAAGCCTAAGAGAGGGAAATGGCTTGACGTAATTCAGGTAACAAAATGTAATCTGCATGCCTGGTGCTGCAGGCTGGCTGCCAGGTCTCTCATCTCCTCTCCAAGGACTTCACCTGCCTTAGCAGCAAAGGCAATTTGATCCAAGCTGCTGTTTTGTCACAGAATCACAGAATGGTTTAGGTTGGAAGGGACCTCAAAGATCATCCAGTTCCAACCCCTCACCATAGGCAGGGACACCTCCGTCTAGAACACGTCACTCAAGGCCTCATCTAACCAAGACTTGAACATTTCTAGGGAAGAAGCATCCAAAACCTCCCTGGGCAACCTGTGCCAGTGTCTCATCACCCTCATTGTAAAGAACTTCTTCCTAACATCCAGTTTCAATCTCCCCTCTGCCAGTTTAAACCCATTACTCCTCATCCTGTCATTACAAGACCTTGTCAATAGTCCCTCCCCAGCCCTCCCATAGGCCCTCTTCAGATACTGGAAGGGCACTCCAGCGTCTCCTGAAAGCCTTCTCTTCTCCAGGCTGCAGAGTCTCAACTCTTGTAGCCTGTCCTCATAGCAGAGTTGCTCCAGCCCTCTGAGCATCTCCTCTGGACTCACTCCAACAGTTTGATATCCTTCTTGTGTTGGGATCAATGACTGCTGGCTTCACCAGATTGGTTTATGAAGCACAAACTTCCATCCGCCAGTTCTTGCTGATGGAAAATGCCTTCTTGGCTCCAGCTGTGTCTCTCTAATGCCCAAAAATGTCTGATGGAAGCCAAGTGAAACAAGGGGCTGCAGATGCTCGAGAAGGTTTACCTGGAGTCATGCAGGGGTTTCACTGCCAGCTGTCCTGCCTCACCCAAGGAACTGTCTCCACAGCATGCAGGATGTGGGAACTGTGCAACCACCTCCAACATGCTGCAGGTCATGGCGTGGCATTCCCACAGAAAACATTCTCCTTGTTTTGCCTCAAAAGCCTGAGGGGTGACCTGCAGTGAGTCAGGAGCTGCTCGAACAGCCTGGGAGCAGGTGTAAATCTGTGAGCAACAATGTCAGCCCTGGCACGGTCCTGTTTCCACCCTCAATGCAGAAGAGTCCCGGCCCCTGTGCAAGACTGATCCAGTGACTGATTGAGTCCTAGGGTCACAGGAGATAAGGGAAAGGGCATGGCAAGCCTGATCACCAGCAGCCTGTGTCACTCCCGATGGTCAGCCTATGACAAGCTGACAGCAGCCTGTTCTGATTTCTCACTGCATTTTATAGCTGAAGATACTTTCCACATACTTCTCAGGAGGGTTTTTTTCAGAATCCAACTGATCAATATTTCTCTGACAAGCTAATTAGCAAGATGAAGCCCAGTCAGCTGATCAACACAAGCCACTTACAGGCATTAACAGGGCACAGCTCTGAGCCCAAAGTTTCCAGGAAACTTACAGACCTACACAACAGGTTTAGGCTGACCAGGCTTGTTTATGCAGCCCACAACTTAGCCATATGCTGCTTTCACTCCGAGATGATTGAAGGGATTCTCACCTTCTTCCTCTCCCCTGTGCTGAGCACCAACCAGAGTTAAAATAATTCCAGCTCTAATAATTTTCAGAGTATTTTTAGCCAGCTGCTTTCACAGTACAGCTTCACAAACACTTCTGCCAGGCTGCAGACCACAGCTTGAAAAAAACACTACCAAGCATTCAAGACATTTCCCTCTTTAAAGGCATAATGGATGGCAGGTTGGAGGGCACAGGGCAGTATTTAAGGACTCACTCACTAGTCACACACACACCCCCCCCACTGGTAATGGCTGTGCCTGCTAGACCTACCTTATGTCAGACCCCAGCATTCTGGCTAGAGCTTCATGCTTTCATCTGCTGCTTCATTCTTATTCCATGCGCGTGGGATTATTTTTAAATAGAAGCTTCTTCAGAAGCCCATAGGCATTCAAACCAGAGTGAATTCAGCCTTTTAGTCACTGAGATGCTTCACTTAAGGCCTTAGAGAGATCAGTGGGTGGCTGTGTGTGGTAAATAGCCTGGCAAAACATGAAGGCCAGGGGGTTTCCTGACTCTAAGGGCATCTACCAGAGCAGAACAGCTAGAAACACATCGAACAGCACATTTAGATACATTGGAAAAGAGCAACTTGTTCAGCAGCACTCCTCTACTGCACAACTTACACTTAAGCATGTAAAAATCTTGCAAAAATCTGACACAGACCCACTGTGGTTTAACACAAAATAATCTAGAGACAACCAGAATAACAAACCCCCAATCTTACCACTATTTAAAAACCACTTAAAATAGAGCAGGGAGAGAAGAGAAGAAACAGCAATGCTGATTTTCCTTTTTTACAGGTAGCTTGACAAGTAAACTGCTAGCTTTGGGTTATATATTTATTATCCAACAGCTCCAGTATCAAACTGGCTTGCTTCAGGACTGAGTATTCAACACTAACGTGCCATGGGAACCTTTTGTCTGCATGTGTAGTTGTGCTCTCTCATCCTGAAATAGACCTGTCTGTAAAATGGGTCTGAGAAGCTGTTTGCACATACCACCAAAACCAAGATTTGTGCATGAGGAATCATAGAATTGTTAGGGCTGAGAGGGACCTCAAGGATCATCTAGCTCCAATCCCCCTGCCATGGGCAGGGACACTTTCCACTAGACCAGGTTGCCCAGAGCCACATCCAGCCTGGCCTTAAAAGCCTCCAGGGATGGGGCTTCCACCACATCCCTCAGCAACCTCCTCCAGTGTCTCACCACCCTCATGGTGAGGAACTTTGTCCTAACATCCAATCTGAACCTACCCACTTTTAGTTTTGCTCCATCCTCCCTAGTCCTATCACTACCTGACACCCTAAAAAGCCCCTCAGCAGCTTTCCCATAGGCCTCCTTCAGATACTGGGAGGCCACAATAAGGTCTCCTTGGAATCTTTGCTTCTCCAAACTGAGCCACCCCAACTCAGTCTGTCTTCATGGGAGAGGTGCTTCAGCCCTCTGACCATCCTCGCAGTCCTTCTCTAGATGCATTCCAGCTTCAGGTTGTTGTTTCCAAACCAGCAGTGCTAAGTACTTGGGGAGCACAGCCAAATCATGACTTTTGACCATATTTGCCAGGAAGAGCTGTATCTGCTATCACTGGAAAAGGCTGGAAGAAAAATGGTGAACCGCAAAACCATTCCAGCAAAGGGTCACACAGGTAACAGCAACCTGAAAATTCACTAGGAGCCCTCACCCTGATGCTGGCAAGTTAGCACCATGAAATTTCAACAGAAAAACAACTCCTCTCATTTAAGGTATTCTGGGAGATGCTAGAATAAACTCCACAAATTAACCTCTTCATGGTGTTCCTCTTACCCTTTTTCTCTCTATCTACAATCAGGTTGATTGGGGCAGGAGAAGCCATAGAGGTCTGATCCTCAGATTTTTAATATAAGCATAGCCACAACAAGCAGCCAACAACCAGACAGTAGCACTTTATTATTTAAAACAATATGATCCTGACTAAAAACCAAACTATTTTAGATCTCTGCAAAGGAATACATAAACCAGAGTGACAAACAGCATCCAGCATGTGGAGTTGTGGCCAAAGGAACCAGTCCTTGCTGCAGAGACTGGGGGATTACCAAATTCACATGGCACAGAAGGAAAAGATGACTCCAGAATTAGGGACACTTACTGTGACCGGCAGTAGCTCAAAGCAGTACTTAAGCGGGACACTTCCACCTGAAGGACAGGCGATGGCTGTGCTGCAGTTGTTTCTGTGAGATGCAGCTCAGTATGAGCCACGCGGCCTCATTCTCCCTGGCTGTGCTGTTAAGACTGACTGGAGTACTGGAGGCATTGCCAGCTCCTTTAGATACTACATCAGGAAGGTACACGTTGCAGGGAGTAGCAACATCCCCCAGTCACAGATCATGTTATCTGTAGTTATAACCACTTGAGGGGAAACCAAAAGGATGGGGTTTTTTTTTGTGTCATCTCAGCACTCATACCAGCAACAAGAGTTTGCTGGCAGTTAAGCAGCTTTTAGCCCAGAATACTTGTCTGCAAGCACCATAAAGACATTTTGGCACTGAGAGAAGGGGCATCTCCCACACCTAAAGATGACCACGAGCCCCACAAGGACATTTTTGCACTGTGAGAAGGGGAGATTCCCACTCCTAAAGATGACCAAGATGACCACTCATCACAGAGCACCCTGCTGCCACCACCACAGACCTTCCCAGAGAGTCGTCAGTGCAATCCGGAGTCAGAGAGCAGTAAATCAAAGGTAAAAAGCACAGAGCCAAGCCACACTTTCATACCTTTGTATGTTTATTATTTCAAAGTCCAATATATACATAAAGTATAGTGGTATCTTCAAAAACTTTATACAGAAACGGCTATCTACAAAATCAAATCAACAGACATTCTGCAAATATTCAGACAACATACATAAGAAGATTGAACAGAATTTCATGTCAGAACACGACAATGGGAAGGAAGCCCCCATCCAGCTTAGGAAAAGCTCTAACCACCACCACCACCACCTCCCAGCTCCCTCTGCCACGCAGTCGCCAGCCTTTCGGCCGCTCACGGTCAATCTGGTTCCTAGCGCCACCTACTGCTGGCGTTCAGCACCGCAGCCGTTTCCGCTGACAGCCCATTCGGATGTGCCTGGTGCTCTGAACCCCTTCCCAAACTCGGGTTCAGTGGAAGCGGGGAGAGCGGGTTTATTTTTATCGCTTCGGGTATGCACTAAAATATTGTAATGAGAAATATTCCGAGAGAGTAACTTCAGCTTTGTTAGCTGAAGATAGCACAGGTGTTGCCAGCAGCAAGTGAAGATGGTGAGCAAGTTATCTGAGGAACAAAACCAATCCCCACTCTTTTCTGGAGACTAACATGAAAAAAGGAAGAATCATTGCACCATTGCACAACTCTGTGTGGCAGAAAGCCAGTGATTTCTTTAGCATAAACTAGCATTCTTCAGTTCAGAGGGTTTGGCTTCAGGCAACGACAGTGCTGGATTTTACAGAGGGTAAAAAAGCATAGGCAGCTTTCCTGTAGGGCCTCTAACAACATCTGGATGTGTGATACTTGAATTGAAAGAGCACCCTGAGTATTTAAGAAACAGGTGTTTAACCGTGTAGGATACAACCAGCTACAAGCTCAGAACTTTCAAAAGCAGCCTGTGGCAATCACAGATATAGCTGACATGGAATTTCAGTGACAGGTATGTAGCTAACTGCCCCGGGCTGCCTTCAAAATCAGTTTCTCTCTAAAACTCAGTTTATATTAGGAACCTGAGATTGAAAACTGTCCTCAGAGACAATTTCCCAAGCAAGGGTAAGGGAAATGTGACTGCTACACAAACTTTGCACCCACTCTGCGCCAGCAAAAATCTCAGGTTCCTAGCAGAAAGCTTCCCAAGCAAGGGTAAGTGAAATGTGATTGCTACACAAGCCTTGCACCCAATCTGCACCAGCTGGTGCTCACCTTCTCACAGGATGTGTTCTGCTTCCCTGCACCAACAACACTGCACTCCAGACAACCTGCCCTGTGATAACAACAGGCAGGTGGTCTGTTGGCAACATTTTCACGGCAGATGCACACCACTACCTCTCAGAAATGAGCAGCACTGCCAAGCAAACTTGCTGGCTGACCCTGTCATGCATTCATCACATTTCAAGCTTACTGGACAGAGGTCATTTGCTAAGCTGTGAGCTAGAATGGTATTTCCACCTCCATTAGGTTTCTCTAAAATAATGCCTACATATGATGACTTTGGTCCATGAAAACACCGTGTACAACAAATCATATGGTGTTTTTTTTGGCTGCTTTGTGTGTCTCCATAACCAAGGGAGGAAAAAGAAAGTTTGAGAAGTCACTAGTGCTACAGAGAAGCAGCAGCATTTGCAGCAGGGCAGGAGGACAGCTAACTTAAAAGGAGAAACAAACATGCCAAAAAGAAGTAAGAATTTTCACAATGTCATTGCACTTATTCCATCTGCACTGCATTTCTCCTTCATCTCACACTGTACACATCTGGAGAACATACATTAAATGATTACAATATTAACATGGTACCTAAAATACTGGAGTCATTCAGCTGAATACCTGAAAATATCCAGAGATCTGGTCTGTTAAAGCATGAGAACACAAACATATGAGAGCTAAGCTATGTTTTGACATGCAAAATAGTTCTAAACACTTTCTTCAGCAGGTGGTCTAATTCAGTCTCAAACAACTGCCTGCTCACCTCCTGGAAGCTGGTGACAAATCTGTTTGTTTCAGCAGTGTCAGGTATTTTCCTCTTCGCGTTACTGAACGGTAAAGCAGAGGTAGTCCCATGACATGACTGGACTGGTCCCAATTCCCTAACACTTCAGATAACCACTCCTCTCATGAATTAGAAAAATAGATGTATAAAACCCCACCCAGATTAAAGGCTCACAGTTTCTACAATGCTCAGACAGGTTTTCAATAATTTGTTTCCACTCTCCTGTTTCAAAGAAGTACTTCACCCTTTGACACTAAAGGGATCTGCCATCCAGAACTCTTGTAGCTCTCTGGGCTACAAACCAGGTCTTGATCCCAAAAGGGTTTCCAGAGATCCTCCTCACTTTAAAAGCTAAGTAAGTCTCACCCTCTTGAGTCAAATTACTCAAACCAAACCAGGCCCTTTTGCTAAGTTTAGTTCACTGCAAAGCTCAAGTAACTCAACGGCACATGGAAACGGACTACACACCTCTTAAGTCACCAAGATGCTTTGCTAAGTGATCCTCCTTTGTGCTGCAGGATTCAGGCCCCTTGTTTGGTTCAGGAGGCAAATGGTGCCTGCTGTAAGATGGATTCTATCCCCCTCCCCCACCCCAAGTATCTTTCCTAATTAAAATAGCTAAAGCATTGTTATTGTAAAGGTAGACTGAATGTTCTTTCATTATAAGAAGTGCTTCAAGTATTTAATAAAACCCCAAAGTATGTATTTACAGCATGATCTGGTCAATTGATTTGGGTCAAAAGTCAACAAATACAGAATCTTATGTAATTACTGTTGGAATACAGATATCCGAGAGCCTGTAAATTGCTTATCCTGGAACTAAAATATGAACATGATGCTGTGACTAATCACAATTTTCTCACCTTGATACTCTTCCTTTATCATCCCTCTCAGCCACTGAAGGGCTAAGTAACAGTTCTCAGTTTGTGCTCTTTTGACCAAACAGTTATTCACAACACCAAAATTAAGGAGTCACACAGATTTCTGTGCCACTTCCCCTGCCCAACCAATGGAATAAAATCCCATTGCAATGCATTTCCCATTTCTTACTATTACTCTCAGTAGCTGTTGTAGCCACAGTTAATGAGAACATTCAGTTACCTTCCACTTGCCTTTGAAAACAGATTTTCTCATCATCTGCAAACAGATGCAATGATGATGTCTACCACTACATACCTAGCATCGGGCAGTTAAATCTCCCATGTTTTAAATGCTGTCAATTATGCAGGCCAGAGAACTTTATTAACCAATGATGTGCTATCAAAAATCTGAAGATCGAGAGCTTACAGAACTGTTGAAAGGACATGCTTCAGTTCCACATACTCAACAACTTGAGTCAGAAAGTTTCCTAACCCCTTAGTTTTACTGTTGTTTCATTTCTTTTCAATTAAAAAAAAATAACAGTTGAATGTTCACCTAAAGCAGAAAATATGCAGGATCATGGCCACCACTTAAAGACTCCAAGTTTTCTCACAAAGCCTTTTTCCACATGACATCAACCTAAACATCAGGAATAAAATGCAAGAAAGGAAGTTATGACTGAAAGCCCTTTAAGCTCTGTAACACTTGATATGTTCAACAGCAACTAAGAAATATGTAGGCTTGTTTTTGTCAAGGTCCATCATTAAAAGAGTGATTAACTACAGAGTGCAGAAATTAAAACCTCACTGCAACTCACTCCAACAACAGTGTGCAATGCCAAGTTGCTGTAGGCCATTTCAAATACAGGTTTTAGATAAATGTAGTGTGTAGTGGAACTCAGCAACACCTCAGGCTGGTATCGAGCAGACAGAACCACACTGATACTACTCACACGAGTTAGGGCAGCCTGGATGGTTTAAGGCTGTCTATGCAAAACACCAGATTGCTTGTGCTAGCAGGCAATCAAATGTCAGGAAAAACGTCCAAAGCAGTGGTCTGTAGTGGTCAGCCTTTTCTTCACCTTTTTGTTGGTAATTCCATAAGAGTTCTAGTTATGTCTGCTTTATTCTCTGCTCCAGTTCATGCTTGTGTTTAATAAGCCGCTCTATTTCTGTTCCTAGAGTTTGAAGGTTTTCCTTTCGAGGGGGAGAAAAAAAAAAAAAAAAAGAGTCCATCAGCAAAAAGTTAAAATTACCATTTGTGTCAGCAGGTTGATACTTGCAAGTATCCAGAACAAGAGTAAATGACTGGAGTTGGGAATAAACTGGGTAATTTCTGTAACAGCTGCAAAGCTCTCAGCAAGTCCTTTTTTTGCAGGTCCTCATATTCTACAGGCTGCCTAGAAAGCACAGTGTTCAAGGGGAATGACCATTGCAGCACAAGATCTCCAGTTTCTGTGGCACACTGCAGTCTGGCTAGCAGCCTGTGCAATGTTTCCCAGCCTTCCCTCTCTGCCAGGCAGCAGCCATGCTGCTTCAACAGATCAAGAGGGCACCCTGCTGCAGGGACAGGGCTCCTGCCCCTGGCTCCACGTGACTGAAAAAAGCATAGAGAGAGGCCCTTTCCCACCCAATGCACAGGCAACCCAGAATTTATTTCAAGCAGCAGCCCATTAATGCAGCACTCCAGGATGGTCTCAGAATGGAGGTTTAGCATGGACTGTGTACAGTTCTGGAGTCCCCAACAGAAGAAGGACACTGAACTGTTGGAGCAAGTCCAGAGGAGAGCCATGAAAATGGTCAGAGGGCTGGAGCAACTCTGTTATGAGGACAGGCTATGAGAGTTGGGACTCTTCGGCCTGGAGAAGACTTCAAGGAGACCTTGGAGCGGCCTTCCAGTATCTAAAGGGGGCCCACAGGAGGGCTGGGGAGGGATTATTTACAAGGTCTTGTAATGACAGGACGAGGAGTAATGGGTTTTAAACTGGAAGAGGGGAAACTTAGAGTAGATGTTAGGAAGAAGTTCTTTACAGTGAGGATAGTGAAACACTGGCACAGGATGCCCAGGGAGGTTGTGGATGCTCCCTGCCTCGAGGTGTTCAAGGCCAGGTGGGATGAGGCCTTGAGCGACCTGTTCTAGCAGGAGGTGTCCCTGTTTATGGCAGGGGGTTGGAGCTGGATGATCTTTGAGGTCCCTTCCAACCTAAACCATTCTGTGATTCTATGTTACAAAACTTTGATTGACCCAATGCTATTTGTGGCACCAGTCTGCAATGAGCTGACTTCTGAAAAGCTCCCTTCTCTGAGCAGCATGCATCTCTCCAAAGGCAGTATTCTCAGAACCACAAGAAGATGCTGAAGAACTGTGGCACAGCTACTCACTTTCAGTGTAATATTTTTCAGTAATGTATCTTCTAATACAGCCTGCAGTTTCCTGTTTATTTCCAAGGAGAGTTCCAACGTGAGGCCACTGTCTGTGGGATGAGATGTGTACAGAGATGCCATAATCCCACCTCGTCTACTCAAGTGGACTTTGTTGAAGTCAGAGGCCTCTGATGATAGTGTTCCAGCTTCTTCCCGCAAAATATAACTCTGAATAATTCTGGGGGGGAAAGAGAGAATTAAAAAAACAAACCAAAAACTAACAAATAATAATCATAGCATTACAAAGTGCTGCGGAGTCAGACCTGGGAGTCATTCCTGATTCCTTACATATGAGCAATTTTATTTTCAAGCCTTGCTGTACTACTGAAAAGGCAGTAAAAATCAGCTCCTGTAATTTTCAGCCCAGAGGAAAAGCTGGGATATTAAAAGTGCTACAGAGTCACTACCATGTGCAAGGTTTATGTATTCAGAACTATTTAGGGAAAAATAACATTGCTACTAGAGCCAAAAAGTTAGTTGAAAAATTCCTCTACTTTTCTTTGCTGAAAGACTCCAGACAGAGAATCTTTAAGCTTTCTACAGATGAGGCAAAAATTATACAGTCTCTGCTCAAGAACCTTCACAAGCTGTGATGGTGTTCTATGAAGTGGTACCAGATGGGCATAAATGTGTAGGCTCGTTAAGCAAGGGCTACACCCAAGGAAGGTATATGCCATGATTTCTTCCCTTTCTAACTGAGGTTACAGACACCAACCTGTAGAATGAGATTTCCACATAAATGGAATCTTCTCTCAGACAAAATCCCAACCACCTTTGGCCCAGACACATTGTTTGCTATGCATGCCAGACCACCATCTGGAATTATGCAGATTCTCCTTCCAAAACAAACACTTGCAATCAGTACCCTTTTAAGCACAGGAAGAGAACAGACTCCTCTGTTAGCCAGTGGCAGCAGTCCACCTCAAATCAGCCACATGGTGACTATTCTGCCACCAAAAAATAGACTTGCTCCAGTCTGCTCCTCTTGAGTAATAAACAGTCCAGCAATTAGCGTAATTGCTGGAAAAAAATAAAAAGAGAAAAATCCCCAAACAACACAAGGCTAATCTTACCTTTGAGATCTGTCACTGCTGTATTTTTTATTGGTTTAAACTCTTTCATTTAGGCAGTTACTTGTTCTACATAAACTCCAGAATCCTTGTCTAGTGCTCCAGTTCAAAAATGAAAAGCTATGTGAACTGAACTTACTTTGTTTTTTTCCTGATTTCCTCCACCAGTTGCTTAATATGATCCTCCATAAACTCCATCTTCTCATTTTTTCGAGCATGTGCCTTCTGTAGCCTCAGTATTCTTTCAACCAAGATGGACTTGTCCACCTCTGGGAAGCTATCCACAGCTACTGAAGACCCTGTGTTCTCAGGTGACCGGTCCTCGTTGCTGCTGCGTGCGTTCAGGGACCCTGCCAACACACCCTACTTTGTAAAAGCTCTTTTTGCTTTAAGACCAAGTGAAACAGCTGCCCTAGTGCAGTGCATGCATTCATTGAACTGCAGTAAGCCTGGGAATTCTTCATCAGAATGGCAGTTTCCCTTTTATGTCAGTAGAGTTTTATATAAACAATCTCTATACCGTTCCAATCACACTTGCTGAGACAGCAGTGCAGTCCCCTATAGCATGGGCAGAGCTCATTTAAGCTTAAGTGTGCTTGGTTCAGTCACTCTTACTCCTACATAATGTCCTCCTGTTCATTTGTGTTACTTTGCACAAGACTGAGCTGATTTTCCACATATGGAGTCCACTATAATTATAACACCATGAACACTGTAGAGGTTGACAAAAGCCTAATGTATCAACACTGCAGAACTAAGAGCTTGAAGATTTTCTTTCCTTTCTTTCATCTCTCCCAGTATTTATCTCCCTAATACAGTGACATTACAGGATACTTTGACAGAATTAACCCAATTTAAAACCCAAAGGCATAGAGGAAGAAAACAATTGTTGTTTGCAGCGCTGATGATAACCACTTTGAACTGGATAGTAGGTAATGAGTTTTACTCCAATACACTGATGCTTCTAAACACACTAATTGATTTATCATTTACATGGTTGCAACTGCCAATAGTGCAATTAAACAACGTTGGAAGCCACTGCTCATTTTTGTGTTGCCTCTGGCAGCGCTTAAGAGGGTCCTCTATGAATTGGAGTCTTCTGAGCTTCCCCCAAACATTTAAAAGAAAATTAAACAACCAAAAGGTAGGCAATTAAAAGGAATAAACATGTATAACCATTAAACTTTAATCTCACAATAAACACCTAGAACTGCATTCAGCCAAATGCATTTTGGAGCTTAGAGGCTATTCTGTCAACTTCAATGGGAGGCTGTCCACACACTGCATATGCAGAAGCCACAGAAAGATGAAGGCTCAGGGCAGCACACCACAGCAGCCTTATTAAGATGGAAGGATTGTTTTGGCAGCCCCGCCACGTACCTGATGAACTGGAACGGCTCCCCATGCTGCTGACTTCTTTGTCATAATTACCATTTTCCATCTGATCCAATTTCCTCCGTGCTAAAAGCATAACAAAATGATGGTTACCAACTGCAGATTAAACCCTCAAAAATCCCAGTGTTACAAAACATACAAAAACTCTAATCCTCTCTGAACTGCACTACTTTAACATGGTTTAACAACTGAAAATATAATGGTAGCAAGTAAAAACAAAACAACTCTAAAACCAAGGAGCATCCCCTTTCCTCTCCCAGCTCCCGACCCTGAAGCGCCTGGCTGCAACACTAACCATGATCCCCACACTCTGCAGCAGCTGCCAGGTGAAGGGGGTAATGTCAGACACAGGACTGACTGAAAACTGAAGACTAAAACCCAATCTTACTTTTGATTAGGACTGCTGTGTAAGTAACTACTGCATGATAGAAAGGGCCACAAGGATGAACAAAGGGCTGGAGCACCTCTCCTATGGAGACAGACAGTTGGGGCTGTTCAGTTTGGAAAGAAGGCTCTGAAGTGACCTTATTGTGGCCTTCCAGTACCTGAAGGGGGCCTACAAGAAAGCTGGGGAGTTTTTAGGGTGTCAGGTAGTGATAGGACTAGTGGGAATGAACCAAAACTGGTAGTAGGTAGATTCAGACCGGATATTAGGAAGAAGTTCTTCACCATGAGGGTGGTGAGACTCTGGAACAGGTTGCCCAGGGAGGTGGTGGAAGCCCCATCCCTGCAGGTGATTAAGGCTAGGCTGGATGAGGCCCTAGACAGACTGATCTAGTGTGAGGTGTCCCTGATCACGGCAGGGAGCTTGGAGATAGATGATCCTTGAGGTGCCTTCCAATCCTGACAATTCTATCATTCTATTCTACAATCTCTGTTCCAGGATCTCAGAACTATCCCTACTGGAAGCTGAGTACAGTGCTTGTGCCAGAAGCACTACTCATTCAGCAGGGATCAAGAGGGAAAGTGCACAGCTGTTCATGTGTGTACAGACAAGGAACTTGTCTTGCACAATGCCAACAGCATCTCTCCTTTCAAATACATTTCAAACAGCTTTGGTTATATTCAAATCTATTTGCATTCAGAGCGCATGCATTACTGGGTATCTAATAATTTTTGTTTGTTGACAAAGTTAGTCATTGTTCTCCATATATCAGTCTTTAAAATGTAAGTGTTCAAGTTAAACTAAAAAATAAAAACAAAAATATCAGTTGCCAACAGCAGCCAGGAAACACTTAGCAATCTTTGAACATATTCTTATATAGACCAGGACACACATCCACCCACAGTGCCATTTCAGTAGTCACACACATAGTAATAAAGACCATGCTCTTTTGAAGTAATTCTTTCCTTTTACATCTTAGCCACTTTCAAAAGTTATATTTAAGACTGAAAATTGACTCTAAGGCCTGTTTCCTGTAACTGCAGTTTCCACAAGTTCTAATGTGCTCGCTCACTCTTGTTGTCTATAAGGGACCGGGGAAGACAGAAGAACTACACAGGCACAGCCTGTGCACACACAGACGGGACTCTAGTCTCAATCAAACACTATGAAGGGGGTTAGAGATGGACTGAGTCATATCTGAAAAAAAATTTCAACCTAGCTGAAGTTGTTTTGTGAGATCTTTCAGGTTTGCTGCGTGCTTGCGTTTCTGGGTAGCCAGTTCATCTTTCAGTTCATCCACATGGGTCTTCAGTGCTGTCAGTTCTTTCTGCTCTGAAGCTAGCTGAGCCTGTAACATCTCAACTTCCAGCTTTCGCTGATCTTCCTCCTTCTGTAACTTGGTGGCCTGAAATCAAGAGCTTAATTTTCAGCTGTATGCAAAAAAATTCCAGGCTAACTGTACTGGATGTTCACAGGCCTAACTCTGCTCTTTCCACCTGAGAATCACTCACATTTTACATTCGTTACTTAGACTAAACACTACCACTGCAAATGAATAAGCAGCGCAGTGCAGTGCTGCAGTAAGACTCCTGAATGACCTCCAAAGCATCTACATGATGCAGTACAGCACCATTCAGAGCTGTACCTGCAGTCATGTTACACTAGTATTAAAAACTACACTTATCTCATAGTGTAAACAGGACCCAAGAAAACAGTTTACAGTAATAAATTTCTCAGACCAAGTACAACCTTTTGACTGTTTCAGTGACAGCTGCACAGAGAACAGCTCTGTGCCCTCAAAAGACAGAAAGCAACAGGGCAATACCCCTTCATTCCAATGTAATGTGCCTCAGGATTTCTCTCCCCTTAAAAATGTGAGGTGTTCCTATGTCCCTGGTATTACTCCATCAAACTGGCAAACCCAATAGGAAATGGCAGTCAAGTAAGCAAAGACACAAGGTGCAATTTGTGTGCCACACCTTTAATAGTATTCAACATCTCACTGATGCATAGAAAACAAGGTGTACAATGTACTCACCAGATCATCTTTAGTCTGTTGAACACATTCCAGCTGATTCTGCAGCTCTCTTTCACTGTAAGAAAGCTTATCCAACTGGCTCTGCAAGGAATTGTTTTCAGACTGAAGCTGTGCATTCTTACTGGTTAATTTTTCAGTGAATATCAATAGCTCAGATTCTCTTTTCCGACTACCTTCAATGTCGTTCTGGAGATCAGCAACCAGAGAATTGAAACCATCGACTTCTTCCTTTAAAGCACTGATTTCTTGTTCATCTCTGTCAAAACAGAACAATTGTGTAGTATCAGGGATAACCTGAGCTTGAGGATATAAAGCCTTGCTGAAATAAAAGCATTTGGGTCAAGACCAAGTAAGGCAGAGGTACAGTTAATGAACCTGGGGCATCTGTTAGTCATTAGATCATTTTAATTGCCAAGGGAGTTTGCAGATGCTGTTTCCTGCCATGTTGCAGTGCAGAAGTGACAGAAGGACATGCAGTCAGTTACCTCAAGGAAGACAAAATCTGTATTGAACTTTATGAGCTTTACTAAAGTGTATCAACAAAAATCTCAGAACCAGATTCTGTAGATGAGAGGTAGATCTGCAAACCTAATGAAGGTGTCATTCCATAAGCAGACTTGGGGAAACAGTCCAGTATTGAGCTTCTCCAGGACAGCAGTATGGTGACTTCAGGAACATGCTTACCCAAGCAGAGCAGCTCCAATTCCAAGGGCATGTCTTACTCCACTATTCCTCCCTGCAATCCTCTACAACACGAGTTCTTGTTTCTAGTGAAGCACTCCATTATGAGACTTCTGATCTATCACTGGCAATCCAAACTTGAGTGAGAGGGGTTACACCTTTAGTTATGACAAACATTCTACAGACTGAAATTAACTCCAAAATTAAATAGCTCTTACAAAGTACAGACTGAAAACATTCTTCTCATTTGCTCTTGCCACAGATTATTTCATCAGTTCTGCAATCCCAGGATTTTCTACACCTTTCTAAAACTTTACCATCCAACATCCGCAGAAAAACCCTCACCTCTTTGTATTTCCTATATTTGCATTTTCTTTGTATAACTCAATCTTGGTTCAAAAGGCACACATCTCATTGAATTCCCTGTCAGACAGTGTAACCACCAGGAGGTTCAATTC
This sequence comes from Tricholaema leucomelas, assembly GCA_013400475.1. Lineage (NCBI taxonomy): Eukaryota > Metazoa > Chordata > Aves > Piciformes > Lybiidae > Tricholaema lacrymosa > Tricholaema leucomelas. The sequence goes on from WAAF01000029.1 coordinate 500,827, forward strand.
ACTTCAAATCAACAACTCCTTATCAACATGCTTCAGGTAATGGTGAGGCTCAGGCAATCAAATCATTAATAATTCTGAAAATGAGCAATAGTTGTGCAAAACTAAGTAACTGAATCCTACTAGAATTCCATTATTGCAAATGATTTGCTTCCAGCTACCAAAATAAGGAGTTCATGTGGTTAATGACAAGTTAGCTAGCATTGCACTGCCAAAGGATACTATCAAGGACTTTACAGTCCTCCTAGGCTCACTCCACACACATTGAGCAGCATACAGCAAACAGAAAATGCTTCATTCTCTAAACCCTTAGAAAGGCATGTCATAGTTTTTTCAATGGTAAATAAGAAGTGTGTAAAAGCACAGGATGGACACATGGGTTATTCTGCTTAATTGTCTTCATTACAAGTAGACATTTGTGTATTTTAGGCCATTTTATATATATATATATATATACACACACATACACACACACCCCATGTAGAAACAAACATGCTCAGAGGCTCCTGAAGCATCCATGAACCAAACTTTTCTTTGAGATTATTTCCCTCACATCCTCAAATGAGCAGACTTTGACACAGAATGAATTTCAGTCCATGAGAAACACAAGTGGCTCCCTACTATCTGGATACACAATCTGTCAAACACATCAAATTCTTTTGGTGAAATACTTGCAATCAGCTATCATGAATTTGAGGCAGTCTGTCTTTTCCAGTTCAGCTGCTTTCCCCAAATCTTTTAATAAGCCAAGCACTGGGTAGACACATAGCAGCCACCTACACAGTGTGCTGGAAAGGGACTTGGATAGATTGGATGGATAGATGAGTGTTAATGGCAGGAGCTTCAACAAGGCCAAATGCCAAGTCCTGCACTTGGCTCGCAACAACCCTAAACAATGCAACAGGCTTGGGGCAATGTGCCTGGAAAGCTGTCTAGCAGAAGGAGATCTGGGGGTTGTAATCAATAAACAACTGAATATGAGCAAGCAGTGTGCCTGAGGAGGCAAAGAAAGCCATGGCATCCTGGCTTGTGTTAGAAATGTTGTGTCCAGCAGGAGTAGGGAGGTGATTGTCCCATTGTAATCTGCTCTGGTGAGGGCACATCTCAAGTATTTTGTATTGAGGTGCCTAAAACTGAACACAAGAGATGTTGAGGTGCTGGAGTGAGTGTGGAGGAGGGCAACAAAGCTGGGGAAGGGACTAGAGAATAAATCTTATGAGGGGTGACTGAAGGAACTGATGCTGTTTACTTTGAAAGAGGAGCCTGAGGGGAGATGTCATTGCTGTCTACAGCTACCTGAAAAGACACTGTGGAGAGGTTGGTGCTGGTCTCTTCTCACAGGTAATTAGTGATAGAATAAGAGGGAATGACCTCAAGCTGTAACTGGGTAGGTTTAGACTGGACATTAGGAAATGGGCTGCTCAGGGAGGTTGTGGAGTCACCAATGCTGGATGTGTTTAAAAGTCACTTGGATGAGGTGCTTGGGGATATGGTTTACGGTGAACCTTGTCGAGTAGGGATATTGGCTGGACTTGGTGATCTTGAGGGGCTTTTCCAACCAGAATGTTTTTGTGACTCTATGACAGCAAACACTTCTCATTTTAATCATTACAAACGTGGAATTGAGTTCATCAATCTCAATCCTCTCATCTTGTAAAAGACCATGAAGGCTGCCTCCAGTAGTAGTCATATTGACTTAGAATAGAAAAACACTTAAATTAGGAGAGGGGCTCCTCAAATTACAGTACATTTTAATAATTTCAATAATTTCAATAAATAATAATTTTAATAATTTCAATAAAGAGAAACTCTCCACATCCCAGATAACCTTTTAAATCATTCCCCAAAGTGCACAGCTGTACCTCTGATGTTGATCTTGTAGATGATCTACAGTTTTGACTTTGTCCAGCAAATGCTGAATTTCGGTTTTCTGTCTATTAATGATTTCTCTGTACTTGGATAACTCATCTTCTGTTCTTAAACGCTCATCCTCTAGGCACTTGACCTGAACAGGAATGAGATTTTAAAAAGAAACAAATCAGAAAATATTTATTCTCCCAAGCTGCAGAGTTGACTTATTCTGATCAGATGCCTAGAGCTCCTCTGTTATTCGTTGGTGGCTCCAAAGTAACTCAGAATACTACCTCAAGTGTTTCAGGTGAAGTACAGTCAGAAAAAATAAGAAAAACAAATAGAAACAAACAAAACCCAAATCAATCAAACAAAACCCCCAAACAAGTAGGACTGACATAAATTTGAGGTTTGGGACAAAACTAATTAGTCTAATGGTCTAAAGGATCCAAAGGCATCATCTTTTCCCAGTTGCCAAGACAATCCTTTATTATATTTTCCTCTCTTTTTCTAATCAAGCTAAATTCTGGCTCTGGATAAAGAGACTGCATGCTAATGAGTAGACCATTCAGAAGTTACCTTTAGCACACACTGCTTGGCAGATGTCTCTACAAAATTAACTTCACAGATAGAAGTTTACAAGTTGAGCACCTTATTTAACTGAGAAGTTCTGACAGTATGAAACAAAATGCTGTTGTTCTATGGATCAGCTGATACTCCCTAAGGAAGCTACCCAGAGACAAGTTACATATGCCTTCTAGTTTCATGCCAGCCACTTTCTAATTCATAGAATCAGTCAGGGTTGGAAGGGACTACAAGGATCATCTAGTTCCAGCCCTCCTGCCATGGGCAGGGACACCTCACACTAGAGCCTCACCCAGCCTGGCCTTAAACAGCTGCAGGGATGGGGCTTCCACCACCTCCCTGGACAACCTGTTCCAGGGTCTCACCACCCTCATGGTGAAGAACTTCTTCCTAACCTCCAGTCTAAAAATCTACCCATTTCTAGCTTTGTTCCATTCTCCTTAGTTCTATCACTACCTGACATTGTTAAAAAGTCCGTCCCCAGCTTTCTTGTAAGCCCCCTTAAGCTACTGAAATTACATTGTTTGCTCCAAAAGAAGTAAGAACACAACTAACAGACTGCATACAGTCTTGTTGCGACCCAACACTGTGCCTTTAGCCCCACTGCAATCCCATGAAGCACTTTACCTTTGTTCTCAGTGTTCGAAGCTCATCCATGCCTTCTTTAAATGTTCTCTTCAAGTCTTCCAGCTCTTTGATTTTCGCATGATGCACCTGTTGGAAGAGTGAGAAGCTCCTTAAGAAATCTAAATGGATAGTGGCATCCAACCACATCTGGGAGGTGGCTGAGTCATCAACCCTGGATGTGTTTAAAATAGTCTTCTGGATGTAGTGCTTAGGGATATGGTTTAGGGTGCACCTTGCAGAGTAGGGATATTGGTTGGACTTGGTGATCCTAAGGGTCGTTTCCAGCCTGAATATTTGTATGTGATCTCCTGGGATGTCAAAAAAAACCCTAGGTCAATGCAGGGCCACCATAACAGCCGAGAGGGCACGAGGCAGAAGAGGTACCCTAAGGGGTTGTTTCACTTATACAAAAAAAACAAAGCCAAAACCTAAAAACTTCGTTACTCTCAGAAGAGCTGAGGACAAAAAAAATGAGATTACACACTCTGGTTTTATGTGTACAGACCTATGACACAACAGCTCCTGGTGAAAGCTCTAAGCAAACTGACACCTGATTAACTCAAGATAGTATCTGCTCACAAATCACATCTGCATATGCCAAATCATTAGAGAATTTAGCTTCTGGCATTGCAAAACTCTACACAGAACACAGGCTGTCTCTTCCCTGCTGTGCAGCTTGGCAAAATACTAGCCAGAAAAAGGCCTGTCTATCATTGGAATTTCTGTGCTAAATTACAGTAACATTCGAGTTTATAAATGAAAGAGCTTATAAAGAAAGAGTTTATAAATCATAGAATCATAGAATGGTTTAGGTTGGAAGGGACCTCAAGGATCATCCAGCTCCAACCCCCTGCCACAGGCAGGGACACCTCCCACTAGAGCAGCTCGCCCAAGGCCTCATCCAGCCTGACCTTAAACACCTCCAGGGAGGAAGCATCCACCACCTCCCTGGGCAACCCATTCCAGTGCCCTACCACCCTCACTGTAAAGAACTTCCTCCTAATAAATGAAAGAAGTTAAAAACATTCTCCAAAAAGCAGGGATGGAGGCAGACACCTGGGGTGTAGGACTAGGCCAAAGAGAAAAATGTTTGGCAAAAAACTGTAAGCAGCTTAGAATAAGATTCTCACAATGAAAAACTCGTGGCCCTCTTAACTACTAAGTTGCCAACTCTGTTGTCTTCACACACCACATACTTACCTCCAGGTGATCAGACTTCTCCTGAATTTGTTTCTCTAGTTCTCCCTTAGTTACTCGGAGTTTTGCATCCAACTCATTTGATTTAATTTCTTCTGACTCCTAGAAAGGATTGAAGAGACATAAGCAGAGTTTTATGTTCCCCTTTCTAGTTTTATAAGCATACAGATTGCTTTTCACATGGCTGAGTCTCTGTGGTGGCTTAGGAACTTCCCCACACACACTACTGAAATTTATCAGACTAGCTCAGATGGCTTGGAAGGAAGATGAAGCTGTATTTACATTGAGACAGAATTTACAAGCATATACAGACAACACATTTACAAGTGTTTACAATTATATACAAATTAGAATTGATACAGAAATCCAAACTCCCTCCCAGACACAAAAAGCTGCCCAGAAGGGGTCAAAGCTACCCCCTCACCCTCTCTCTCTTCCTTCCCAAACAAAGCAAGCAGCAAAGCTTACGTTGTTTTGTGTCAGCCAAGATTAGTGGAAAGGTACTAGAGCAGAGGGAGGATCCAGCAAATAGATCCAGCATCCCAGACCAGAGTGGGACAAACTGTTGACATTTTGGCTTTTTATCCCTCTCAGCAAACCAATGAATGATATGGACTTCATCATTATTTTCTTTTCACAACTAATTTATTTCATTAAAATATTCCAATTAGCCCCAAACCAGCCCAGTCTCTTCTACAGGTACTTAATCACAGAATTATCCAGGTTGGAAAAGACCTCTAGGATCATCGAGTCCAACCTATCACCTGACCCTTCTAATTAACTACACCATGGCACTAAGTGCCTCATCCAGCTTCCTCTTACACATCTCCAGGGATGGCGACTCCACTGCCTCCTCGGGCAGCCCATTCCAATGGGCAATCACTCTTTCTGTGAAGAACTTCTTCCTGATGTCCAGCCTAAACAGCTTAAGACTGTGTCCTCTTGTTCTGTCACTGGGTGCCTGGGAGAAGAGACCAACCCTACCTGGCTACAACCTGGCTACAACCTCCTTTCGGTCTCCTCTGAGCCTCCTTTTCTCCAGGCCGAACAACACCAGCTCCCTCAGCCTCTCCTCACAGGGCTGTGTTCCAGCCCCCTCACCAGTCTTGGTGCCCTTTTCTGGACATGTTCCAGCACCTCAACATCTTTCCTTACCTGACGGGTCCAGAACTGGACACAGTACTCAAGGTGTGGCCTAACCAGCACAGAGTACAGGGGCAAAATGACTTCCTTGGTCCTGCTGGCCACACTGTTCCTGATACAGGCCAGGATGCCATTAGCCTTCTTGGCCACCTGGGCACACTGCTGGCTCACGTTCAGTCGCCTGTCAACCAGTACCCCAAGGTTCCTCTCTGCCTGGCTGCTCTCCAGCCTCTCTGTCCACAGCCGGTAGCGCTGCTTGGGGTTGTTGTGGACAAAGTGTAGAACCCTGCACTTGGCCTTGTTAAACCTCATGGTATTGGACTGTGCCCACCTATCCAGTCTGTCCAGGTCCCTTTGCAGAGCCCTCCTACAGACCCACATATGCTCCCAACTTGGTGTCATCTGCAAACTTACTAATGCTGGACTCAATCTCCTCATCCAGATCATCAATACAAATATTAAACAAGACTGGGCCCATTACTGATCCCTGGAGAACACTACTGACTGGCTGCCAACTGGATGTGGCACCATTCACCACCCAGCCCAGCCCTCCAGCCAGTTCTTAACCCAGCACAGAGTGCTCCTGTCCAAGCCAAGGACTTCCCGCTTGGCCGGGAGTTTGCTATGGCAGACAGTGTCAAAGGCCTTGCTGAAGTCCAGGTAGACTACATCCACAGCCTTCCCCATTGTGACCAGGTGGGTCACCTGGTCACAAACAGAGATCAAGTCGGTGAAGCAGGACCTGCTACTCCTAAATCCATGCTGGCTGGGTCTGATCCCCTAGCCATCCTGTAGGTGCTCTGTGATTGCACTCAGGATGATCTTGCACAGCACTGAAGTCAGGCTGAGGGGTGTGTAATTTCCTGGGTCCTCCTTCCAACCCTTCTTGTGGATGGGCACCACACTGGCCAGCTTCCAGTCTTCAGGGACCTCTCCAGTGAGCCAGGACTGTTGATGAATGATGGAGAGCAGCTTGGCCAACTCATCAGCCAGCTCTCTCATCACTCTAGGTTGGATCCCATATGGTCCCATGGACTTGTGAGGGTCCAAGAGGGTCAACAAGTCCCTAACTACTTCCTCATGGATTATAAAGAGGCTGCTCTGCTCCCTCAGCCCACCTACCAGCTCAGGAGGCGGCTACCCTCAGGACAACCTGAGAAAATCGAGGCAAAGAAGGTGTTAAGCACGGCTGCCTTTTCCTCATCTCTAGTCTCTACATCCCCCTTCTTGTGCAATAAAGAGTGGAGGTTATTCTTGCCCCTTTTTTTGTCATTGTGCTAGTTTGAGCCTAGCTGGACTGTTTTGGTGAGAAGAATTAGATTACAGGTTGTAAAAAGGAAACAGTGGTGATGTCTACTTCACTCATAGGCTTGCTGAGATGTACAGGAACAAGTACACAAATATAGAATCACAGAATCATAGAATGGTTTAGGTTGGAAGGGACCTCAAGGATCATCCAGCTCCAACCCCTGCCATAGGCAGGGACACCTCCCACTAGAGCAGGTTGCTCAAGGCCTCATCCAGCCTGGCTTTAAACACCTCCAGGGAGGAAGCATCCACAACCTCCCTGGGCAACCCGTTCCAGTGTCTACCACCCTCACTGTAAAGAAGAGTCGCTCTCTGTCTGGGCTTTGGGCTGAACCTCTCTCTCTAACCTAACCTGCTGTCTGTGTGACTAATCCATCTGCTTCGTAATCCCCCTGGCCAACCTTCCAAACTACCTTGAGCATAAGGCAAAGTCTTGGGTAAGCGTGGATGATTTGTTGATGCCCCTCCCAGCTTCACTGCATATTGAAAACTTTCTTATTTCGTGGTCACTGCACCTCAGACAGCCTCTGACCACCACATCTCCCACCAGCCCTTCTCTATTCGCAGTGTGGAATGATTCCAAACACACCTAGAAAGACCCCCACACCGCATGAGAATCAGGACAAATATCTTCCCTTTTGCTCAACTTTTCCAGCACAGAAGCCAGGCACTAATCATCTCAGCTTTGGAGCTTGCACAATTCTTCCCTGCTATGCCTTAAGGTAAAAAAGCAGAGGTGGACATTAAATACTAATTTAATCTCCTGAGAGAATGTGCCTACTTGATAAGTTTTTATCATTTCTTGACAGTTTTTCCTTATCTGGTCTGCTTCTTCTTTTGCTTCAGTTAGTTTTGTCATTGCATCTTTGAGGCACTCTTTGGTTTCCTGCAGAAACAGCAATTAGGTCACAGGTTAAATTTATTTAACTTCACCTGAGAAAAGCATTTCTCATGATAAAAAAAAGTTTCCTATTTCTACAGGGAGAGAATGAACATCCAAAAACACACCCAGCATTAAATCCCCTCTTGCTTCCATTCAGCTAGCCTTTTATGCAATTTCATTTGTTCCAACACTGAAAGAACAACAGAAGGATCTCTTGGTTATGTGCCATGCAAATTTTCAGAGAATGGATTTCATTCTGTCACAGAAGAACTAAACTGTTGGTTCTTACTAAAAAATAAGTTATTTGTCAGGTTAAGCAGAATCTCCCCCATGCATCCTCCTCTCACATCCTTTCAACATTTCTATTTTAGCATCAGTATCTTTAATGACACTATTCTGACTTCTGCTGCAGGTATTCACATTAAAGAAGAAACACTTTAGAAACAGATTTTTATACTACATAAAAAATAAACAACATAGCAGCTACATTCCTCTAACTACATTTTCATATCATCATATCAGTACCAATTCACTAACCTTGTGTGAATCCATTTCTGTTTTCAATTTGTTCTGAGCCCATTTGACTTTGATAACATGAGAATTGATTTCTTCTTTCATTTTTTCTATTTCTTTGCCGAGTCGAGTGGCTTCATTGTCCTAAGAAGGTTTCACAGACTTTGTATTAACAACTTCAATCACTCAGTGCTTTTACAAGACTTCTGCTCAAATGCAGGCCTGTTTGTTTCCTTAACGTCTGTATTTTGCAAAAGCATGCATATACCAGAGAGCTCTCAACAACACTTTAGTCCACAACACAGAGGACAAAACCCAAACCATTAGCTTTCTGGTTTGAATAGCAAGGTAAGGCTGCACTACTGTAAGTACACATAAAAGTTATATGGAGCCATGAGGATGCTTAGGGGACTTGAGCGCCTCCCCTACAGAAGCTGAGAGCCCTGGGGCTGTTTAGTCCGGAGAAGACTGAGAGGGGATCTGGTCAATGTTTATAAATGAGGGGTGGGGGTCAAGTGGGTGGGACCAATCTATTTTGATGGTGCACAGCAATAAGACAAGGATCAATGTATGCAAACTTGAACACAGAAAGTTTCACCTCGACGTGAGGAGAAACTCCTTTCAAGTGAGGGTGACAGAGCACTGGAACAGGCTGCCCAGAGAGATTGTGGAGTCTCCTTCTCTGGAGACTTTCAAAACCTGCCTGGAAGCATTCCTGTGTGAACTAATCTAGGGGATCCTGCGTTGGTAGGGGGGTTAGACTCAGTAGTCTCTGGAGGTCACTTCCAACCTCTAACATTCTGTGATCTGTTTAAAAGCAAAGCATATTCTAGAGTTCTCTCTCTCCCAGGCAAGGGTGCAGTCTTCTTTTTCCTCTTTTTCTGGCCAAAGAATGAGGAAAGAAGATCAGAAGTTATATGGTCATGTATTGTAAGGCTACAGACAAAAATCGTGACATCAGTGGAATGGTATTACCCATCACGCAGATGTAGCCTAGTGCAAGCATTGACAGCAAAATGCATGCAACTTAAATCAGAACCTGTGTCAAGAAAGGATGTTAAGAGAAGCACACTGCTGGCATCACCTTCTGTATCAGTATCCACAAACCACTACATTAAGCTAAGTTTCCACATGCTGTTTTTGATGTCACAGGCTTGTCTTGCCAAAAAAAAAAAATGAAAGCAGCACCATATGAGGGCAGTGCAGTTCCTGTAAGGTTCTCGTGCAACCATCAGGGGTTAGAAGGACAGAGAGTATGTTAAGTTTTGTTTAGGAAACCCGGAGTCATGCTCCCAACTTCCTGTTCATGTCAGAGGATGCTGAGGTGACTTTTTTGTTGTTGTTTCAGAAATGTAATTTTTAGGGCTTTTAATAAGATGTGGTTTTTTTTTAATGATGCTTCTGTGCATTGCTCAGAAATGGCCTGAAACAAAGTTTGAATCCTATTAATTCATTTTTGAATCTTTCACATGAAATAAGAGTTGTGAAGCACACTTATGAAGCACAATATGAAAGCCCTGAAAAATTTAAGAGCCTGGTGGGAATGACAATTTTTTTTAACTGGGTCTAGAAATTCCTGTTGCTTTACTTTCAGTTTTTAGTAGTGTACAATAGAAAAAGAGAGAGTGAAGACACAGGAAAAACAGCAGAACACCCTGCAATATCTTTATAGGATCACTGAATATTAGGCATTGGGAAGGACCTTCATCCACTACAGAATCACAGAAACATCCAGGCTGGAAAAGACCTTCAGGATCATCCAACCTATAACCCTACTCTACAAGATTCACCTTAAACCATATCCCTAAGCACCAGATCCAAACCACTCTTAAACACATCCAGGGTTGGTGACTCCACCACCTCCCTGGGTAGCTCATTCCAGTGCCTGACCACTCTCTCCATTAAAACCTTTTTTCCTGATGTCCAATCTAAACCTACCCAGCCTCAGCTTGATGCCATTCCCCCTTTTTCTGTCTCCAATTACCTGTGAGAAGAGACCAGCAGCAGCCTCTCCACAATGTCCCTTCAGGTAGTTGTAGCTCATCAAGTGCAACCCCCCTGCCAGAGCAGGACCACAGAATCTAGCTCATGTCACACAGCATTTAAAAATAAAATCCAAACAAGCCAGAAATTCCCTCAAAATCGAGTCATTTGCACCAAGCAGTCTTCCCAGATTTGTAACAGAACAAAACAAAACCAAAACACCAATGTTTCGTGAACTAATACTCCAAATGTTAAAATGAACTTCAAAAGGATGACAGTGAGACCTCAGTAACTTCTTTCCCTTCCCTTGAAGAAAAGGGGTTTATATAGCTAGAAAAAGACCCCCAAAGGAAAAGAGGTTTCTTTCACCAACTACCTAAGTGATCAGGTTGTTCAGATGGTGCTTTTAATCATTAATTCCAGTCATGCAGCAATAGAGTACCTTAGTTTCATAGAGCTGGTGCAATCTTCCTTTCTCCTGAGAAAGCTGTTTTATTTTATTAGCATGCTTCTCTATTTCTTTGTTTGCATCTCTCACTCTTCTCTCAAGTATCTCCTTTTCCTTTCGGAGGTCAAGTGACTCCTTCTCCCCTCGGACGTATTTCATCACCATCGTTTCCTTTTCGTGCCGTGCTTCTTCACATTTCTTGTTTGCCTTCAAATATACAACAACAGAATGAATCAATCTTGTGTTTCATAATCAGCTTTGATAGGACACCACGGGATATTTTCAGTATTGCAATACAGTAGCATAACAAAGTAAGTTCCTGCTTAAGTACCGGAGTTACTCCTAACAGCAAAGATGTATCTGAGTGGCTGCAGCTTCACAGCCAAACAGCTCAAATGAGTTATCAACAAATTAATAGTTTTGAATTTTTGTCTCAGAAGGAAAGAAGTGTGTTTGGTTAAGTTCTAGTAGCAGCCTAGGTCTTCTGTCTTCCCCCCTCCACATGCCAACTGCACAATCATCCTTCAGATGCTTTATTTATAAATATTTATATATATTTATAGCAGAGGTGATCAGAGGGCTGGAGCACCTCTGCTATGAGGACAGGCTGAGAGAGTTGGGGCTCTTCAGCCTGGAGAAGGCTTCAAGGAGACCTTATAGTGGCTTTCCAGTATCTGAAGGGA